>LPNX010199642.1:23562-101367 GCA_001517045.1 Pseudotsuga menziesii | reverse complement strand
AAGATAACTAAACTAAAATGATTAAATAAATATTCTAATCTAAAGTTCAATTAGGAACTAGTAAAAAGTTCCTAGTTAAACAAAATAACTATTAATTCCATATAAATCAATTAAAGATTATTTTCAAGAATGTAATAAATTCTTGATTTAACTAAAGTTTAAAACAACTTCCCTTTCCTCAAAGATTTTCTATAAAGACCCAAGGCAAGAGAAGGCTTAGGAATCTGATCATTATTCCCTGAATAGTTCTTGGAGACTTTTTTCTCAAACACAAGCATTGTTATACAGATCTTGATTATCCAAATAGAAGAAACCCACCCTTAGGAGTTCTAGATCTCTTGCATGTTGGAGCGAGCTCAGGGGATCCATATTAGAACCACAAACGGTTTAAAGTCATGATTAGGAGGAATGTGGTAGTTCCAATGTTATCTGGTTATCAGTCCTAAGGTCAGAAATGGATAGGGTTATTTTAATTCTGTGTGTTTAAGTGTACAGGGTCAGATAGCCATTAACAAGCTACATATTTGCAGGTATGAGTCTTGTACATTTTCAAGTTACTTTAATTATTTTTATGGGTTGAAATTATAGCCATTATGCTTTGCATTACGATATGTAATTTTTACTCTCAATTTTTGATACATGCTTCAGGTTTGTTTTATTAGATCAACTAGAATATCAGTATTTAATTCCTAAATAAATTGTAGGGTTGAATTCCTATTAGAGTTCTATTAGACTATTTTCAGAATTTTATGTTATATGTTAAGTTTTAGTCACCTATTAATGATTCAAGATGAATAGTGATTACAATATTAAATCCAAAACTTATCCATAGTCAAGAAATTTTAAATTTTAACTTTTCTCAGCATCGAATCCTATTAAGGATTGGTTGGCTGCCACTGCGATTCTTCCAACCTAAACTATCTATGCAAACGATAAAATAAATTATGCTACAAATAGAACCATAAATCAAATATTGAATTCCGATATCAAATCTCATATGCTCTAGCTAAGACTGTTAGAAAATATTAAATGAATAAACAAAATAAACCATATCTCATCTATCTAAGACCCATATCAAATATCCTCAGATCCAGAGGAGATTGGATACATATAATTAAGTAAATAATAAACAAAAACACGGTCGATTAACTATCATGACCCAAGGTCTAAACCCATAATCTATCACTTATCAATTTAACAAATAAAAATATTAATAGTGCTGAACAATATCAACAAACAACAACCATCAAACCACCATCCAATGATCAAAACCCAATATCGAATCACACGAAGGCCTATCTTAGAGCGATAACAAGTTATCCAATTAACAAACATAAAACAATATGCCCGCTATCAAATCCATTAAACCAATCATTGTAAGTTTGTACACATAGTAGTAAAATATAAACCTTACAACACAAAGGCCTCTCCATTTAGGTAATCTTGGGTTGTTCCATTACGACAGGCATTAACGAACACAGCAGTATCAAAACAAAACAATCAAAACTATATCCCTCTAACCAAGTATTATATCTAAACAATAAATAGAGCTATGGTTTTCCTTGGAAACCTACTGATGCCTTTCATTAAACACTACAATGAGATGACAAGCACACAGATAGGATAGAAACCACCTAATAATTTTAATAGAGTAAAATCCATAATAAAATGTTGAATCATAGAATGGGTTAGTACCCAAACTTCTTTTCACAATTAAAAAAAAATATCAAAATGGTAGTTATGTAGTTGCATTGTGAAGCAATGGAACTCATAAAATTATAATTTCATCCATTACAAATGAAAAAACCGGTGCTCATAGAAAACACACAGAGATGAATAAATTATACCAAGCATCATTTCAATTACACACACTGAGTATAACATTTACATAGTCATTTCCTTTACACAAAACACCCAAATGGGTTGAGAACCACTAAGACAAACCTACATACTAGAAACTAATGCATAACCATTGTTTTCCCCAAATCATGGAGAATCACAATCGGGAGGCAGATTACAATTCTCCCATAGACAAAGCCTGCAACACTATAAATGACCAATTATTGTGTAAAGGCCCTTTCTACATTGGATTACCTAGACTTTGTGCATTCAACCAAGTCTTTTCCAACATTTAGGAGCACTCACTCTCGTTGTCAAACCTGCAAAATGAAACCAAGAATCCATTATAAGTATGCATGGAAATATAAAACAACATGAAATAGGAATGAGTTAAGAAACTGGATAAATGATTTCATACATGTTATACATTCACACTAGCAATGTAACTCCCAACACAATTTGCACAGCTCCAACAATGGACCTTACCCGTATCACAACCAAACAAGAAACATTGCAATTGGGATGCGAAAACCCCTAACAAAAGGGTTATGTCTTGGGCCTTTGTGGAGTAGCCACACTGCCCTTGACATGGGCTCATTAAAAGCGCCAAAAAACCTTCCATTAAGTTTTTAATCAAAATCCTCATTCTATAGTTTTGAACCGACATGTTTTACCATTAAAATATAAACCCTCTACAGTATAGTTTAAGAGAATACAATTACCATTGAGGCTTAAACCCTACACACCATAGTTTGACTTCATGTCTTGGGAATAGGGTATTATTACATTGACAAATCCCTAAGCATTTAAGACTATCAATTTGTAGGTGCTATTTTCTTTATTTTTCTCCGTAACATTTATACAACATAGGTTTATCGATGAGTCACATGTAGTAAGAATACACACATCATGCATTAGTTTGCATGAACTAATCCCATGATCATAGGATTTCCTTACCTTTCCGAGTGAGTCCTTAGGGAAAAATATTGCCACTCCTCCGCTCTAAATACAATGGTAAGTCAGCCTCGTCATTTAAAAAAATTACAACTAGACAACATAACATGAAATCAAACATGAACAAAATAATATCAGAAGCATTAGTAAACCAGATAACATGTTGTTGAGCCTCATTTTATTATCATTTTTGGCAATTAAATAACACATTTAAACACATTTTATTATCTTTAGTATATTTTATGTCACACGGATCATTATTTCAGCACAAGGTAAGAACAAATTTGATGTTATTATAAATTTGGTTATTAATATAATTTTTTTCATTTTATTAACTCAAAATTATATTATTTAAAGCATATTTAATGTATTATTTGATATGCATATTCGTTTGCAGATTTTATAGTTTGTTTGGGAAAATTAACACCAAAACGCATTCAGCCTCCCTTTCGCATAATATATCTAGGTCAGGATCTAGCTTGGCGTTCCGCTCGTCATCAAGTCGTTGCGCAATATTCCCTAGTGGTTTTCATTTTTTCCCTAGATTGACGCACAATATATCCAGTTCACAGCTTAGTGTTCTGTTCAGCTCGCCCATCAGCCTACGCGCTATCCATAATCGGTTTTGGGCATTTAAACATGAAATAGCCTGCAACCAAATTGATCATCCATGCGTTTGGGTAATAAAGCCATGTTTTGGATAGCACACCAGCTTGCAATCTCCTTAACTTGCAACCTAGCTGCTCACTATCCATGCGATTCAAAGAGATATAATGACACGCATTCTAGAAGACTGACTGTGCTGCTACCCTCGCTCTCCACAACACCACCAGTCCACACGCTTGTGCTGATGAGAAAGATGCATTCTAGAAACTTGCTGCTGTGTACAATGCCTGAGCTCAACATTATCCCATAAACCACTCCAAAGAATGGATTGACGCCGTGCTAAACAAAATCTGCCCATGTGAAAGGAGGAATATCACGCCACGTTGAAGCTGTAGAGGTCACGCTCGCACTGCAGAAGGAAGACATCCATGCATTGGTTGCTGAAATCAATTATGTGCCTTTAAACATTGACTTATATTAGAGAGCGGTCGATCTTTGAGGGCCAACTTGCTCATATCTCAAGTAAACTATATATATTAGTCTCTGAATAAAGAGCAGAGTTAGTCAAGGGAGAGTTAGATAAGTGTTTTGTTAAGAAGTTCATAGTTTTCATAAACATTGTAATTTTGTTTCTGAATCTGAATAAAGAGTTGTATGCATTGCTATTGAAGATTGTGTTTGAGTAGGAGTTAGAGGGCATCACCCGTGATTGTTGAGAGGACCCCTCATCAACCAGAGATTCATTTCTTTGTTTAATTCAGTTCTTTCTTTTTTGTTTTAGCTAGTCTAGTTTAATTTCCAGTTTGTTTTCATTAGATAATAGTAAATGTTATTTTATTTCCTGTATTGCATTAGCTTAGTTTTATTTCAGTAGTTAAACAAGTAGATGCGTGCATAGCTTTGCTTTCAGTCATTTGTTTCCAGTCATTTCCTTTCAATTATTTTATTTACAGTCATTTGATTCCAATATAGTTTTCAATCTTTATTTCCAAACATATAGAATAGTTTCCTTCCATTAGAATTTAGTCTTGTTTATTTATTTCTTGATATGAATTTTCTCATATGAAATAGTTTGCTTTCATTTAGATTCAGTTTTGTTTATTTATTTCCTACCATGAACTTCCTTAAGTTAATTTCTAGTCTGTTAAAATTAATTTCTAGCTTACTAATTAGTTTAATATGCAATGATTCATTTTTGTTTACAAGTTAGCTTGAAGTTAATTTGTTGGTTAAATGCGATTTTTCATTGATTCCATGCATTAGGTTTAGATATGCATAACTTTAGTTGAAGAATTAGTTCATTTAGGTTAGTTTTTACCATTTTGAACTGTACGAACTACCATTCAGACCATCTGTCTAGTTTGCCACTCAACCACCCCTTACAGACCTACTGTTCAATCTGTCATTTAACCCTCAGTTCTATTTTTAGTGTTTTTTATGTATTTTAAGATTGTTTCTAGTTTTGTTTTTTCAATATGTTGATTATGTTTGTAGTTGGTAGTTTTATTTAAGCATTACAATTAAAGTGTGACAGTTTTAGGTTATTGATTAAGGTTTAATTATTTTTCTTTTCTTTTCTTTTCATCCTAAATTAAATATTGATTAAGTTGTTCTTATTTCTTGAATATTAAACATTGATTTAGTTTTACTGTTGTTTTACGTCATGGTTATCTTTGTTTGCATATAGAGTTTAGGGTTAGATGTATTATTTTTAAGAGGAAGTTAGATTATTTGTAATCATAGGAATCATTCTTGTTTTTGGTATGTATTTATTGAAGAATAGAGTTTAAATATATTTATTATTTTTTCTACTTGCTTCTCTTTATTATCTTTATTAAATTTTCTACTTGCTTCTTTCAAAGTTTTATTTATTAAATTTTCTACTCGCTTTTTCAGTTTTCTATTTTTGTAAGATAAGTTGTCTTTTTACCTCAGCCTTCTATTTAAGGAGTAGTTAGTTGGTTATTTGGCAGTTCAGTTGTTATAATTCATTTGATGTATAAGTTAATGTCTGAAGTTATAAGTATTATTGTTTATATCTTTCTTTTAGTAGCTATTTAAAATTTGATACTTCAGTCCAGTCCAATTATTCAGATAGTCTTAGGAGTTTGACTAAATTTTTCATTTTGAAAGAACTTTCAATATTTTGTTTATTAAAATATCGCCACAACACCTTAGGAACCTCGGTCCATAATTAAATATTAGATGTATTTAAGATAGTAGAACACACCCAAAAATTTTGGTGCCATTGCCGAGGAGTTGTTTTATAAGGTAGAATAAATAGGGTTCCTTTATGAAGTTTAGATATATAGATAGATTACTTTTATATTATACAGCAAGAGGGAGGGGAGAACAATAAGATGCAAAGAGAAATTCACTACAAAATTCCTGGAATGTCCACGGTGTAACAAACAGATGCATCCACTATAGAAGGGTGCCCCAACGCCTTTTTGTTCCTTCGTTGTTTTTGTAAGTGTGTTATTTTCTTCATTTATCATGTACTTGTTTTTTTTTTTAATAACCGGCGCATCTGTTATAACAGGCGCCCCCAAACCTAGCAACAATAGTAATACCATAAGTTTCTTTTATTTTAGTTTTCTTCTCATGAACAAACTTAGAGATCCTCAGGGTATATTTATTAAGATCAGAAAAGCTATCGACATTTCTAGTAACTTTTCCAGCGAACATAATACCCGAACTACTAAATCACCAGAAAGGTATCGAAAAACACATGTAGGGAGTAATTCTGGTTGGAAACCTAAAGAAACTCTTCCAAGAGATCTTACCAAGGGAACCATAGAAGGAGAAGAAACCTTGACTAGAGGTCCTGAGGACCTCATTTTGGAATAAATTCAGAAGAATCAACCAGTAATAACCTTTAGTTCTCCACTAGTCACAAAACCAAAGTATACGACCTTTTCACTGGCAGGAAGTTCGAAATTTGTTGACCTTGTTGACCCTGAACATGTAAAATCCCACTTTGGAAACCCCATAGATACAGTCATCTCACAAATTGAGACATCCATAGTATAACCTACTTTCCCTCTAGGGTTCAATAAGAAAATAGTTGACCAGAGGAAGATCTCTCCTAAACCAAAGCATTGGGATGCTCCATTATCACCTAGAAAGGATCTTTCTAGGTATATTTATATTAAAAACCTAGCCTATATGGAGGGATGGGGAGAGAATGAAGATCGTAACGAAGTTAGAAATAATGAAGGAGAAGGATAAAATCAAACTGAGGCTACCTTTGGGTTTTCTATTCTAGATATTGTACTGGATGTAAATATGAAAAAAATCCCTCCATCTTCTTTACCTACCTTTTATGGAAAAAGTAACGAGGACCTGGATGCATTATTGTTCAAGTTTGATATTCTCTGTAGGAGCTATAATTATCTACAATATTCTCATAAACTAAAACTCTTTCTCACTACATTAAAATATTTTTCCTTGCGATGGTTTATGGGATTAGGTGAATCCACTATCAGGACTTCAGATGACATGAGGACCTCATTCTTGTGACAATATCAAGAATACTGCAAACCTAAAGATTCTCGACATGATATATTCAAGATACACCAACTCAAATATGAAATACTAGAGGATTATCTTGAAAGGTTCGTTTATACAATTCATAAATTAAAGTATCATGACCTTCGAGAAGATGCAATCCGTACACATTTTCTCAAAAGAATCTCTAAGGACTTGCTAGAGAGTCTTAATATCATGGAATCCAATGATATTTCTCAGAATACCTTTGCACAGATCGGTGAGATGTGTAAAAATTATTCTAGAAGTATGGGGAATGTTGGGAAAAACTTTCGAGAGCCTTATAGTAGAAATGTAAGAGGAAACGTTCCTAGTTCCGAAGGGGTTACAAGGATGCAATTGGGTAACCTATTGGAAAATTTTAAGAATAACATCTTAGGAGACATGGGTTCTTAATTAGATGCTTTACAAGCCAAGAAAAGGCAAGATGAAGAATGGGAAGCAATGAGTATTTTATATCTAGCTTTTAGAATGAAACATCCCCAAAGGGAATGTCCATTAAACAATATTTCTATATGTCACATCTATACAGAGGAACATCCAACATATAACTATCCATCCTTTACTAGATTGAAATCCATCTATAAGTGTAGGGATGTAGGTGAAACATATAGGAGGCCTCCTTTCCAATCTAGAGATCAACTAGCATACTAGAGTTTTCCACCACAATCCCCACCCTATTACTCTCCATACCAACAACCCCAACAATGGAACAGTCCTAGTTGGAAGAGTTGGACACCTCGCTATCCTCCTCCTCAATTTCCACAGTAGTGGTATTGGTCATAAGGGTGGAGAGGAAAGCCATACTCGCAGTCACAACCTATCCCTCCACCTAATCATCCTTATCCTTAGCATCAACTGAATTTTCAGCATCATTTTCCTGGATATGTACCTCTAGTTCCTCTCATTGCACAACAACCTCATCACTTACAGAATACAAATCCTTCACGACCGACATTATTACCTACACAACTGATACCTAACCCTAATAATAAACCAACTCAAGATCTTAAAAATATTGAGTTTCAAACTCTTCCATCCTACCTTGTTTTGAATGTACGTATACATGAGATTCAATTATGGTCTTGAAGAGTTGTTAATGATAAACCCAGAACATTAGTCATCATTCATGAGGAAAACAAAGAAGAAGAAGAATCAAATGAACCCGTGAATGATTCCATCTTGGAGGATGTGAACATTCGAAAATTTCTAGTACCTACCCATCCTCCACAAGAACCTATTCAGGAACAAAGAATTCCTCCATTTCCAGCAAGACTAGTAATAGAAAAACCTGTAGTGCATTTCAAGTATGATATATTGAATGAATTAAAGCATATATGTATCAAAATCCCTTTATTGCAAGATATTAAATATATACCAATTTACATTATGGTAATAAAGGAATTATGCATTAAACGCTCAGGGAAGAACCAAAAAGACCTCGCTACAATTCATGTCATAGGAGAGATGTCTGAATATATGTCAAACCAGTTCCGGATTGCAAAATATACAAATCCAGGAGACCCAATAGGGACTACAATTATAAATAATACCACGATAGATAACACATTAATCGATTTAGGATCAGCTATCAATATGATAACCACCATAGTTTTAGAATTTTTACAGTTGGGACAATTTCTTCGGCCTACCCCTTCCATCTTAGAACTAACAGACCCTACTATAGTAAAACCTGCTAGAGTCTTGGATACCATTATTGTATCAGTAGCTTCATGGGAGTACCCCGTCGATTTTATGTTCATAGAATCACAGGATCCTTCTAAAGGACACCCTATTATCTTGGGAAGACCATGGTTAGCTACTACCAATGATTTTATAGAATGTATGGATGGGGAGATGACCATTTCCAATGGGTTGTCTACCCAAAGACTTATTTTATATTCCCCAACAAAACCAGTAACTGAAAATTCATGGTGGCTAAATTGTTCCTTTGGGGACGAATATTTTGATAACCTTTTCTTTCCTAGTGATTTCTCCTGCGCATTGCAGTAGGAGATTACTAAGAATGTATTGAATCAATTTATTTCCTCCACCACTAGTATAGATTTTCCTCGGTTGTTTGCTAAATTTGATCAAATCTTTGGAGATGGGTTTCAGGAAAATATGGCTCTCTCAGTGTTTACAGAAATACCTTGTTTCTTAATAATCAAAGAGCATACGGGACCTTTCATCTTACCTTCTAAAGTCGGCCATGAAAAATTTCTGCACATTAAAGGAAATTTCAACTCAAAATGGGCCTCCTAAAAATGATTAATGAAATTTTAGTTAAAATAATAAAATAATATTTATTAATTTTGGAGGAAGAAAAGAAAAAAACTACTTTTTTATTTGTACTTTCGACATATCTCCCTATCGTTTTACTCAAATTTCGATTGGGAGAGCTCGTTGGATGTAGAATTAATTTACACATCCAACAAGTACCCACTCGGCATACTTTTGATGGACCTCACTACCCCAACAACAAGAAATACCTGAAAAAACGTGATGATGACATCATCGTCACATTTTTTCAGGTAATTCTTATTTTTGGGGTAGCAGGGTCCATCAAAAGTATGTCAAGTGGGTACTCATTGGATTCAGAAATTAATTCTGTATCGAATGACCTCTCCTAATCAAAATTTTGTAAAAACATGGGGATATATGTCAAAAATACAAACAAAAAAAGTAGTTTTATTTATGATACCTATCCCCAAATTTATATTAAAAAAGTGTTTAAGAACTATACATTATTTCAAATTTAAAGAAATTTGATTGGCTAACACATGATGACATGGAATTTGAATTAGAGTTAAAAGGCCCATTTTGAGTTGAAGTTTCCTCCAATGCATAAATTCAGGGTTAAGTGAATATCAACAAGCCCAACTACTTAAGGTTCTTAAAAAAAAGCCATAGCATTCGCATGGGAATACACTGATATGAAGGGTAGACACCCTGACATTTGTATTCACCACATTTATATGGATCCAAATATACAACCTATAAGATAGTCTCAGAGGAGGATGAATCCTACTTTCAAGGATATAGTAAAAGAAGAATTACAAAAACTCCATACCACCAGTTTCATCTATCCTAATTCCTATAGCAAATGGGTGTCTCCTCTAGTGGTAGTTCCAAATAAAGTTACAGGGAAATGGCATATTTGTGTTGATTTTAGGGAACTAAACAATGCCACTCTTAAAGACTACTTTCCTTTTCCCTTTATTGACCAAGTATTAGATACCTTGTCAAGTAAGCAGTATTTCTCCTTTGTTGACGGATATAGTGGATACAATCAGATCCTAATAGAACCTAAAGATTAGGATAAGACCACTTTTACATGTCCTTGGGGGACATTTTCTTATTGAGTTTTTCCCTTTGGCATATGTAATGCAACTGCTACTTTTCAGCAAGCAGTCTTAGGCATCTTTTATGATCTTATATATGACTATGTTGAGGTATACATGGATGATTTTAAAACCTTTGGTAATACTTTCCAACAAGCTCTTGACAAGATCGAGAAAGTTTTGATCTAATGTGAAGAGAAAAACTTAGCTCTTAGTCATGAAAAGTGTAAAATGTTACTGACAAAAGGTATATCTTTAGGACACCATATTTCTTCTCAAGGAATTAAGGTAGACCCTGCTTACATTGAAGTAATAGTTGGCCTTCCCTCTCCAAACCCAAAAGGAGGTAAGAATATTTTTGGGTCATGCAGGCTATTATCGTCATTTTATTGAAAAATTTACAAAGACAGCTGTACCAATGTTTAAATTTCCCATAAAAGATGTAGAATTCCAATGGAAAGAATCTTGTCAAAATGCTTTTGATATTTTAAAAGCTAAACTATTAGTAGAACCAATAATTAGGGGCACTGAATGGATTCTTCCCTTTCATATATCTACTGATGCTTCCAATACAGCCATAGGAGGAGTTCTAGGTGAAAAAGAAAGACGATAAGCTTATTCCATTTATTTTATCAGCAAAAATATTTCTCTTGCCGAACTAAACTATACTGTTACTAAAAAAAGAATATTTGGTAGTAGTCTATTCTATTAATGAAATCCACCATTATATTACGGAGTACAAAGTTTTTGTGCACACCGATCACTCTTCCATCAGATTCTTAATGAATAAACTGATCACCGATGGTAGAGTTACCCGGTGGCTTCTCCTATAACAAGAATTTAATATTACCATCATTGATGGACCTAGTAAAGAAAACTTAGTAGCAGATTTTCTTTCTCGTATAAAACACGATATTGATACTAAACCTATTGATAATACTTTTCTTGACGAACATCTATTTGTTGTATCTATTCAAACCCATTTCTTTGCTCATATTGCAAACTATCTAGTGATTGGAAAAGTACCACACCATTTGGATCCATAGGAGAAACGCCGCATAATAGAACAAAGCTCTAACTATTCCTAGGTTGATAATGACCTCTTTTGCATTGGATGAGATCTTATTATTAGAAGATGTGTGAGGGAGCATGAAATGATAGACATCCTTTGACCATGCCATGATTGACCATGTGGAGGACACTTTTATGATAAATGGACAACATGCAAAGTACTGCATTTTGGTTATTACTGGCCAAGCATTTTTAAGGATGTTGCCAAGTACGTTAAAGGATGTGATCGTTGTCAAAGAATGGGTAGACCTACGACATCAGAGAAAATTCCTTGACAACCTTAGGTCATGATTGATCCTTTTGAAAAATGGGCTCTTGATTTTTTAAGACCAATCTCTCCCATGTCTCATAGAAATAAATATGTCTTGGTTTGCACAGATTGTGTTACCAAATGGGTAGAAGCTAAATATTTGTTTAGGGCTATAGAGAAATATGTAGTAGAATTCATATATGAAGAAATATTTACCCGATTTTGTGTACCCATAGAATTTTTCACAGACCAAGTTACTCAATTCACTTCCAAATTAATGCAAGAGCTCACTACAAAGTATGGTATCCGACATTGCAAGTCTTCACCTTACCATCCTCGGGATAATGCCTAGGTGCAATCAACCAATAAAGTATTAGAATCTATTTTAACCAAGACCATTCACTTACATCATAAGGATTGGGCAGATAGACTTCGAGAGGATTTATGGGCCTATAGGATAACATGGAGAAATACTACCGGACATACCCCCTATGATTTAGTATATGGAAAACAAGTCCTTTTACCTATTTAATTTCAAGTTAAAACCTTTCATATGGCAGCACAGTTAGGTATGGATTTAGACGAAGCACATAAACAATGTATCCTACAGATTAATGAATTAGATGAAATTAGACACAATGCGCTCCAAAGAACCATGCTAATACAGAATCAATGGAAGTAATGGCATGATAAATTTATCAAGAAAAAGAAATTTAATGCCGGAGATTGGGCATTACTATTTGATTCATGGTTTAAAAACTTTAAAGGAAAATTAACTACCTGTTGGTTGGGCCCTTATGAAGTAGTTACAGCTTTTGATAATGGATCAGTAAAAATTAAAACAATTGACGGCTTAGAAGTTTGATTTATAGTGTATGGACATAGACTTAGGTTTTACAACCAACCAACATCTAGACAGGATTTCGTACAAAATGTTTTACAGCACAGAGAAATGGAATTGATTCAAGAGGAAGTTATTCTTCCTCCTCCTGATCCGCAAAATCATTTTGGGTTATCATCACTTGTATATATGTAGATATGTTTTTTCTTCTATGAATAAATAAGAGTCACTTATGATAAAATAAATTACATCTGACTCTTTTGTTTTCTATGTTTTTATGAATAAATTGAATAATCTAACAAGTGGTTTTGCATTTTGATCATGGATACTTTATCTCTATAAGCATCTCATGAAGTATTATCTAGAAAAGGTAATTACGCTCGTACGGAATATTAACTTTCCTTAATTTGCGGTTTTTAGTGACAATTAAGGATAACTACTTTCATATCATTCTTAACCGCTCCTTTTATGATTCAAATAGTTTCTGATATTTTGATTCAAACATGTATATTTATGATTTGTTATTTCAAACAGTGCTTGATAAGACCTATTTTCATTATCATTCATCTTGTGCCTATGGATTACTAGTTCATCCTATACTTGTTCTCAAAACTTTTCTCGCAAATATCTCTTTGTGATAACTAGAGATTAGGTGGAATTTTTACCTGTGGGGAACATTACTTATCTCTTCTGAACAAGATGGATTCTAAGGTCAAAGAACAGGTTTAAGTTATTCTCTTTTGATGTGATTTGTGATTAAGGCCAGTACGAAAAGCTATTTGTAAGTTTATTCCGTAAAATTGAATTATGTGTTTTAGCAGGGCTTAACACGCTCTAGTACCAATCAGCTTCCATATATTTAATATCATTATACAAGGAAAACCCGTCGGGGTATAGAACAGGCCTACTAGCAGTGGTTCAATGCTGCATAAAAACTTAAAACCAGGAAGCTCGATAAATATAGGTAAACCCGTTGGGGAACTGAACAGGCTCGCTAGTAGTGGGACTATACTTGCATGGTACCAAGATAAACCCACCAGGGTTCTGAACATGCTTGCTGGAAGCGGGGCAATATCGAGTAAAGAGGTCTGGTTAATACACTACTATGCACATGATTTGTAAAATACTGATCATATAAAGGAATTTTTTCAAAAAAAATTATAAATAAAATGTTAAGGCCCATTATCTCTACTGTCACTTGAGAATCGTTGTAAGTTGGACTTCGACCTGGCCATCTAATTCAATCAATACCTAGGATGTTATTATCCTAGAAATGGCACCCATAGTTACATCTCTCACACACTCTACGGTAAACTCAAAGTATTTTATGATGACAATATATCTTTACAATGAGGCATAGATGCCTAATTGTTCCTATGGCATTCTTTCGATTATATTATTGTCTCTTTATATGGTCTTTCTAAGCACTATTATTTTTCATAAATATACATATCTGAATCATCTTCCTTTACTAGTAAAATTTTCTTTTCTTTATAAAACAATAAGAGCATACTCACACTTTTTAGTATCTGAAATAAACTATTCTTCTCCTTTGCATGAGGACATGCCATATCTTTGGTTTGGGGGAGGATTAGGAAGATTCAGAACAAAATATGTCTGCTCGTATCTTTTTATGACAAAATTGCTTATCTCTAACAAATGTTAAAGTGTTTACAGGTTATAGCATGAAGCATGCTTTTACAGAAAAACAAATCGATCAATCAATATGAAGTATTTGATGGAAGACTTTACGAAGGATCTGAATAATGATTCAGATGATGGTCTAAAGGAGATATTGTGGTAATATAGCATGGATGATTCAAATTTGTCAACGAAATTTTGTTTTTGAACATAGTTTTATTTTTGTATGGATGCTTTGACCTTAAATTTTCTTTTGTTATCATTTTACTATTAGCATCTTTTTATTTAAATACAAATGAAAACTATTTTTCTTGTTAACTAAGAATGTTATTTATGCATTTGTGATAGATTTTCAAGCTATCCAAAGTATTACTTTGGACATGGTTGAACTAATTATGAACTTTATAAATGTATTTATCAAATGCATATGCTTGTTAAATGAAACACATCTTGAATTTTTCTAAAATAGCATGGTCTCCTAAGAAATCCAAATCTTTTACTATTCCATCATTTATTTTCTCTTCTATTTTCTTACACCTTCTATCTTATAAATATTATATCATAACCATTGAACAAATGCTGAATTATTTTTTAACCTAACAAGCTATTAAAATAATACTGGTAAAATCTTTTCTATTTTGACATAAAATAAATATTCTTTGATAAGATTAAAGTTTAAATTATTCCCTTCATTCAGCAAGTAGAAGGCAGTTACTAGCGCAACTTTGCCTTCTTCCTTAATCATTTTTCTTTTTGCTCAGTGGGACCTCACATTTCTCTTGTTTGGGGGAATGTTGAGCCTAATTTTATTATCATTTTTGGTGATTAAATAACACATTTAAACACATGTTTTATTATCTTTAATATATTTTATGTCATGCAGATTGTTATTTCAGCACAAGGTAAGAACAAATTTGATGTTATTACAACTTTGGTTATTAATATCATTTTCATGATTTTATTAACTCAAAATTATATTAGTTAAAGCATATTTAATGTATTATTTGATATCTATATTCAATTGCATATTTTATAGTTTGTTTGGGAAAATTAACACCAAAACACATTCATCCCGTCTTTCGCACAATATGTCCAGCTCACGATCCAGCTTGGCGTTCACCTCGTCATCCAACCATCGTGTGAAATTTTCGAGTGGTTTGCCATATTTTCCCTGGATCAACACACAATATATCCAGCTCATGACTCAGTGTTATATTCAGCTCGTCGTTTAGCTCCCATCAGCATGTGTGATGTTCATAACCTGTTTTGGGCATTTAAACATGAAACAGCCTACAACCAAATTGATCATCCATACATCTGGGTAATAAAGACATGTTCCAGATAGCACACTAGCTTGCAATCTCCGTTGCTCGCCACCTAGGTGCTCACTATCCACATGACTCAAAGGGATAGAATGACCTACATTCTAAAAGAATGACTATGTCGCCTCCCTCGCTCTCCACAAAACCACCAGTCCACACACTCACGTTGATGACAGACCTGCATTCTAGAAACCTGCTGCTATGTACAATGCCTGCATTCAACACTATCCCATCAACGACACTAAGGAAGGGATTGATGCCATGCTGAAGAAGATTTTCCCATGTGAAAGGAGGAATATCACGCCACGTTCACGCTGTAAAGGTCACACTTGCGCTAAAGAAGGAATACGTCCATGCATTGGTTGCTGAAATCAATTATGTGCCTTTAAATATTGACTAAAATTAGAGAGTAGTCGACCATTGAGGGTCAAATTGCTCATCTCTCATGTAAACTATATATATTAGTCTCTAAATAAATAGCAAAGTTAGTCACAAGAGACTTAGAGAAGTATTTTGTTAAGGAGTTCATAATTTTCATAAATAGTGTAATTTTGTTTCTGAATCTAAATAAGGAGTTGTATGCATTGCTGTTGAAGATTGTGTTTGAGTAGGAGTGAGCATACATCACCCTTGATTGTTGAGAGGGCCCTTCATCAACTAGAGGTTCATTTCTTTGTTTAATTCAGGTCTTTCTTTTCTGTTTTAGCTACTCTAGTTTAATTTCCAGTTTGTTTTCATTAGATAATAGTAAATGCTATTTTATTTCCTGTATTGCATTAGCTTAATTTTATTTCAGCAGTTAAACAAGTAGATCCACGCATAGATTTGCTTTTAGTCATTTGTTTATAGTCATTTGCTTTCAGTTATTTTATTTACATTCATTTCATTCCAGTATTCTTTTCAGTCTTTATTTCTGAACATATAAAATAGTTTGATTCCATTTGAATTCAATCTTGTTTATTTATTTCCTGTTATGAATTTGCTCATATGAAATAGTTTTCTTTCATTTAGATTTAGTTCTGTTTATTTATTTCCTTCCATGAACTTGCTTAACTTAATTTCGAGTTTGTTTAAATTAATTTCTAGCTTACTAATTAGTTTAATATGTAATCCTTTCTTTTTGTTGAAAAGTTAGTTTGAAGTTAATTTGATGATTAAATAGGTTTTTTTAATTGATTCCATGCATTAGGTTTAGATCTGCATAACTTCAGCTGAAGAATTAGTTCATTTAGGTTAGCTTTTACCATTTTCAACTATACGGACTACCATTAAGACCATCTGTTGAGTCTGCCATTCAGACACCCCTTACAGACATAGTGTTCAGTATCTCATTTAACCATCTATTATGTTTTTAGTGTTTTTTATGTATTTTAAGATTGTTTCTAGTTTTGTTTTTTCAATACGTGGATTATGTTTGTAGTTGGTAGTTTTATTTAAGCATTACAATTAAAGTTTGACTGTTTTAGCTTGTTGATTAAGGTTTTATTAGTTTTCTTTTATTTTGTTTTCACCTTAAATTAAAAATGGATTAAGTTGTTTTTATTTCTTGAATATTAAAAACTGATTTCGTTTCACTCCTGTTTTACGTCATGGTTGTCTTTGTTTCCATATAGATTTTAGGGTTAGATGTATTATTTTTTAAAAGGAAGTTAGATTATCTATAATCATAGGAATCATTCTTGTTTTTTGTATGTATTTATTGAAGAATAGAGTTTAAATATCTTTATTAATTTTTCTACATGCTTCTGTTTATTATTTTTATTAAATTTTCTACTTGCTTCTTTCAAAGTTTTACTTATTAAATTTTCTACTCGCTTTTTCAGTTTTCTATTTTTGTAAGATAAGTTGTCTTTTTACCCCAGCCTTCCACTTAAGGAGTAGTTAGTTGTTTATTTGTTAGTTCATGTGTTATAATTCCTTTTATGTATGAGTTAATGTCTGAAGTTATAAGTATTATTGTTTATATCTTTCTTTTAGTAGCTATTTAAAATTTGATACCCTAGTCCAGTCCAATTATTCAGATAGTCTTCGGAGTTTGACTCGATTTTTCATTTTGAAAGATCTTTCGATCTTTTGTTTATTAGAATATCTCCACGACACCCTAGGAGCATTTTTTTTTACCTTCGCATATATTTTGTATCAACTCTAAGCCTACCAACCCTGGTCAATTATTAAATATTAGGTGTATTTAAGATAGTAGAACACACTTGAACACATGTACGTAACTACAAGTACATTAGAATATAGAATAACTACATTTAAAATTCATCATTACATAGAAATCATATAAAAAGGAAAATAGAACTAGAACTTAGACATATTTTTTATCAAGTTATAATTCCGCAATTAAGAAAAGATGTCCCTTCATGTCTTAGAAATATTAGTTTCCCTACGATTTTATTTATTTATTTATGGATTTTAGGGACATTACACCTTCTGTTGCACCACATTACTCTTGGTATTGTTCTTCTTTGAGATACAAGGGTCATCTGGTGCTTCCCAGAGAAAATATATTCAACATGATGTCTTATATGAATTACATGCTTCTCTATTAACAAGTCACTTGGGGTTCCTCAAAATTTATGAGCAAGAACGAAGTAGCTTCTTTTGGAATGGAATGAAATGATAGATTCAATATATGTTGGTTGAATGCGCTGCCTTCTATCACCACAAGGGTGAAACAACACTCCTTCCAAGATTGCTCAAAACCTTGCACATCCCTACAAGGATTTGGACAAATATTTCGATGGATTTCATTGAAGGGATCCCTAAATATGGAGGGATGAACATAATAATGGTTTGTATTGATTGAATATCCAAATATAGCAATTTTTGTGGTCTCCACCATCCATATACAACTTCCTTAGTTGCACAAACTTTCTCGAACCAAATCTTTTGTCTTCATTGAATCCCTTTTTCCATTGTCTCAAACCGCTACACAAATTTAACAAGTCATTTTCAGACAGAACTTTTTTTCCTCACTAGAAACAAACTAAATATGATTTTAGAATATCACCGCAAAATAGATGGTTATACTAAATTTACCAAAAAATAATTGGAAACTTATCTTCGTTTCTTCACCTATAAACAACAACATCAGTGGGAAAAGTGGCTATGTCTCACTTAATGGTGGTACAATACTTCCTACTATACTACATCTAAAATGACTCCATTGAAGCAATTTATGGTCAGGAACTTCCAATGCTCCTTCCATACACCCCTAACAATTCAATAGTTCCTGAGGTAGTTGACACGGTTTTTCGAAACTGAGATCAGGTTCTTCAAGTTTTTGCAAGACAATATTCACATGAAAAGAAACTGTATCAAGCAATAAGCCAATTGACACTGGTCTGAGTTCCCTTTTTAAGTCAGTGATATGGTTTTTCTTTGTCTACAACCTTACAAGAAAACCTCCTTGAAACTCAAATGGTGTCCAAAGATGGCTCCAAAGTTATTGTTACGGAGAGACATTCCTATGGCTTGGGGTACCACAACAGACAGCTTAACTCCAGAAATCAAACCTTTCCTATATGCAAGAGAAATCAAACAGCTAACACTAAAGGATCTCGATTCGTACCTTATTCTAGACGGTTGATTTAGATCCCCATTGAGCTTTACAACTCTAGCTTGAATTGACAAATTGCTTCCTCAACATTGAATAAACAAGACAAGCATGCTATATATAATTGTGTTAGCTCTACTCTAGCATATAAAATCAATAACATATAAGCATTTGAAATCATCCATGGATAAAATATTCATTCAAACACACATTATTGGACAGGAAAAGATATTTCTATTAATATAAAATCAGAGATTATAATGAATACAACCTCTGTCGGCAAGTTTGTGAATCAGAGAAACCGAGCGCCCCACTTGGGCCTCCACCACTTCAATCCTCCATCTATCGATAGCAAGCTCACAATCAAAAGGCAACATTGGGAAGAACACAAAAGTGCTCCAAGGGACAAAGGGGATGCTGACTTAAGCACAAGTTCCGGCAACAATGACCTATAGTTTTCTTGCTCTCAATTCCTCATATGCCTTCAATGTATACAAAGGGTTCCGTATATAGATCATTAATGGGGTAATGAAAGGTTGAATCTGAGCGATATCAAGGTATATGGAAGGTCAAGATACTAGTGAGTCAGATCCACATCAAGGAAAACTCCAAAATAATTTGTCCTTTTGTACACATCCCGATGTACACAGTTTTAGAAGTCAAACCCGTGTATATACGCAATAAAGGGTTTAAAAGTCGCATATGGAAATTTAAGCATGTTTTTAGGGATGATCTAGGACACATCAAAGGAACAAAAAAGTTCCATGGGGTCTAAGGAGTCTGCATAGGGACAGGGAAAGCCATAAAAGTGTGATTCACCAAGTGTGGTAAAATCAGCTATAACAGATGCCCCTTAATGTGTGAGGTTAGAGGGGTCATACGAT
The DNA here is from genome assembly GCA_001517045.1 of Pseudotsuga menziesii. Lineage (NCBI taxonomy): Eukaryota > Viridiplantae > Streptophyta > Pinopsida > Pinales > Pinaceae > Pseudotsuga > Pseudotsuga menziesii. The sequence goes on along the minus strand of LPNX010199642.1, from coordinate 81,504 downwards.
GGCCGAAATACATTATAAGTACATCCAAGAAATGAAGTTATGAAGAACCCAATGGAAGAACCAGCCATCCAATCAACACTATACAATGATACAACTCTATATATAACTGTAAATAGATATAGCAGTCCTGGATACATAAGAGTACAATGGCCATGAATAGACATGATACAATATAACATGTGTGGTCATCGCCACATACAACTTACACAGATCAGAATCTCCATAATGAAGATATACAAAGGATTATGATCTCCATGAAGACTAAAGATTTACAATAGATCAAGATCTCCATAATGGGTGGAAATGTTTGACATATACTGGAATCAAGTCACGAGAGTTGAAATGTCATGAACACTAGCATGATCAAAGAGATAGCATATATGGGATGCCACCAATCTGTAAAGTCTTCTACACAAACTGCTACGATTACATGTCCTACTATGTTAATAGAGATATCGAGGTCAAACATAGTATTCCATTGTCTAATTACCGGTCATTGATGTATAATGTTAATCGACACGAGATCACCCACCGATAATGAAAATGGGAATCAAGGTACTAGAGTGCAAACTAACAAGTGTGAATAAATGTGTTGAGGTCAAACACTTGAGAGAATCCATTGATCAGGGGACATTGATGTATTCGCAAAGAACTATCAATGGCGAGAGAACCTGCCACTGATGACTGCAAGTATCAAGGCACTCGAAAATGACTCTAGATTCCTATCCCATAAAAAATGATCTGAAGTCGATGGGACAAAATCGATGGAAGGAGGGCATTAAGGCATCCCCTATCATCCAACACGAGGTACTCAACAAAGCTATATAATGTGGAAGGACTTGATCATAAGGTGCACGAACCAATAACTATACCTGGAATGGCCAACATGCAATGTCAATATAAATAAGGAATGGTCGACTTAGGTTTCAACTTCCTTTGAACAAGAGCATAAAGACAAATGGTGACTGAATGTAGGTAGCATAGACTCGATATGAAAAATTGGGACATCTCCACGACATAGGAGGCATCGAAAGATGCTCCATAAGGATTCGAAGCTTAACCAGTTGATGGAGATAAACTCAAATAAATGAGTACAACTCCTAAATTCAAACTATTAACCCAACAAACGGATGTGATATATAGTGCTCTGTTCGACGGCAACACGACTCAACTGCTGGCAAAGATAACATCTTTCCTTGTACAGCTTTTTGGTTTTTAATTTTTTTTTTTTGGACTTTTTCAAATATTTGAAAACCTTGAAAAAGAATAAAATTGCTTTATAGTTACAGACTAGGAGGAGACGAGTGTCTAATAGGAAAACAAACTAGTTCCAAGTAGTGGAACATACCTATGCTTGATGCAAGGATACATGTGTAGGATAGTAACACTTGAGGGAACGTCCCCTCCCAGTAAAATAGGGAATCAAGCTGCAAAGGATATATAAAATGGCTCTACATGGCTAGACATGAGACAAGATTAGGCTATATGGCTGATACCCAAAGTCAGGGAAGCCAACATAAGGCTCAATAAGGCAGGAAAAGCTCATGATAACACAATTACAACTTGACATAAGGGAGTCCAGGGGAAATAGGCCAGCAAAAGATCAAGAGGAGTATGAGGCTCTTCCGAAATGTCATGGCAAAACAATACAATGGACTCCGACACCGTAAATGACAAAATTGTCTACATGGGAACCAAATGAAATTAAGGAGATAATGAGGGCACCCATGTAAGGTCAAGCTCTACCATTCTAATCATGCCACTTCTAAAACAACAAGAAGGTTCCATGACAAGATAGAATGGGTTCGTACCTACGATTATAATGAAACAGTCATAAGGTCATGCAAAATGAAAATTGTGGTGAAACCTAATGTATATGCCAGTTTAGACATGATACCTGAAATCAATGCAAATGGGTCAACACAATGGTCGAAACGGAACTCAAAACGGTCTCCTACATCATATGTTAGTCAAAAAACAGTCCAAACTATAGAAAAGGGGGTAAAAATTTTCAAAAGTTTGAATTTTTTTCATAAATAGTAAAAAAATTCAAAACATTATATAAAATTTGAAATTTTTACCCAATTGAGCTTAGAACTTCAACAACAAATTCTGGGAGATCCAGCTGGCGGAATCCACTACCATTTTTTCCAGGTAATTACCCATGCCCTGCTCTTTCATTTTCATTCAAATTTTACGATTTTCCATGGTCAAATCAGGATTCTAGGCCATTCTAAATTACACACCATGGAGAAATCGAGTATTTTGCCATGTATAGGGCTGGATATACACAAAAATGGCCCTCAAAGTCGTGTACATACACGGTTGCTTAGTAAACAGTCGCATATGAGGCCGTGTTCAAGGTTTTTTAAGTGTTCTAATTACTCAAACTTGAATTCAATGTGCATGATGCTTTTAGAATGGAGATAACGTGAGCACAGGGATGTAGAAGAAGAGGCACGTGGTGATCTAATGGAACAACAGGGTCTTCGTGCATGTGGCCTCTACAAGTTTTTGTGTCTTGGTGGCTTAAGAGAGAAACCAAGACTGTTGCAGATGTTAGTAGACTACTGGGATCCTGACTCAGAGTCTTTCCAGATTGATGGGATGTCCCTCACCATAGAAGTGGAGGACATATACTTTATTACTAGACTTTACCGACGGGGGGAAGTGATGAACGTACGATCTTGCGGGCCCATAGGTGGCCTCACCATAGATGAGTACATAGCTGTGTATTGTTATTCAGACACGGAGAAGGTCGGGATTCAGATCCCAACTAACTCCATACAGGTGCTAGTCCTAAAGGCCATTCCACTAATACTTGGTAGGATAGCAGGGATAGATTCACTCCACCAGGCCTCGTGCCCTCTGATGTTCTATGCAGTGGAGTGCATGAGACCCATGATGTACGATTGGAGCACTACACTACTGGGCAACATGAAACACCATCTCAGTGAGTGCAATATGGGCCGAGTACGGAACTTCGGTTTCAGTAGCATACTGAGCATGTTTTTCTTTGAGCGTGTTCCAAGATTGAGCCCTAGCGTTGATGTTCCTCATCACAAGGTTTAATATTCGACCCAATGACATTAGGCAGATGCGATGCGAAGAATAGGATAAGGTAGAGTGTCCAACCCCTATCAAGTTGATTTCTTTCCATTGTGGTGACGATAGATAGTTTCCATCGATGATTACCCCTATGTGGGGATAGATTTTTAGTGAGACCCTAACATGCCATTACCACCAGGATCAACATATGGTGACATTGGTAATGAATCTCAACCCTCTTTTTAAGATTTTTGAGTTATTTAATTTTTTTTGTGTTTTTTGATATATGTAATCAAAAATACATATTTTTGCGTAACAACACATAGTGACATCCTATCATATGCATGTAGATGTAGGACCACAGCAACCTGAAGGATTCCCTCATCATAGACAGAGGGGAAGAGGGGATGATATTATAGGTGTGGATGTGGAGTGGAGGCTCCAAAACATTCATTCCAACTTTGTGCGGCTAACACATAGGGTACCCATGGCACAGGTCGAGGACCTGCCTGAGGCCATGCATCGTCAGGTGGTGGTTGTGCCACGAGCATGGGTGCAGTTATTTAGATGGATGGCTAGAGCCGTGGTGACATTCCATGATAAGAACCCCCCTCCTCCTCCCTAGGATTAGATACCTAGGAGTGATACATTTTGTACTACCGTGTATTTATATTTCAGTGCCTTGAGAGCCCCATTTTTTGTATTAAGACACTATGTATTATCACATTTTGGATGTTTTAGTGAATTTTTTTTAATGATGATCGGTGTATTTATTTACATGTGTAATAATGTATGTTTGTGATTATCTTATTGTCTATGAAACAAATGCCAATCTAACACGTAGTTATCATATGAGTTGGAAAATTGATTATTAATTCTTGAAACATGTATGTATGTTATGTTGTCAAACAATATCACACATAAGAATCTACATAATAATGTTGGATCTCTAACATGATACAAGCCATTAAGCTGTGACACTACTAACTCTGAATCAAGACATACCTCAAGAGATAGAACACCATGTGAAATGGCATCCCATAGAAGCTCAATAAGGGCACTATATTCAACAACATTGTTTGAAGAGGGTCGTAAACATATGGATGCTAAAGACAATACCTAACTCATAGGAGTATAAATCACCCAAGCAGCAGAGGCTGAGTGTTGAGTGTGATGGCTTGCACCATCCACGAATCCTATATAGATGGAAGACTCCATTGACATCTTCCATAAGAAATAGAAGCTAATCAACAAACTCGATCATCATAAGAAAGACCTAACCATGCAAAATGTTGTACAATAATATACAATAGTCAGCCTTGGATGAAAGTTATGCATAGTATTTTTTAGGATAGAGCCCATTTCTAGGCTCCGCCATGGCCATACCCTCATAATCTACTAGCTCATAAGCGCCCTTCTTTAACACTTTTTTAACCACGTAAGGACCATGCCACATGGGATTGAATTTGGCTGCCCCCAAGGGTTTTGTAGCTTGATCCCACAAAAGGACCATATCTACTTCACTAAACCTCCTTGGATGGACATATTTATCATAATGGACCATAACGTGATGCTTATTCACTTATAGAGCTACTAAAGCATCTCAATGTTGCTCATCAAGCTGCTCTAAATGGACCAAACATTCCTCCAATGGAGAGGTGTCTATTGTAAAGGAAAGTATCCTATGGCCATACCCTGACTAACTGAAGGCTGGAACAAGTTTTCTCTTCAATCCTCTTCTTGCTCCTCTCACTCCCAGAGACCTGCAAAACAAATTATACCTTCCTAAAACCATTATGACCACATATAAAGAAATGATAATTAAATAAATCTGAATAACATCATCATATGATCATAAACAGAGATTCAATCACACACTAAACAATGATTTGGGAAGAAGAAGGAAATCACATATTTATTAATCTTGAAAACAAGTACAAGTATACCTTCTCTTCAAGTTTGGCACCTCACGAAACCTTGATCTGGTTCTGCTGCTTCTCTTCTCCAAAGAACTCAGCCTCCAAGCTTTGCAACACAAGGGGAAGATCTCCAGGGCAAAGGTGTGGGAAAAGAGAGTCCCAATTCCTCCAGCATAACAATGTAAAAATCCAAGTCCCTTCTCATGGACCTCCCTACCTCTATTTATATGCTAAGGAAGAGTTAGGGGTGAAGACAAAGTGGTTACAACCGAAGAAATCAGTTGCATAACTACCCAAACTAACCGAAATTTAAACGACAAGTTTTTAACATTTTTAAAAGGCATTCACAGGTTGCATAACTGGACAGTCGCGAATCATCTATGGGTTTCCAATATATAAATTCATGAATATAAACAACTTTTTGTATTCGCGAGTATGTAAGAGAACAACTCGCGAATATTTAGGAGGCATTCACGACTTTGCCTTAAGGAAAGTCACGAATGGACAAAAACGCATTTTAAGGATGTTTTTGGGAATTTTCAGACTTTGGTGGCTTCTAGAAAGTTTTATCTAACTGAAATACCTTTCCAACAGTGTAGAAATGAGGTCAAACAGAGTTACAAAACTCAAGATATGGGTCCTCCAAGATAGGTGTTTTTTCAGTGACATTCAGTGACTTTCATGAAGTGTCGTCATGGAAGTGTTGACATGCGACAGAATCATTGGAAAGTGGTCACAGGAAGAGATGTGCCATTTTGAGCTATAACAGATTCCCCCTAATGTGTGAGGTTAGAGGGGAAGACGATAGCCAAAATACATTATAAAGGAAAGACCTGGTCCCTAGTTGGGTCAGGAGATGGATCAAGAAAATCCAACTGATCAATAGTGACAATTTCTTCGCCATGATTAAAGTACATCACACGAAAGAATGTTGACACCACAGCTTGCATGGCATAGACATAATCACTTCCAAGGAGCATATTAAAGTCCAAGGGGTCTTCTATCACCATGAACTTAACTAAGACAGTCTTCCCACCCAAAGTGATAGGTGTTTGAGCAAGAATTCCTAAGGCTATACAAGTTCTTCTATCAAACACCATTAAATGACTAGCAGTCCAGAAAAGGATAGGAGATCCCATGCCTCACCAAGAATGAGCAGAAAAAATACTAACTGAGGCTCCTTCATCAACAATACAACGAGCAATCGTGTAAGGTTCAACTTTGACCTTTATCTAGAAAGGTGCATTAGAAGGAAGGAATGGCTCAACTAGGCTATCCCAATCAAAGGAAGCAATCCGAGAGCTTGGTGGGGGTTGATCCAGAGCAAGTTCAGCGCCCCGTTTTTCAATAAGTTCTGAACTAGCAGTGAAGAAAATGTGACTAGTAGACACTTCACTCTCCAAAGGAAGAGTGGGATTGATCGATAATGGAATCAATTCAATCGCTTCGTGAAAGTCACTCTTTGAAGGGAGAGTGGGATTGACCAAATATAACATTGGTTCAATCACATCAAGATCACTCTCCGAAAGAAGAGTGGGATCGACCAAATCTAATATTTGTTCGACCACTTGATCAACCAAAGGTTGAGTAGGTTGTTGAGAAACTATAGGTTGTTCAGGAGAAGGAAAATCTTGAGTCTCAGACCACACTCTTCGCACCTCTACGATAGCAGGGCATAGATGAGTAAGATGATCTCCCTCACATAGCATACAAGGGAACTTAAGTTTGCACTTTGAACGACCAGTTTTCTCAACGGTGTCAACATGACTAGCATTGGCTGACTGTTTTCTCTCAACATGACCTGCAAAGGATGAGAGTTTTCCCCCAGCATGAACTACAGAGGTTGGATGACTGGGTCCAACCTCACTAAGAAAGGTTGGTTGTTGAGAGACTTCAGAATGTTCAAAAATTGGATGACCATGAATCCAAACTCTTTGCACCTCCATAATAGAAGGGCATTTATAAGTAAGGTGATCTCCTTCACAAAGCTTACAAGGAAACTTGGGATTGTGTTTTAAATGGGTAGTCTTTTCAACAGTGTCAACATGACTCACAGTGGCTAATGGATTGCCTTCAGCATGAACCACAGAGGCTGAGAGACTTCCCCCAGCATGACTTGCATAGGCTGAGAGACTGGGTCCAACATGACCTACAAAGGTTGGAAAGACACCACCATCATGAACAACAGAGGCTGAATGGTTAGGATCAACATGCTTTGCAGCAGTTGAGTGTGTGACCCCAGCATGAACTATAGAGGCTGGGTGGATGGATCCAACATGACTTGTAGAGGTTGGATGGGGAGGTTCAACTTGAACAATAGAGGTTGAACGGGTGCCCTCAGCATGAACCATAGAGGCTGAGTGACTATATCCGACATGACCTAGAAAGGTTGGAAGGATCCCACCAGCATGATCAACAGAGGTTGGATGGTGAAGATCAACTTGACTTGCAGAGGTTGAGTTCTTAGATCCAACATGGCCTGCAGAGGTTGGATAGGTGCCCCCAGCATGAACTATAGAGTCTGGGTGGTGAGGTTCAACTTGACTTGCAGAGGTTAAATGGGTGCCCCCTTGCTTATGTGCTTTCTTCCTATTCCTCCTTCTTTTACTCCTTTTAGACTGTCGGTTACTAGTATCAGTACTTTCACCACATGAGGTAGAAGGAGGAGGAGAATCAAATACATTTGAAGGGGAAGCAATGTTTTGATGCTCTTGAGATAAGGATCTTATTTTAGAAGCATCAGGAGCATTTAGGACAGTTGGAGTGGAAAAGAACCACACCCGTAGCCCTAAGGTGAATGTAGGTAGATTCAGGGTGGCCATTAAGGGAACGCCAACATTCCCTTTGAGAGGAATAGTACAAGGAGTTTCCAGCATGGGGATCTCTTGGTTGGTGTTCAAAGGGGTGCTAGCCATAGTTTCAAACTAGGGAACAAAGTCCGAGGTTGATAGGAAACCAAAATTACAAAGCACACACCTAAAGGCACACTAAGTAGAGACAAACCACACAACACTCACTACAAATTCCTAAATCCAAATAGACAAACAGGTATAAGATATACTTTCCAGAAGAAAGCTGATAGACAGTTACTTGGTGTCCCTGTAGATTTTCTTAGGCACAAGCGGAGGAATCACCCACTGCCCTCCCACACTTTCTACCGGGGTTACCTTCCAAGCCCGTCCAAGGTCAACCAGAAATAACCTTCCGGTGTACCTATGTATGAACCCTAGATGTCAAAGAGACTAAAGGCTACCTTAACTATATTGACAGCCTGGGGGGACAGTCGCAAGCCAGACTCATATGCATGGGCAGGGTAGCTGAGCCCGAAACTCTGTCTAGGACAGAATCCCCAGATGCGTAAAAGTCCTGAGTTACGTTTTGACAAGGATTCAGAGCGTTATCTCCTCTATCCAAGCCTCCACGCGGCCTCGTGCTTAACTCCCGTTTGAGAGGAGCTTCCCAGATACAATCAACGTAGAAAAGGATTTACCTAGTGATAGGCCCACTACGTCTGAAATTTTAACACTTGTGGAGAGTTGAAACTCCCTAATCAACACGTCTAGCCTGAGCTAGTTGGTGTATGACCCTATAAAATAAAACTTACTAATAATTTTTAAATTATATCGTTTATTTTAATGGCTATTTTTAGTCAAAGGGTAAATGGCTTGAAACTTATGTGGTGTTTTGACTCAAAATTGAAACAAAATGACTAAGCAAAGAGATATGAAATACAAAAAGAAAAAACTATTCTCTTTATATTTTCAAATAGAAAACTTGAAAGCCAAAAAAGATCGAATCTTTTTATATTTTTTAATTTTTTCAAAAACAATGATATGGCATGCAATCTAGACTAAAAAACCTAATCTACATGCATATAAATCAAACATGTGTTTTTGTCTTTTTCTTTTATAAATGCAAAAGAAAATCAGCCTATCAACTAATGCAAGCAAGTACTGAAAGCAAAGCAAATAGACAACTACTCTACACTGTAAATTTGAGCATATAGATTTGTAGACAAACGTACAACTCACAAAGAAGATCTCACATTTTACTCAGCAATTGAAGAATGAAACAGTGCAAAAGGCTTGCAGCTGTGAATGCTTTCATTAATCAAAAAGTAATCTCAATAATAATTACAATAATGTAAAATGGATTTAATAGCCACAAGCAATTCGAATCCACATGAGGAAGTTCGAATTGATGACTCTACTTGACTGTAGGTAACCAAGACATTGTCTAAATCACTATTGGAGGACCCAGTAGTTAACTGTCCTTGTTTAAATCATAACCAGAGTTCTAAAACACAACCAAGTGTTACATTTAGTATTAAATAATGGTTAACTAACTGTGGTAGGTGAGAAAAATGACCCACATGTGTGCAATCAATTAAACCTAGCGCTAACTGAATGTAGAGGGCTAGAACTGAATATAACTGACTCCTAACTTGGATTGACTAGTCATTAACTAAAGTGAACTGACCTTTGTTGGTTTCAGCACTCCCAGTTGCTTCCCCACACTTTGGTAACTGAAAAATGTTCCCCAATTAGGTCAAGTTTACCCAATGGTGCTAATGACTATAAATAGACTGGATGGACTCCTGATTTAGACATGACTCCCGATTTAGACATATGACCAAATTTGGACAAGGGAGGATTAATAATCCTAACACCCCCCCTAAATTCTAACTTGGACAAACTGTGGGCCCTGGTAACTAATACCATAGGTCACCCATTACATCAAGTAAAGTAAAGTAACTGCTCAAAAACAAGGTGCTGGGGAAAAACCACATGGGAGAAAAAACCCCCCTTCTAATTAAGCAGGTAGGATCAGGATCAATATGGTTCTTCTGTGCATAGGTATCCTAGGGCTTGGCATGTGAACCTCTCCATCATTATTTCTGTAGGAATCTTCCCCTTTGGAAGAAGAATGATATGCTCAACTAAATCAGAAATATAGACAGCTGCCGGATGAAGACTGGACCCATGTAGAGCAACTGAAGTCAACTGAAAAGTGAGAAAAGGTTCTTGAGAATTCAGAGAATGTGAAGAACACTCAAGAAACTGATATTTTGTAGCCATGAACAGAAAACCATGAGTGGTATGAACAGCCCCAAGTGTTAGGATCAGGTGTCCAAGTGGATGCAGAAAATCTTCCTCTTTACTAGTTCTGTGAGAAGATGAGCATGTGATCAATGGTAGAGAAGCAATGGGACTGTTGAGAGTGAACGATTGAGCTCCATAGTCTGATATAGCTTCTAAACTATATAAGGAATCACATAATAAAATATCAGCAACCTCATATGAGGAAACTAACACCAAATCTCCATCAGCAGTTTTGAAGAGAAAGTGCGGTACTTGATTTTTCACATCGGATTTGGTGAGAGAAGCTACAAGCATGACTGAATGCTTTTGAATTTTAAAATATGAACTGAATAATATCAGATCAGAAATTAAATCAGATCTAAACAGGTTCAAAACATATCCAAAACTGTGAAATGGAATCAAATCCCCAGCAGTAGTTTTGTAGGAGACTTGCGGTACTTGTTTCTTCACACTGTTGATGAGAACAGCTACAAGCAGTACTGAAATATTATGAATTTGATATATTAAACCAAGAAATATCAGATCAGATATAAATAAGATCATATCAGATCCAATAAGGTTAATATCAGATTCAAATAAATGGTTAACCGAGACGGTGGATGCACAGCTTTCTTCTTCTTCAAAATTTTAAATTTTGGTGCATGCAATCCTACAGGAGTTTGCTGGAAAAACTAGATCATGGAGAGGGAATGGATCACTCTGGTAATCTAATATTTCTTCCAAAATATCCAAGGTATCACATAATTTCACACCAGCAGCAACATTAGAGGGAGAAAAATCATATTTCTCTTCACTTTCGGAAGCAATTACTAGTAAATTTTGCACAGAATTTAAAGGAAAATCACCGGTGAATGTTTGCATGGAAGTGCAGCAGAATTTTTCTTCAATATCAGAGATTCAAATGTCTTCTTCTATTTCAGCAATATGAAAAGATGAGATATCAGAGATCTCATGAACTTTCGGAGCATCAGGAGAAGGAGTCACTGCATGGAGACTGTCTTCAATTCGAATTGACTGTGTAGAAGCTTCTGCTTCTTCTTCATCTTCAGCAACTTCATCAGAGAGAGTGGAGGCCGATATTTTTGAATCAAGGATGCTTATGGTGCTTGATGTGCTCCATGTGCTTCCAAGTCCAAAGGTTATGTCCAATCTTCTCCAGAGTTCTTGTGGATCTTTAATAGATCTACTGAGGTAGCGCATGCTAGGAGAAAGAGCCAGTTCCATTATTTCAAAAGCTGCAGCCTTTGCATTTAGCCATTCATCTTCACTCTTAAAACGATTTCTACCGTATCCATCAGACACCGAAAAGAGTTTTTTTTTATTCGTAAATCCAATCATCTTCACCTTCCATTCAAAATAGTCTAAGGATCGGGTGAGAAGAGGAACTGGTGAATTCATTTCGAAGTTGTACCTGCAAAACAAAAAAAAAGATCCAGTAGGAGATCCAAGGAGGAGAAGTGCCTTGTCCATCGAGGCTCTGATACCATGTAAATTTAAGCATATAGATCTGTAGACAAACACACAACTCACAAAGAAGATCTCACATTTTACTCAGCAATTGAAGAATGAAATAGTGCAAAGGCTTCTAGCTGTGAATTCTTTCATTAATCAAAAAGTAATCTGAATAATAATTACAATAATGTAAAATGGCTTTAATAGCCACAAGCAATTCGAATCCACATGAGGAAGTTTGAATTGATAACTCTACTTGACTGTAGGTAACCAAGACATTGTCTAAATCACTATTGGAGGACCCAGTAGTTAACTGTCCTTGTCTAAATCATAACTGGAGTTCTAAAACACAACCAAGTGTTACATTTAGTATTAAATAATGGTTAACTGACTGTGGTAGGTGAGAAAAATGACCCACATGTGTGCAATCAATTAAACCTAGCGCTAACTAAATGTAGAGGGCTAGAACTGAATGTAACTGACTCCTAACTTGGCTTGAGTAGTCATTAACTAAAGTGAACTGACCTTGGTTGGTTTCGGCACTCCCAGTTGCTTCCTAAATTGTAGGGATTGATCTAGGAGACTCGTAAACTTATGCAATCAAGTGCAATAAGTAGCAGTGAGCCTCAATTAGTGTTCCCCACACTTTGCTAACTGAAACATGTGCCCCAATTAGGTCAAGTTTACCCAATGGTGCTAATGACTATAAATAGAATGGATGGACTCCTGATTTAGACATGACTCCTGATTTAGACATATGACCAAATTTGGACAAGGGAGGATTAATAATCCTAACATACACCCCACAAACAAACCCTAGGTCTCCCTAAATTTGAATATAAACCTCTCTTGAAAGGAAGGCTCACAAAGGTAAACAAGCCAACAACTTTGGAATGAAAAGACTAAGCAAAAAGAATGACATAAACAAAGGTCAAGAAGTCCCAAGCATCAATCTAAACCTACAAACAAAGGCTGCTCAGTACCTTGTCCAACAAGGTCAAGCCAAAGAAAGAGGTAAGGGGGAAAGCAACAAAAACAAGTTCTTTTTAATTTTCTTTTATAAATGCAAAAGAAAACTACCTACAAAGCAAAATGAACTTTGCTATACAACCACCAAACAAACTCTAGAATGCCCTAAAGTCGGTATAAACCCTACTTGGAAGGAAGGCTTGCACAAAAGACAAGTCAACTATTTAGGCATGGTGAAGTTAACCAGCAAAAAAAGAAGGAAACCAACACCAACAAGCTTCTGAAATCAACCAAATATTACTAACATAGGCTGGCCAAAAACATAAGCCAAAAATCATACCAAGCAAAGGAGGTGGGGGGAAGAGCAAAGAGCAAACCCTAATGCTACAAAAGGGATTACCACATAGATAAACAACAACCAAAAGGGATGACACTAACTCCCTGGAATCATGCACCTATAGAGGACACCCAAAAGACCTACCAAACAACCCACAACAGTAGAAAGAACAACAATGAGGAAAAAACACTGTTTTAGGGGCACACGTGTATGGGTGGAAAAACTCCCAAAAAAGGTCAAAAAATGCCTTAAAGAGGCAGGGGAGGTGTGCTATCAGATTTATAAAGTGTTACTAAGTGGAAAGGACCTGAAACAATGCAAAAACCTGAAAGAAATCAAGAGAAACCCCAAGCAGACAAGGCTCTCCCTAGCGGAGTCGCCAGTTCTGTTGTAAAGGAAAGTATCCTATGGCTAGAGTTTAAGAGGCCATCAACGTACTGAGGTTGAAAGATGAATGCAACTAGTTCAGCAAGTAAAACAAGCAAGATCAGAGATGAGAAAGATCCACACCTGACTAACTGAAGGCTGGTCCAAGCTTTCTCTTCAATCCTCTTCTTGCTCCTCTCGCTCCAAGAGACCTGCAAAACGAATTATACCTTCCTCAAACCATTATGACCACATATAAAGAAATGATAATGAAATAAATCTGAAACAATAATCTGAATAACATCATCATATGATCATAAACAGAGATTCAATCACACATTGAACAATAATTTGGGAAGAAGAAGGACATCACATATTTATTAATCTTGAAAACAAGTACAAGTATACCTTGTCTTCAAGTTTGGCACCTCATGAAACCTTGATTTGGTTCTGCTGCTTCTCTTCTCCAAAGAACTCAGCCTCCAAGCTCTGCAACACAAGGGGAATACCTCCAGGGCAAACGTGTGGGCAAAGAGAGTCTCAATTCCTCCAGCATAACAATGCAAAAATCCAAGTCCCTTCTCATGGACCTCCCTACCTCTATTTATATGCTAATAAAGAGTTAGGGGTGAAGACAAAGTGGTTACAATGGAAGAAGTCAGTTGCATAACTACCCAAACTAACCGAAATTTAAACAACAAGTTTTTAACATTTTTAAAAGGCATTCGCAGGTTGCATAACTGGAAATTCGCGTATCATCCATGGGTTTCCAATATATAAAGTCACGAATATAAACAAATTTTTGTATTCGCGAGTATGTAAGAGAGCAACTCGCGAATATTTAGGAGGCATTCGCGACTTTGCCTTAAAGAAAGTCACGAATGGACAAAAAACGCATTTTAAGGGTGTTTTTGGGCATTTTCAGAATTTGGTGTCTTCTGGAAAGTTTTAGCTAACTAAAATACCTTTCAAATGGTGTAGAGATGAGGTCAAACAGAATTACAAAACTCAAGATATGGGTCCTCCAAGATAGGTGTTTTTTCAGTGACATTCAATGACTTTCATGAAGTGTCGTCATGGAAGTGTCGACATGCGACAGAATCATGGGAAAGTGGTCACAGGAAGAGATGTGTCATTTTGAGCTATAACAGTTTCTGGTAAGAGCTCTATGGGTAGGTTTAAAGAAGGGATTTCATGCTCAACCGGCAATACAGACTCCACTCCATGTATAAGCTGATATGGAGAAAAACAAGTGGCAGTCTTACCAGCAGTCCTATAAGCCCACAAAGTAGGATATAACATTATATACCAATTAGTATTGCTTTGTGCGAGAGTTCGTTGGAGAATAGACTTGAGTGATTTATTCACTGCTTCAACTAGTCCATTCACTTGAGGTTAATAAGAATAAGAATGCTCCTGCTTATACCCTAACTTCGAGCCCAACTCTTCCATCATGCAATTCTGAAAGTGTCTACCATGGTTATTGACAAGCTCTTTCGGAATACCAAACCGAGTAATAATCTTGTTGAATACGAAGTGTGTGGCTCTCTAACCATCGGATTTAACTATAGTCATAGCCTCAGCCAATTTCGTGAAGTAGTCAACAGCCATGATAATATGATGATGCCCCGTAGCTGAAGCTAGGTTGCGGTCCGTGAAATCAAGCCCCCACTTATTAAAGGGACCAACAGTGATAGTGGGATGCAATCAGGTAGGACACGAGCACATATTACATGCAAGCACCTAGTGAGGGTGACACTTCTTAACTGCATTGACACAATCTTTAAAGATCGACAGCCAAAAATAACCTGATCTCAAGATTTTTTGGGATGTAGAAAACCTACATAAATGACCACCACACACCCCTCCATGGAAATCATTGAGCACAAGCTCAGCCTCCTCATGAGTTAAACAACGACGTAAAATGGAATCTATCCCACAATGATACAATGTGTTATCCACTATGAGGTAATTCTTGGATACATGATGTAATCGCCGTCGTTCATCCCATGAGAGGTGACTAGGGACCTTCAATGTTTGTAAATATATGATAATGTCTCCATACCATGGATCCAAAGTTGAGATCAAGAATATGTGCTCATCGACACACGTATCTTCACAAGCCTCCTCCTCCTCACTTGGGAAATCAGATATAATCTTTGCAAAAATCAATGATTTATTTGATTTTGTTGAAACAAACTCAAGATCAAATTCTTGCAGGATGACAATCGACTTATTATACTTTCCCCCTATCATCCTTCTAGTGAGGACGAACTGAAATGGATTGACATGGGAAACCACCAAGGTCTGATAAAGGAGATTATAGTGTCTCAATCTTTGAATTGCATGGATGGTAGCTAAGGAAATCTTCTCCACATGGGAATAAGGGATCTCTACATTAATGAGGTTCTGGCTCAAATAATATATGACATGCTCTTGGAGCTCCTCACCCTCTTCAACCAAAACCATACCAATCATCTACATGGACACGGCCACATAAAGTAAAACGTCACGGCTATAGTCGGGTGGACTAATTACCGAGGGTGATGCTAAGGCTCATTTAAGTGCATCAAAGGACTCTTGGACTTGCTCATCCCAGAAAAAAGGTAGTGTCCTTCCTCAAAAAAAGCATAAAGCCGCTAGTCAAATTAGCAAAATTCATGACGAATCTCCATAAGAAGTTTGCCATGCCTTCCAAACATTGAATATGTCTAATGTTTTTTGGGGGAGACAATTGAAGTATTTCCACACCTTTAAAGGGTCGACTCTTATACCCTCTTTGGAGACAATGAATCCTAATAAGTGACCAGACTTCACGCAAAAGATGCACTTGTGAGGATTTAACCTGACCAAATAATGGTGACACCTTTCGAACACTAATCTCAAATGGTAGGAATGACACATTCTCATGTGAGAATGAGCAGCAAGGTCATCCAAAAAGAATTCAATAATTGCTTTGAGATAATGGAAGATCAAGGTCATAGCTCATTGAAAAGTTGCTCCAACATTTTTAAGGCCAAAAGGAATCTTCTGATATGCAAAGGTTCCCCAAAGACAAATAAAGGCAGTCTTATGTTGGTCCTCAGGTTTAATTTGTATTTGATTGTATTTGAAAAAGGCGTCCATAAAGGAAAATACCTCGCTTCCCGCACACTCATTCAAAATTTGATCAATAAATGGTATGGGGAAATTGTCCTTAGGACAGGCATGATTCAAATCATGGAAATCAGTACATATGTGGATCATTCCCTTCTTCTTGTCAACCGGAACAGGGTTTGAAACCCACTCCTTCAAGGGAATGGGATAGATAAAACCAGCATTTAACAACTTTACTATCTCAGTGTTAATCGTGGGTTCTTTCCTACGATTCATTGCACATAAGCGTTATCGAATAGGCTTAGCATTGCGGTAAGTTTTAATCTCATGTTCAACAATGCGAGGGTCGATACCTGGCATTTCATCGTAATACCAAGCAAAGATATCATGAAATTATTTAAACAGCTCGGTGTACTCTTGAATCTCAGTATGGGAAATTTATACCCCAATATAGACATTCTCAATCTTGCCAGGATCGTGAGAGATATTGATGCGGATGGTAGGAGATATATTTTCCATGTTTCCATTAGCCATTGGACTAGGAGAGCTTAACGGAACCATGGGACTACCAATTCTCTCACTAAGAATCCCCCTATAGTCTTCACACTCCAAACGATCAAGCTCAAGAAGAAAATAAGATCTATGATGCAACTCTTCCCAAGGTGGCTCAACCCTAGACATAGCCTCAATAATAGCATCATCTAAAGGAAAAGCTCTATCAAGGCAAGCATGTCTGTGAGAATACTGCACTACCCATGCAGGAAGCACATAAGGGTCCTCCTCCTCCATCCACGAAGAGAAAGGACTAGGCTCTACGATATATCCAAGATTAGCTTGATAAGCTATCATAGTTGTAGGAAACGGCATGTCCATCTCGATGGGATCATTCGAAGGACTCGGTGTAGGAAGAATCCAAGGCTCTTTCGTATATGTTCTGTGAAAAGACACCGATCTTTCCAATGACGAAGCCTCACTAGGACTAGACCCTATCGTAAGGACAGGTGTAGGACAAATAAATATTCCCATAAGGGATGGATACATGCCAACACCCACACTCCCAGTTGTCAGTTGAGAGTGCTCCACAATCGGGATGGAAGCTCCCAAAGATGCGGCAACAGGTGGATTCTTGAATGACGTTTGATCAATCATAACTATCTCCCCATTAAATGGAAAGCATACAACTTGAAATAGAGAAGAAGCTACGGCTTGCATACTGTATATCGAATTCCTACCCAGCAACAAATTGTAGTTAAGGGGTGCATCTACCACCTCGACCTCTATCGCAATGGTCTTCCCCCCCAAACGGACCTTAATAGAAGGAAGAATTTCATGTGGTTGAAACAATCTTCCATCGAAAGTAGTCAACATGGTACCAGATTTAGACAATTTGGGGGAATCCAAACCCCTCCAACATGCCAAATACATCACTGAAGTAGAAATGCCTTTGTCAATCACAATGCGTTTGAGAGTCATGTTAAGACATTCTATGTGAATCAAGAGAGAAACATAGTAGTTCAAGCGAGGCTGAAGTCCCACGGTTTCAAATTTGATCACAAAGTAAGAATTATAATCGCTCACACCTAGGGCAGAAAGTAAATCCTTCCTATGCGAAGGATGACTCTAAAGTACTTCAAGTGCAGACATCACACAAGGAGTGTGACCCAAATCTTCGACAACAGAATAGTTATGGGTGGCTCAGGAATTAAGATTGTGCCCCAAACGCTTAAGGACTCCCTTAGCAATGTGAGGTGCAACTTCAGGTTTATCCACAGGTTTTTCAATATGAAAAGGGCTCCCAAATTGATCAGGTTCCTTTCCAAGGTCAAGTTATGATGAACCATAGTCCTTCGCACAAGTCACAACCTTAGTACCACGGACCATGTGGATGCAACCATGACCACTAGTCTCCAACGGATCTTGATCACCAGCAGACTGATCATGGGTCCTCGAGTTCATGTTTTGATTATGAGGTAAAGGGTTGGTCAGCACAGCTGGGCCCTATGCTATGAATCTCGAGGCTTCATCAATCCGAGGGAACAAGTGAGTGAGGTTTTCATCTTTACACAACTTGCAAGGAAACTTAACCTTACATTTAGGATGCTTGTCCCCCCCAGCATTTTGGGTGTTCTTGTCATTAGAGTTGGCATTTTCATTCCTATTCCCACCCTTACAATTGTTTTTACCCTTCTTTTTATTCCTTCTGGGTTGCTGGTAACCCTTCTGGTCCAACGATTGTACTGAAACCACACTCACCATTTGGGTGGGTTGAGACGAAGCTGTAGCTTGTCCTGAGGTAGATTGGTTGATAGATAATTGATTGACCTATTTCACAATGAAATCTGCAGGTTTGGCACTTGTACAACCAACAATGCCATTGGCATGTGGTCTGGGTTTAACCTTAGGGTCGAAACTAGAATGTGGAGCATTGGGTATGATCTCTGATAATAAACCAGAGTGAGCATAAATCAAGTCTAATTACTGCGCCCTAAAAATGGCTTGTTCCTTGTTCTAAACTTCGGAAGTAAAAACATCCTTCACTATATAAGGCGGTAATGATTGAAGGAACCATTCGAGGAGAAACTCTGGCGGTATGAAGGATTTAATCAATCTCTTATGTGTATGCCACTCTTGGATATAGTCCAAAATATGTGTGTCTTTATCCTATCGAAATGTCAACAAGAGTTTCGTACCAACATCGTAATGCAATGGTAGTTGGAAGTGGTTGAGAAAAGTCATAGCTAGGTCATCGAACAACATGAATGCCCCCCTAGGTAACTCTATATACCATTTCATGGTAGGCCCTGTAAGGGTGCGTTGAAATAGCCTTAAACGGATCGAATCTTCGTATAAGGAATTTGAAGAGCACCATAGGTGAAATGTAGTAACATGTTCACCCAGATCTTCTCCTGGTTTGCCCTTGAATTTGGGAATGTCCAAGGGAAGCTTATTAGGGACAGCTGGCCAAGCTGGGTCATGAGATACAGGATCGTTTGTCAGTCTTGACAAGTCAGGAAGATTTAGCGTTGTGAGGAAAGGGAGCCTAGGATGAGCAGGATGATGCCCCACTCCCTGATAATTTTGGTTCACATAAGTTTGATTACCGTAACCACCATGGCCTTAGCCATAGTTCCCTCCCCCCGTTTGACCCGTGTAGGGTGGCATGGAAGCACCATATTGTGGTGTACTTGGACTATGTGGGGATACGAAGCCATAATTTGGAGAGTAAGTGGGTTTTTGATACCTGTACCCATAAGGTGAATAAACCTTCCCATACCGCGTCCCATAACAAGGTCCATAAGACATCCCATGAGATATCCCATGAGACACTCTGTAAGTAGGAATATATGCTCCAGAAGTAGTAACATGACCTCCAGAAGTAGGAATATGACTTCTAAAAACAAGAGGAGGTACTCAACTCTGAGACACAACTGTGCAAGTAGCAGTAGTTTGGACATGACTCGTAGTAGTGTTCCAGCCCGAAGGACCACTTGAATGAGGGGGAGGAATAACATTCAAAGAACAAGGAATAGAGAATGAAGGGACATGTGAAATTATGTACGTGGTGTTCCCTGTAGTCACTCGTCAAGGCTCTGGTATCCTGATAGGATTACTAACACCAGGTCTAGGAGGAATATGTGATGTAGCTTCCACCGTCGGGATGGAAGGTGAAATGTGACTCATGCTCCCAAACCTCTCCACATGGTAAGGAATAGGAGTTCCCCCAGGCGTAGTGTTAAGCTCAAACTATGAATCGACATGAAATTTGAAATCATATGTAGGGATACCAGACATACCATAACTACCATAACTAGTGCTTGTGGGTTCATGATGAGTCTCGTCTCCTGGCATCCAATACCGATGAACTGTGAATGAAAAATCATAGCTAGAGTGAGTAAGTGTTTTAGGTGAAGGATCAAACCCAGAATGTGCAGGTATATCAGGTGAAGGATCAAATGTAGGAGTAAACTCTCCATCCTCCACTTGAGTTGGAGAAGACAGCTCAGGAATACCATCATCATGATCTCCCATTGTGTGCAAATCAATGTTCGAAGTGGTCCACCTAGACTATGTGCTTCTCTCTCCCAAAGGAGGAGCAGATGTAGAAGGCAAAAGTCCTACTAAATGACGAGAACGGTGAGGAGCCACACCCAAATCCTAAATGACTCAAAAAATGCAAAAGACTCACTAATTACGCAAACCCTAGGCAAGCTAACCTACACAAAGCATACATCAATAAAATCTAAAGCCAAACACAAGAAATCAAGGGTAGTTTGAGTGAGGTCCCGAATGAAGCAGGTATGTCTTGCCTAGTAGAGGCTTGAGACTCCCATACACAAAAAGTAGAGGTTTGTAACCAATTATTGTGGCCCTTATCTTCAACGCGTAAAGCAACTATGCTGTCCGACCCCAACCTGGTCGGGGCACCCATAGAATAACCCCTGCAAAGTGCCCCCTTGATATCCTATTTAAATCCACTAAGGTCACCTCAATATAATCAATTCTTAGGTGGACAGTTGCAGGCGGGCTTGACCATATGGATAAGGTAGCAAAGCCTGAAACTCTTGAAAGAGCCCCCAGATACCAATACAATCCAGGAAATATCTCCTGTGCTACTCAGTTATGACTAGGGGTCATCCCAATCAATAATTGCTCACATTGCCTTGTGTTTAACTCCCTTTTGAGAGGAGGATCCTGAGAAACACTAATTATACCAAGGAATTTCACACTCTGACCTGGACAAACACATACATGTTGTTGTTTAGCGGTCTTGGAGAATTTACTCACAATGAACTATTCCAAGACCCTAAAACCTAATCTTGTTGGTGTACCCTATCAAAGAAAATAGTGTAATCCATTTTAATTAAGCATTGATTTTATTTGGATTTATTTCTCAAAAGAGCTAGATGGCCATGCAACCAATGGTGTTATGACACAACATGATGTAAAATACACACCTAACAATCAATGCAAATGCATTGTGTTGAATGAAAAAATAGGGTATGATACTACGTGAAATGTAAATTTTTTCTTCAAATGACAAATGCAATCATTCCTATATGAAATCCTGACTAATACGCTAAGGAAATCTAGTGCAAGTACCATGCGAAATGCAAAGTGCAATGCATAATGATGCAAAGAAGAAAATATTTTTGGATTTTTTGAATAAAAATGAGATACTAAAGAAAAAGGATGATTCTACTACCCCCAGAATCAAAGGTAAAAGAAATCTAATGCAGTAATCACAAAACAAAAAATAAAAAATGCAATGACAAGAACATTCTTAAAAAAGAAATTTACCCGAAAAAAAAATGTCTCTGGTCAGAAACAGAGGTGTATACAGACTCTAGCAGTATCAAAGGAGACTCAACAATCATCAAACCTAGAAACAATCAATCTTCCTCTAGAAGGAAAAACTAACGGAATGCGCGATTGTTCGCAGTAAACCCGCATATGTACGTGGATATAGGAGTCAAAGTCGTGTGTATATGTGACTATGAGTAAAAATTCTAGCACAGGAAGAGAAATGTAAAAAAATAAAGGCAAATAAACAAGTTGAGACAAACTTCACACTAATCAAACACTACCAGGAAAACCTTCCCGCATACTCCACAGAGAAACAAAGAAATAAGAGCAATTCAAGAACATTGAGTGCCGATAAAAACCCTCAAAGTACAACTACTAGGAACTCCCAAGCAGAATCGCCAATTCTGTTATGGAGAGAAATTCCTATGGCTTGGGGTACCACAATAGATAGCTTAACTCCAGAAATCAACCCTTTCCTATATGCAAGAGAAATCAAACAATTAACACTAAAGGATCTCGATTCGTACCTTATTCCAGATGGTTGATGTAGATCCCCGTTGAGCTTTACAACTCAAGCTTGAATCAACAAATTGCTTCCTCAACATTCAATAAACAAGACAAGAATGCTATATATAATTGTGTTAGCTCTACTATAGCATATATAATCAATAACATATAAGCATTTGAAATCATCCATGGATAAAATATTCATTCAAACACACATTATTGGATGGGAAAAGATATTTTTATTAATATAAAATTAGAGATTACAATGAATAAAACCTTTGTTGTCAAGTATGTGAATCGGAGAAACCGAGTCCCCCACTTGGGCCTCCACCACTTCAATCCTCCATGTCTTGATAGCAAACT
Organism: Pseudotsuga menziesii; assembly: GCA_001517045.1. Classification (NCBI taxonomy): domain Eukaryota; kingdom Viridiplantae; phylum Streptophyta; class Pinopsida; order Pinales; family Pinaceae; genus Pseudotsuga; species Pseudotsuga menziesii. Next base: position 59,041 of record LPNX010199642.1, on the reverse strand, counting down.
CACAAGAAAAAGGTAAGCTTGGGAATAACACAAAAGTGCTCCAAGGGACAAAGGGGATGCAGACTCAAGCACAAGTTTCGACAACAATGAACTATAGTTTTCTTTCTCTCAATTACCCATGTGCCTTCAATGTATCCAAAGGGTTCCTTATATATCTCTTCAATGCGGTAATGAAAGGTCAAATCTGAGCGATCTCAAGGCATATGGAAGGCCAGGAAACTAGTTACTTGGATCCACATCAAGGAAAACTCCAAAATAATTTGGTCTTTTGCACACATCCCAATGTATGCAGTTTTAGAGGTCAAACCTGCGTATATACGCGATAAAAGGTTTAAAAGTCATGTATGGAAATTTAAGCATGTTTTTACGGATGATATAGGACACATCAAAGGAACAAAAATGGTCCATGGGGTCTAACGAGTCTACATAGAGAGAGGGAAGGCCATAAAAGTGTGATTCACCATCTGTGGTAAAATCAGCTATAATAGTTATATGGACCATACAAGGTTCTTCAAAAGATTGGGTCCATTACTTATAAATTGGAACTTCCTCTTTCTCACCTTTATCCAATATTTCATGTCTCTTTTCTTAAGAATGTTATTGGAACCAAAATTAGACCACAAACTATTTTACCAGAAATGGAGATTGAAGGATCCATCATTTTGGAGCCGCAAGCCATCCTCAATAAGCAAACTCCTTATCTTCTCTCTTGATCAATCACAGATGTATTAATTTAGTGGAACTTCATGCAACCAGAGGATGCTACATGGAGACCACTCCTTTAGATCCGACAACAATTTTCACATCTAAAAATTTGTGGAAAAATATCTTTTAGGAGAGAGGGGATATTAGGAACCCATGTCAACTCCTCTCTTTACTTTTTTAGTATTTTTTGTTGGGCACATATGCTTTGTCAGTCGTCCTGTGAGTATATCGTATTATCCCACATTCATGGGGGGTAATAGTTTTTTATATTAGACTTAGTATATGAATAAGTGTTGAGGAAAATGAATTAATCCACACGCTATTTTGTATTGATATTTCTCAAAGGAGGTTATTCCCTTGAAGTGGCATGCAATCAATAAAATTCCTTCCGTTCTCTACTATTTCTGTTATATCATGCATTTTTATTATTTATTGCAAGAGGTTTCTCACAATCAAAGACCTATGCTTAGCTTAGAAGTGTTATCTGATGATTGAATATGATAAAAAAAAAATGAATAAGATTTATAATATCCAATATGGAAAACATCCATGAAACAAGAATACCATTCTCTCTAGAAGAATGAGACATGGGAACTAGTCAATCTTCCACCGGGTAGAAAGCTAGTGAAGTGCAACTAGGTATTTAAGGAAAAAATTGATGTTGATTGATCTCCTTGGAAATATAAAGAAATTTTAGTTACCAAGGGATTTTCCCAAATCTAGGGCACTGACTACAATGAAACATTTTCACTACTCGAAAATATGGATTCTATAAGACTAGTTTTGGCCATTGCAACTTCCTAGCAATGGGAGGTACAACATATGGATGTGAAGAGTTCCTTTGTACATGAAGATATCAAAGAAGAGATATATATGCAACATTCATAACATTTTTTTATTAATCCATGTCTTGTTTGTTGGTTGAAGAAATCAGTATATGGGTTAAAATAAGGTCCAAGAGCTTGGTATGTCAATATCAACGGGGTTTTTATATCAAAAACTTTTGTAGATGCAAGTATGATCGAAATGTATATTTGAAGCTGATTCATGGTTCAATAATTATTTATTTAATTTTTTTGGATGATCTTTTGATGACACAAATTTCCATGAAACAAATTGTCTCATTGAAGGACATTTTGAACCATGCCTTTTCCATGACTTATTTGGGATTGTTGAACCAATTATTGGGGATTGCTATTTCTCAGTAAACCTTGGAATCAAAGTAGATAAGAAAAAAAATGATTCATACCTACTAAACAATATAAACATGAAATATCACAAGCCAAGAAAGACTCCTTTCCTCTAGGGAGTTAAGCTTGAAGAAGCAAAATCAATGCCATTGGCGAACAATACTATGTACAAACAACTAGTTGGTTGTCTTCTCTATTTGGATCACAATGAACCTGATATTTATTATGCAGTGAGTGTGGAATATAATAGATATGTGGAGTAGCCACATGATATCCATTGGAGGAAAGAAAATATACTCTTGCACTTTGAGCAAGGAACAAAGACACAGGGGATTCACTATGTTGCAAAATCTAACCTAGATTTTGTTGGTTTTATGGACTCTGATTGGGTTGGTGATAACAATGATAGAAAATTAAATTCTATATATGTTTTTATGTTTTCATGTGGACCAATTATATGGTCAAGTAAAAATAAAATTTCCATTATACTTTCTTCTACTGAGGTAGAATATAGAGGAGTTGTCACATGCAATTACTCAATGGGTATGGTTACAAGGCATACTTGGAGAGTTTGGTATTGATTTTGGCACTTCAACGGTCATATTTTTTGAAAATAAAATTGTTATTTAAATATCAACATACCATGTACATAAAAGAAAAACCAACCACATAGAGATCCATATGCACTACACCAGAGGACTTGTGCATGATGAGGTCATTGCTCTACAATACTATTGTGCATCATCTGAGCAAGTTGGAGACATATTTACCATGGAAGTCTCTGAGAAAACATTCAAGAATCTCAAATCACTTCTTGGGATATCTGATCACATGATGAATACTTATTGAAAACAATATTTTATAAAATTTTGTTCATGTTCATGTCCATGTTTTGAGGGAGGATTTTCCTCTTGTTGTTTTGCATATTTCCTTGTTTTTTATGGACAAGGAGTCTGTAAAGGGTGACTAAAACTTGTGTATAGGCCATATATTTATGATTTATTTCTGGTATTTCACATATATTAGGCTTAACGGGGGGTGTTAGAATAATCAAAAACCCATTCCTATACTTATGATACATTTATTAATCTTTATGGTTAATTTCCTAGGTTCTAGACTTGCTAGTGGCATCCAATTGCACCACTTGGTCAAAACTTGCCATAAATGAATCTAGGAGAACCCTTCGCATATTATGTATAAGATTATTCCAACTATACAAACTAGCCATTTTTGTATGTGTGCCTTCCTTCCTTATCCAGACTTAGGCTTCTTTTCAACAACTTTAAGGTAAAAAGGTGAAACCTACTCACATGGAAACTACCTTATTTTTTGTAGAACCCATCATCCTCCTATTTATATCTTTAATGCATGAGTATATTTAATTTCCATCGCTTATCAGCTGACATACATTACTCAACTAATTTGTGAACTTCCTAGACTGATTTGGAAATTGTTTTATGCACCTAGCGGGATTTTTTACTTTTAGTAATCCTGCTATTGTGAGGGTTCAAATTTCCTCCTTAATAATTTGAATCTATAATGTAATTATATATTCATTCAAATTATTATTTTATAAGGTTGGATGATCTACACTTATGTAATGGAAGTCATTGCTATGCACCAATTTCAGTCCCTAATTTTAAGTGGACATTTGCATGTCTTCTAGCAATTTATTTTAAGTTCAATTGTACTAATACTAGGCTTAATTTACACAATAGTTGTCTAGTCATCCTCAAAATCCTTATCTTCCTCCTAAGTATGTTTAGAGGAAACTATTGATGTAATGAAATCAAATGAGCTATACTAGTATTATCATTTAAGAAACACCCACCATGCTCCAACAAATCTTCCTTCCTAGCATGTGTCATCTGTTTTGCTTAAAATCCTTGCATCTTCCTATGCAGAATCAATATTTTGAATCTATGATTTGAGACTTGATTTTTACATCCTATGAAAATTTGACACTACAAAGGTGATGATACATGGTTTCGGTTAATATTGAATTAAAGAATGTTGCAAAACACACTACTAATAGTACCAATTTTTTCTAATGTATTGAATCCATATATTAGTTTTTAAGAGAAGATGGAGAAGTTATAGTGAAGAAATTATTGATAGTCAACTAGTTCCATTGTATAATTATAGGATCAAAATTTCTGTTAAAACCATTGTTTTAATCTCTTTTTAATCTACATTCTAAACTTTTCTCTTAGTAAAGAATACGTCAAATAAAATGATCAAATGAAACCAATAGCATTAGAGGAGCACAAAACACTGGGCCTCCTCCATAACTAAACCTTCATCCACAGGTTGCTTGCATTGAAAGCATCATCTTACATGAATATAAGTAGAATAAAGATGAAATAATTCAGTACAAGAAAATAAATGTGGCAAGCGAGGAGAATGAAATTATGAATTTTTCAATGTTTCCTCAATAACATATTCTTCCCTCCTCATATTCTCCACTTCTAACATGAAATATTATAGTAAAATAAAATAAAGATTAAAAGTGAGGAGAATGAACTTGTAAACTTTTCAATGTCTCCTCAATGAAATATTCCTTACAATCCTCAACAATATTCTTGGAGATAAAACTTGAGATACGTTGGCGAATGCCACTTATGTTGTGTAAACAATGCTAGGTATATTTATTTCATTCATGACCTATTACTCAATGGTTGTTACCTTATATACCATGGTAAAATATGTTTTCAACCCTGAGAACATTAAAATATCCTCATTAACTATGAATTCCCATTATGAAATAAGGTATTCTCTAGAGTTACTATTGACTAATCACTTACGTACCCTATCAAGAACATCATGGATTTAACACAACCTTATCTATGATAGGGTAATGCATGTATTCCATGTAGATGTGATTCACCTTCCACGTCGACCTTGGTGTTCTAAACACCATCCATCAATGTTTTCTCACCACGACATATACATGCTAGCTGGATCCCTGTATATTTATTTGGTCTTGACCGATAACCCAAAATGGTAGTTTTTATAATTAATTCTCTTGCATTTCAATGCTAGTATCTTCCTATCATGTTTTTCAATTTTTGTAAACCACCCATTCCAAGAGCATTGCCACAAGTATTCATTTCACCTTGGATCTTGCATTGAATTTTTGCTATGATGCTACTAGGTGGATCTAGCAAAAGGATAATACATAAACAAAAATCCTGAAATAATATATGGAAATGATAAGCACATTGAACTAGATATTATATGAATCTATATGTCCTATTATAAGTTACTAAATTTTAACACAGTAGATTGATTCAGAGACTAGGGGGTCCCTAAATTCATCTGTAGTGTTAGAATTTATTTAATTGTACAAATTCGATGTCAAAATTGTAATTTTTCATTGTCCGAGTGACACAACTAAAAGTTAACAAATAAATAACCAATTCTTATGTGGTCATTTTTAGTTTAGTTCTTGTCCTCTGACCAAATTAGTCATTTATCTTAGTCATTTTTAGTTTAGTTCTTATCTCCTGACCAAACTGGTCATTTATCTTAGTCATTTCTAGTTATCTCACTTTAAGTTTCTCAATTTCGGTCATTTATCAAAAAAACATGATGACAAAATTGTTTGGTCACTTGGTCACTTATCTCTCATTTTGTACTAGTGGATATTATTCCTCCATTGACAGATATCCTTGATGTAATTGGTCACGTAATAGTCATGAGGTGAAACCTCTATCGTAAGTCAGGGCAATAATAACCATGAAAATATTTTATAAATATTATTTTGAGTCCTCAGAGGTAGGTTGGCCCTAATTAGAGAACCTCGATGAACTAGTTAGATTATTAATTTACTCACCTAATGAANAGAGAGAGAGAGAGAGAGAGAGAGAGAGAGAGAGAGAGACTACAATGGAAAGTAATATTATATTATTTTTCTTATGTTCTTAAATTGTACTTGGTCGAATTTTATATAGAGGAATTTTTGTTGGTTTTTGCTCCTCTGTGAGGGCTTCCCACAATAAATATCTTTATTCTTTTGTGTGGCTATTCGTTTCTTTCTTTCAGTGATCCTTTGCTTATGGTTAGGTTGCTAACCTGATACATGTTCTAGATATTATATAACCATCAAATTTTTAACACATAGATAGCGCCATGTTTATGGCATGCGCTTGAGGTCGGTATGCTAGTTGTCTAACCAAGGGAGGGAACCCTTAAAAACTAGTAGGTATGAATCCTAGTTATCATCTAAAGTGCTTTAAGGATATTCTCATGAAAACCTGAATAGATTTACAACTAAGATATAGGGTGTATGGGGGTAAATCTCAGCCATGAAAATATTGTGAGTGTTTAGTTTAAGAGGGGCCACAAATATTCCAGAATGTACAACAAATGTAAAGAAAGGGCATCCTAGGAAACAAAATCATAACCTGATTCTTCAAATAAAATGATAACATCCTGAAATACATTTAACGAGAAAGAACTACTAAATATCCATTAAAATAAATTATGGAAAACTATTAAAAAACACAGGAATACAATAATTTTCCAATATATGCCATTCAATTACTCATATACATAAGTGTCTACTATTTTGAAAGAACATTAGACAACACATAAAGCTGCTTTCTATTTAAAACCTACTCAAAGAAGTTCCTTAGTCCTAAATGATTACCAACAATTTTATTTCATCAATATAATAGTGTCCAATAAAGAGGAATTTATTCATATTTACCATGGTCCATTCATTCTAGAAAAAAACATAAGATCTATGATCTCATAAAATGAGGAGGAGAAAAGAAGGAAAGAATGGGATAATGTTCTAGATACTAACAATTTTTTTCATCTCTCACGATTACATAAATGAATGAACCTCCTTGTGTGTTTCTTCTTTCTAAGCTTGAGTATGGTCTATGATATTGACTATTCCCTTTCAGGATTGATACAAAGGAATCTATTGTTTCTAGATTATGCATATTCTTGCTAAGGTGGAATAACTAATATTTTGGACAACTCACCCATCATAGGCCATCTATTGGATTTTGTTTTTTATCCACCTCTCAGTATTAATCCATTGGAGTATGGAGCTAATTATATACTAAACAATGTCATTATACCATAAATGGTACTAAATAGTATAGCAGAGATAATGTTTCCACTGTGACATCATAAAAATTTACTCAATCATTCATTGCATAAGGAAACTTGCTGACAGAGATTTTATTTGTCCTTGACGTGGTGTTGTAGGATACAAACATGGAAAATGGGGATTGACCCATAAGCTTTTTATTCATGGGGACTCTATTATATGAGAAGTATTGTTGTATCCCTGTTCCCGAGGGACTAGACCTTAAAAAACAATCTTTCAAGAAGAAATCGAAAATGTAACTACAATGTAGCACAAGCATAGACATTATATTGTGATGAATAAAGTTAATAAATTGTCTTTGGAATTTGGATTTTGTTTACAAGGTGTTCTAGTGCAAGAGTAATGATGATACTAATGTAAATACAAAATCATCTAGGTAATTGTATTATGTTAAATTTTGTCATGACTTTACAAGCTTTTATAGTTTAATTAAAAACTCGCCAAATTTTCTAAAAGGTTTTATAATTTTGTGAAAGGTTTTCCCCATGTTTACAAGATTTTATAATTGCATGAAAGATTCACCCAAAAATGATATATACATATTATATTATTGATAAAATAGTCTTCACACATTCTCATGTATCATGAAGATTCACCCACCCACACACACACGCACACACACACACACATATATATTTACGGGTGTTAAAATGTTTCCATCTTCATCCCCAAATGAAAAGAATCGGGTTGAAATTTGATAGATAAATAAGTGTACTTTTCCATTTTACAAGTCAAAATACAACTATTTCATAAAATTAAACATGATTGATGAAGTCTGAATTTTAATTTCACTAGTCATTTTAATTTCATACTTCTAATATGGAAATTTTGATGTTTTCCATCACCTCCTTGTCTTCCGTTGTTAGGTAAACTTGAGTTGGTCAGGGTTTCTTGGGCCCATGGTATTTGGTGGCCCATCTTAATGGCCCATTGTATTGCTTGTGAAGAAGACTATTTAGAGGTTTTGAAAATAAACTTTCTTTGTCATTATGTCTCTACCTAATTAATTATTATGTCTCTTTGTACTTTTTTAGACTTTTTATTTTTATGATATATGTAGCAAGATATGTAAATTTAATGTTTTATAGAGTTATTGTTAATGTTATTTCAAAGAAAAAAACAACCAGTATTATCATAAATAAAAATAAGATATTCAAATTTCCTCTTTGAGAGCGCTGTAATCATTAGCTTCAAGGAAAAGTTTCAAATGGATGTTATGATCCAAAATGAAATTTCTATCATTACAAAGACTTAGTTCATTTTCGAACCATTTTGCTTTGTTCCTGTGAGGCTCTTCATATTATGGTGTATAATTTTCACAGTGAAGCCTATAAACCTACAATAAAATATTATATACCAACCACGGTATTTTTTAGTGGCGAATTATAGTCAAAAGGCGAATTTTAAGGATAATTTTTTAGTGTTAGCTAATATTTTATAATGTTTAATTATATTATATTTCGCTTTATTTTAAAACCTTAATATTATTTTTAGCTATTAATAGCCAAATCATATATCGAATCATACTCACCTATTTTCAGGGGGAAGAAAAACATGGTGTCATATTCGCCTTTTTTTTGGGGGGGGTTAAAAAAATCTAGAATCATATTCGCCTGTTTCTGTTTTTTGGGTTAAAAAAATCTGGATTCATATTAGCCTATTTTCAAGCAAAGGGGCCAAATTTTCGCAATCACTACAAACAAGGATTCTTTATTCTTGCTAAATATTTTTAGCACAATATAAGATATGTGGTTTTCATATTTTTATAGTCTAATTGTGAATTTTGATTGTTTGTGTAACTTTATAAAATAGATCGTAACAGAAGGTTTGTGTGAAATAAATATCTAAATGTTATACCTTTTCACCATTAGTGAATTCTATCTGCATTGCATGGGTTGGAAAACCATTTTTTTGTTTTTTTTAATTTGAATTCAATTTTAGATCTGCACCATTTTTTTATGGAAACCATCACAAGGTACTCCTTTTAGATTATTTTGTTGAGCTTGATCCCCTCATGAAAAAGGTGACTTTAAGGTGACTTTATTGTTTCCTTTTAGATTATTTTGTTGAGCTTGATCCCCTCATGAAAAAGGTGACTTTATTGTTTTTTTTTAATTTGAATTCAATTTTAGATCTGCACCATTTTTTTATGGAAACCATCATAAGGTACTCCTTTTAGATTATTTTGTTGAGCTTGATCCCCTCATGAAAAAGGTGACTTTAAGGTGACTTTAATCCTCTCGAATTAATGAAAATAGGCCCTTCGAATTGAATGGTGAAGGTAACCTATTGCTCCATGTGAAAGTCCTCCTGCATCTTCATGGCCATGCAGTACTTTCTTGCTCCATCTGAAAGTCCTCATATATCTCCATGTGGATGCAGTACTATTTTTAGCAAGAAGAAAATCCAAAAGATGGGTTCTAAAATCTCTAGATGTAAATTGTTATACTCTTCCTTGGAGATCCAAATGAATATGATCTTGGTAAAGTGGAAAATAATTCAGATAATGGGTCATTTTCCATTATTGGGTCTCCCTTAGCACATGCTATAGTTTCATTCATTAAGCCCAGCAGCATACTCGTTAAAGCCTTAAGTTTCTAAATCTAAGCATGTGGGTTGTCGTCACCGCACTTTTAGATTATTCATGCGTTTTGTAGCTCCAGTGGCACCTGAGTCTTCTCATATAAAACTATTGTGCACAACCCGGCCATCCCATGTTCCAAAGTAGGACGTTTTGGAGAAGCCATGGCAGGGACAAAGGGGTTTTCTAAATACACAATATTGGCTCTATCAATGCAGTTAATATGGAATGCATGGCTGCATTTGGGAAGAATCCTGAGAGCCACATTCTCATTCTCCTGAAACGCAACCTGACAAACTACACACTCCATGTTGTCTATGAGCTTCTATGTTTTAGTGAATCTACACAAAGGAATGGATCTGATCACAGCTTCATCCAGGCCATATGATTGAGTAATTATCTGCGACCATTCAAGGTCTTGGAATCCTTCCAGTAAATAAGCATCGACTTGTGTAATCTCTTCAGAGTCCTAACTCCTACGTTTCCTTGTGAAAAAAGGTCTCCATAGAGAAGCTTTGCAATACTTGGAAAAAACCTTGTAGTAACTTACCACCAGTAAAGCGTTGCCTAGAACTACAATAATGGCTACGATGGCAAGACTGATTGTGGTGGTGGTGTAGTTGTGCTTTGAAGGCCCTTTACTTATGGCTATGAGGGAAGGGGTGATGGTGGTGGTGTACTTGTGCTTGCCAGGTCATTTACGTAAGGCTGGTGTAGTTTGGCTTGGTGGGTCCTCTACTTATGGTTGCATCTGGTAAGGATCCCATCCAAACTCATATCTATCTTCTCAATCTGTGAACCAGTGGATGGATGATTCTTGTAATCCCACCCGAAGGAGGAAAAAAAAGGAGAAATCCTTTCCCGTTTGCTGGCACCCTGAGCCTGGAAAAGCTTGAATCCCCGTGTTCGCCCCAGAAAGAAAATGCATCCGGTCAAGCTTTTCTTTGTCTGTGCTATGCCTCTCTAGGTATGCGTAGCTTAGTCCTCGCTAAGCCTGTAGAAACATGGGTTTCTTGTCCATGATACCTGCTGAAATTTCCGTTCGACCGTGGACGGGATTGCCCATGAGTCAAACTCATGGCGAATTTTTTTAACCGATCTACTTCAAACCTAAATTTATTGAAAATACATAGATGTAATTATTTAGTATGATCGTCGAGAACGAAGGATACTAAAACCACTGCAAAATCATAAATAATGCCGCTACAGTTTTAACTGCACAAAATTGATGATAAAACTGCGAATCACCTCAGAGAAAGCGTGGGAAAGCGTGGTGTGCTAAGCTTCTGCAAATTGATGTAATAGCCTACCCATTAGGAAAATATACTCCATGGATACAATTTTCATGTGTTTTTGAGCTGGTTAACATAAAACCATGAACTTGATATTGAATATCACAGATGCATAGCCCAGGGACTTCCAAATGTTATGGATTTCTAGATTGATCTGGGTGATGTGATCCTATTCACATTGCGGAATATGGATGGTTCCCGTTCAATGCCAGGCATGCATAATAAATATAATAAAATACCTAAAAGTATTTTGGCTCTACACCTTGACGGTATATTATTAGCCTGAATCTCGAATAATTTGTACGTATTTGGAAAGAGGAGAATGATGCCTGATGCTATCAAATGCACGTAGGGCTTTTTTTATTTTTCCCACTCGAAAAAAATAGGATGTGTACTACCAGAGGGTCTACGGTTCCAGCATTATACGTACGTTCCACTAAGTTTACTTTTATCCCCTCATAGTCCCGGCCCTAAAGAATCAATCTGATTTCAGTTGGAAAGAATCAATCAAAAGCTGAAAGATTAAATGTTGGAAAGGACACAAGTTGCCACCATAACCAGAACTTGTTTCTCGATTTCTAGTAGCAATGGCGAAACAACGGCTGCGTTTCGGAGACCATAAAACTGCCGATATCAAATTATATTTGATCGATTCATATGGAGCAGCTATGAAGGAAATCCTATTTATCTTCATTCTCAAGTTTTGAGAAAGTTTTATAAAACCATTCTTTCTGATCGTTGGTCGTCTTCAGATGAACGGCCTCTTGACCTCAAAGTAACAAGTTATCACCCTTTCAAGCGTTATATTAGCTGTATTAGCCTCATGTATTCTTCTCAAGCGGACACAAGCTTCTACTTCTGCAACGTGGATGAAGCTCTGGCTATTCTGCCTATTGCTTTACAATTGTTGTTTTACGACTGCATCAACGAATTGATGCGCTATTTCGATGTTGTTCGTTTGAATTCATTGCAAGAATCCCAACTTCGAGAACTCCTATCATCTCCGCAAATAAATTACTTCCCCGATATGGCTGCCAGACATGGAATGAATTCATGCAGTGAACATTTAGAGATACTGTTACTGCCAGAAATGTTATCCATGGTTTCTAATGGGATAGAAAATGCAATGGTTTTCGTGGAAAAACAGTTGAGAAATATTGTGTAGACTACTTTACAAACAAAAATGTATCGTCGGCTATTGCACAGAAGTGCGAGTTTAATGTCAACGTGGGACGCATTAAATGTAATGATAAAGGCAAAGTAAAGAATGCTTGTTCTGGGCGTGATTCGCTCTTGTGATGGAAAATTGTTTGAAAAGGCAATGAAAATATTTTGTGAAAATCTCGACTTTCGTAATGCATTATGAGGAAATCCTTTCTCAGTGATCAAATTTGAAGGGTGGGTCTTAATTGGAAGTTTATTTAATGGAAGGAGAATATAAATATTAGTTTTTCTGAGAAGTATAAATTAACTAAATTTTTTTTTAAATATGCAAAAAAATTAATATTGTTTTTCCAAATTTTATATTCTTAAACAATTAAGTACTTCTTAATATTTATAAGAAAAAATAATAACTTTTCAATAAATTTTAATTTAAACACATCTTTGTAAAATTAATTTTACATGAGTAAAATAACATCTATTTTATTGTATTTTTCCAAGTTAGAACACACTTTATTATACAAAATAACTACTTAGACTATACAATACTCATATTGGGGCATTTAGATGATCTATGCAATAACCATATCGGGGGATGTGCATGATCTTATGCATAGTACAGGACATTGCAATTAGATATAGTATAAAAAAAACTAGAACCATGAGAGAGTTACTTACTCTTAACTATGTCAAAAAAGAAGCGAACAAAAATTACATATAAAAATAACCAAAACCTTAATTCAAAGTGGAGAGAGGGAATCCATCCATTCCTGAGAGATGTAAGAATGATGGGAATTGGGGCCCTAAAAAAAATAATACACAACTCATATTAAAACATTAAAAAAAATGCACATACCAAATAGGTTAATCGTGCTAGCATCATCGAGGTTAATCGTGCTAGCATCATCGGGGTCAGGACATCAAATTTTGTTGTTCACCACTTGTCATGACAACATATAGGGATGGGATGGAGGGGAAACAGAATCAAGCCTAATTCAGTTGGAGCCTTGCTACTCGCTGCATGTCCAACTCTCGACAATTGTCCTTTTAAATTGAACCAGAACACCAAAGAAGTATGTTAATGGCTAGATTTGAGAAAGTTCACATGAATAATTAAGAGTTCAAGGCTCTAAAATAGAGTATGTATTTACCTCTATGTTGAATTTTGTTTTCCATGTTGATGCAAGGTACTACCTTATTGTCTTACCAAAAGGCATGAGAATGAGGAAAAATGCGTAAAACTATGGTCTTCACCTTCAAAAAGTTCCTTGCAATCACAATGGTAAGGAGTGATAAGAATNTAGGTCTTGAAACATTTGATATTTTCTTACTCTTTGGGTCTTGAAACATTTGATATTTTATGGTTATCTTTGTGCCTTCACCCAATTGATATTATAAGGTGAGGATGTGTGTGCATAATAATCCTTAGTTATGAATGTGAGATGAGGATATAAAGAGGAGAGGATGTAAAGACACATAATTTTTATATGTATTTTGGTGGCAAGCGCTAAGGACAAGTGTGGTTAGAAACCACAAATGTTTGGAAGGTTGGAAGGATATTACATCATGATCATGCCACCCATCAAATTGAAGACTAAAATCCTAAGCCAAAAATTGTTTTTTTTTTAATTTCATTAATAACCATTGTGGTGCTTTGGTCCAATTTTTTTTCTAATTCATTGTTTCTCCATATAATGTTCCCACCTCTCTATATCAATGCATAACTATGACTCTGCGCGGTTTGTGATCCTAGTTGCATGCCATTGACTGTTTTTTTTAGAGTTGATGTCATTATGTAGAATTCATGCAAGAAATGAAGTCTTGCAGAGGAGGACTCATCAGACCATCCATTTGAATTTAATTTTGATGAAAATGAATGGACATTGGTACCCAAGTTCACATAGGTAGTAGGAACAAATTTTTGTGCTCATTTTGGGCTTAGTATGAGTTCTATATTCTTATAGCCTCAGTGATTGACACATTGTCACACCTTTCATCATATCGCCAAGTGACTCGAGAATTAGAGTCACATCCCGGTGGCTAATTCCTCGTAGTCGCTAGTCATCACTCGTCATCTTGCATGATTGAGTAGTGAGTCTCACATGAGTGAGTGAGTGCTTATATTTTACAATATTTCCAATATTTTGAATGGCGAGTCAAACTTTATAGCATAAGATTTTCAACATATTGAGAAATTTACATGGATGGGTAATTTCAAATGTTGGCCTTCTTTTCAAATTTTGATATAAATCACACCCCTCTTAATTGGAACAGTGAAATTCATATTTTAATTTTTTATAGGGGCAATTTTAACTTTACACTTCTAGGAAGGGATAGAACCCTTTGGAAGGGCTAAGAAGGGTACAATTTTGAATGTTGGATGCAACTAGCATTGAATTTTCCTCTATTCCTCCTCCCACCTATATTAATTAAGGAATATGATCCATCTAAACATTCAAAAACTCTTATGTCATTTATTTCTTTAATGTTGGTTTGATAGTGGTGTACAGAGGCACTTGATGTTTGTTGTTTATGATGCCTCGTATAATTTATGTCATGTATTTCTTTAATGCTGGTTTGTTTGTGGTGTACAAAGGAACTTGTTGTTTGTTTTTTATGATGCCTTGTATAATTCATAATTTGGAATGGAAAAAAGTGTAAAGAAATCGAGTAGAGCCTTAGGCCTTAGAACTGCTTAAATTGAAGAAAGGAAGTACTCCGAGCGAGTGGAGATTCGAACTCCTTTGTTCAATACTGCATCACGAAACTTAGTGATTGAATAATTCAAGAAGCAACAAATCTATCTATATTCTTGGATAGCTTGATTAACGAGCAATATATTATTTTGTAGCTTGATAACGTGGGTAGGGACCGTAGATCGGAGCATGGTAGGAACTGGGGATTTAAGGACCTATGCATTTTCAGCTACAAACAAGGATGTGAATTAACAATTATAAAAAGTATATATATATATATATATTACTAGTAGCTACGTATGGATAACAAATAGCTAATTAATGAATAACCAACAATTTATGTGAGATAAAAAAAAATATAAAAATAACTAAAAGTTGATAAATGGATCACAGGAAGAATGCTCATAAGCTAAACTTATAACAAAATGAACCTTCAAAATTTTCTAGAGTTTTTAGATTGTTTGATTACAGTTACATGAGACATTTTAATGAATCATTATTGGTAATGTTTTTTCTAAAATTTGTAGGAAACAAATGTTTTGTTTACTTAATTATGATATTACTCTAACAGTATTTTATATTTAACACATTGTGTAGGGAATACTTTCAATGGAATACAAAAAGAAAAGAAAGACAATAACTTCAAAAAAAAATTATTTTCATATTTCGATAGGGTGCAAAAACATGAACTATCTAGAGAGAGAAATGAAATTGAAGAGGAAGATGGCCGAGTTGATATTTTTTATTCTTCTAGACATAAAGTGGTTGATATGTCAACTACATATGTAGAAGATAAATGCATTGAAAATGAAGTAATATTGACTAGTGATGTTGAAGGGTTGGTTGATTTAGCTAAAGAATATGAAGAATTGAGAAGACCTAATAAATGTAGGAGAGGGATTTGGGATTCTAGAAGGTCATTTCAATTAGAGAGGACTTCCATATTTCCATTCATGGAGCCCGTGACTTGTGAAAATGGTGATGTAATTGAAGTAAAATGTGCAATTTGTAGTTAGAGATATGGTAGAGATGTTAAAATGCAGTTGAAGAAGGATACCATTGAGAAGCATTGTGGAAAATTTATTACAAGGAAAATGTTGATGGAAAAGTGGAAAACAAGTCAAGGTGGAAGAATGCAAAAGAATGTTAGCATGTTGAGAATGATGAAATGTATGAAAAATACATTAGTAATGATCATAGTAAGAAAATGAAGGGATCACTTTATAGATTATTCAAGGAAAAGGTATTAACAGAAATGAAATCTAAAATACTAGAAATGAGTACCATTATCCATATTATAAAACTTGGAAGGCCAATGAAATATTATGTCCACAATAAGGATTTCTTAAACTTCCTTTCAATCTCAAAGTTTCCTTCATCACATTGGTCTATTAATAGTGGATGGGTGTTTTTAAAACATATGGATGAAGTAGTTAGGCAAGACTTGGGAGAAAGCATAAAGAATTATGTTTTTTTTTCTTATCATTATATGAAGTAACCGCAGTAGACACTAGTTCATGGATTTGTATGAATTTTTACACAGTAAAAAATCATGTGAGAAATGTGAGCTTTTTAACCTGGAGTAAAATAAAGGACGGTGCTAGTGCAGAAAATTTATATAATATTGTGATGAATACTTTATGTGATATTAGTGGATTGGATGGAGTCAACATTGTTAGAAAGTTGGTTCTTTTGGAGCAGATGGTGCATCTGGAATGAAAGGAAATCGTAATGGTATTTATGTCCAATTACAGAAAAGCGACACACCTTATATTATTGGTATACATTGCATGGCACATCGAACTAATTTGGCTTTCAAAATTCTTAGCAAGGAAAGATTGGTTTACAAAGTAGATATGCTTGTGGATGATTTTCATGGATTTTTTTGTAGGAGTTCAAAGAGATTTATAGAATTCAAAAAGTTTGCATATGGTTTGACGAGTGGGAAGAAGATGCGAAAAAATGTTGAAATACGATGGATTTCGCTATATAAACATGTTATGTTGATGTGATTTGTAAATTCAGAATGTATTCACTTATATTTCTTATGTATTGTAACTCGATGTTTATTCCGGGATATATTTGTAATGTACTTGAGTCATGTCATGCCTCGATGTTCCTATCGAGAAGTTTTTATAATGTAAACAAGTCATGTGAAGTCAAGGTGTTTAACTCTGCTATTGTCTAAGGGTTAAAGTCCCCACAGTTCCAGGGCACTAGGGTTATTAGACTCACCTAGTGAAGTCGGCCCTAGTTGGCTTTAGTCAAATCGGGAGTTAGTATAAATAGAGGGTTATCCTCTCTATTTATCATGCACTCAGTCACACTCAGTTGTAGCGCATATTTGAGGAAGAGAGAGACACTGGGGCAAGGAAGAAAGACGTTATTGCTGTCAGGAGATCATCTTACTATTTTTGGGTTTCACTTTGGTGTTGATTCTATCTATGAGGAAGTTGCGGGCTTTTCTCCATTTATGGTTTTCCCGAGGAAAAACACTATGTTCATTGTTTCTTGTTTTTTATTGTTTTGCTTGTTGTTCTCTCAGTTAAATATCCTAATGAAATGCTAGCTTAATGTTTAAAATCTAACATGGTATCAGAAATGACCTGAGAAGAACACACTGTGCAACTCCGGGAACTAGGGCTTCCTATTTTCTAGATCTCTCTCCACAATTTTTCAGCAAAAGTAGGGTCGAATAACTCTCCTCCCTAGGGTGGATCTTTCTGTCGATGCAAAATCCAATTCTGAGGTTTTTTAGTTTTGCAGCCGACATTGCTGCCGAAAATTAGGGCTTTTCACAGAAGTGGAATTTTTCAGTGAGCCCATGCTTGGACTGATCTCCTCCCCAAAATAGAAGTTAGGGATCAAATTCAAAGCATTTGGTTGGACAGAACTCTAGAAAAGCAAAACTCTAATCTGCTCCATAATGAGAACTGCAGGATTTGAGCTCCAAATCTAGATCTGACATCTTGACGTGGTAAGATCTAAATCTTTTGTATTTCCATTTCAGGTTCTTAGTTAAGATGTCTCATCATATCAATCTTGATGAAAAGCTTGAGGGAGCTGATAACTTCCGAGCCTTGAAGTATACGATCTCCCTCGTCCTAGAAGAAAATGAGTTGGACTCCTACATCCATGAGGAGGTTCCAGTTGTAGAGGCAGATGAGGCCAAGGCCTTACATAAGAATAAGTTGGTTATGGAAAAGAGGATCATTGCATATTCTATAAAGGATCGCCTCATTCCATAGGTGTCCTCCCTCAAGACACCTAAAGCCATGTTTGATTCCCCCACCAAACTGTTTGAAGGGAAGAACATCAATCAGAAGATGACTCTAAGGAACCAGTTAAAGAATGTTAGGATCCAGAATGAGGAGACCATCTAGTCATACTTCACAAGGGTCTCCCAGATCAAAGAATAACTGGAATTAATAGATGAAGAAGTGGATAATGCATAAATTGTGATGACAACATTGAATGGCCTCTTTAGATCATGGGATTCTTTCATCCAAGGAATTTGTGCTAGAAAGAAGTTGGTGAAGTTAAGTAGACTATGGGAAGAATGTTCTCAAGAAGAATCTCGGATAGCAGCTCAAGAAGAAAAGATGGGAAGTGAAGATCAAGCTCTCACAGTACACTCCAAGAAAGGAAGAAGGGAAAATCATCATCACCAAGGTAATCATTCTCATAAAAAACATAACACTGCAATAAGGGATTCATCCAAACTCAGATGTTATACATGCGATGAAATAGGACACTTTGCTAGAAATTGTCCCATGAATAAGAATGGATCCAAGAAGAAGAAGAACTCCAAAAGAAGAAACCATGCTCAATCTGCTGAGGATGATGATCCTCCCAGAAAGAGAGTAAAACAAGAAAGTGAAGACTCTTCAAGTGAAGATGAATATCTTCTGATCTCTGCTCTAATGGGAACAATCACTCATGGAAGCAAAGATCGGCTTATTGGTAGTGGGTCTTCCAAGAACATGACAGGTTTCAAGGAATCCTTTGAGAAGCTATCCGAACATAATTCACCCCATAAGGTGAATCTTGGGGATGACTACCAATATCCCATAAAAGTTATTGGTGAATCCTCCTACAAGCTAGACTCTGGAAAGTCTATGAAAATGAAAGATGTCTTGTTTGTACTAGGACTGAATAAGAATCTTCTATCAATATCAGCATTGGATGCAAAAGGCATGAGGGGTGCATTTGTAGATGGCCAAGTCCTCATGTGGCCAAGAGAAAAGACTATTGATGATGCAATAGTGAGTGGAGAACAAGAAGGAGGTTTATACAAACTAAAGGGCCATCCAGAACAAGCTATGGTCCATGACATAGTAGAACCAAATGAACTTTGGCACATAAGGCTTGCACATGTGAATTACAGAGCACTACCACTTACAAACAAAGTTGTTGAAGGTCTTCCAGAAATACAAGAAAAACATGAATGGGTATGCAAAGGATGTGCAAAAAGAAACAATACAAAGAAGAAATTTTCAAGTAGCGAGAGAAAGGAAAAAAGAATCTTGGAAATCATCCACTCCGATGTATGCGGACCAATGTCATCAAGTTCACTAAGTGAGTATGGATTTACTTCATGAAGAACAAAGATGAAGTTTTCAGCAAGTTCAAAGAATTCAAATCCTTGATCGAGAACCGCACAGAAAATATGATCAATACCTTTCGATCAGATAATGGAGGAGAATTTACATCAAATGAATTCAAATACTTATGCAAAGAATCATAGATTAAAAGGGAGTTGTCCACTCCTTATAATCAACAATAGAATGGGGTTGCAGAAAGGAAGAATAGAACTATAATGGAAGCTGCAAGAGCAATGCTTCCTGATCAAGATATTCCTATGCATCTATGGGCAAAAGCTGCTAGAACAACGGTGTATGTACAAAACCGTACTCCACATAGAGTATTCGAGAACAAGAATCCTAAAGAAGTCTTCTTCTGTAAGAAACCAAAAGTCAGCCATCTCAAAATATTCGACTGTCCAGTGTACATACACATTCCAAAAGAGAAAAAAACATAACTAGAAGGGTATATTTGTGGGATACTCTAAAATCTTGACGGCTTACAGAATATACTTCCTAGGATACATGAAGATCGACATCAACAGGGATGTAACATTTGATAAAGACACAGATTACAACAAATCCAGAAAGAGACATGCTGAAGATACAGAAGAAGCAGAAGCACCCATAATTCATGATACAACCATGAACGAAGAAATTCAAGAACAAGATCGAGAATTTGATGAACCACAAAGACCTATAGATCCACCGCAAGAGAATAATCCTTACAAGAGGAAACCTGCTTTGGTATGATAAATTATCCAAGGTGCATAAATATATGGGGCTCCAGAAGAGAATCACAAAGAAAGAAAGAGAACCAGATCTTGCTCCAGATATGTAGCCTTACTATGTGACTTTATCAATGAAAAACCTTCCAGTTATGAAGAAGCAGCAAAAAATAAAGAATGGAAGGATGCTATGATCGAAGAGTATCAATAGATTATGAAGAAAGATGTTTGGGATGTTGTCCCATGACCAGAAAGGAAGTCGGTTGTAACTTCCAAATGGATCTACAAGATCAAGCATGTTGCAGATGGTAGCATAGAGAAATATAAGGCAAGACTGATGGCTCGTGGTTTCTCCCAGAAAGAAGGAATAGATTATGAAGAAACCTTTGCACCTGTAGCCAGATCCACTTCCATTAGGTCAGTACCTACTTTGGTTGCAGTGATGAAATGGAAGATACACCAAATAGATGTCAAGACTGCTTTCTTGAATGGTGTAGTGGAAGAGGAAGTGTATGTAGAATAGCCACTCGGTTTTGAGACACATGATAGGGAGTCTCATGTGTGCAAATTGAAGAAATCCCTGTAAGGTTTTAAATAGGGCCCTAGGACATGGTACGATAGAATTGACAGCTTTCTATCCAATTTGGGATTTACCAAGAGTAAAGTAAATTCCAACCTTTACTACAAGGTTGAAGATGGAAACCTAGTGATGCTCCTACTATATGTAGATGATATGTTTATAACAGGTATGGATTGTTTGACTGTTGATACGAAGTGAAATCTTATTGCTGAGTTCGAAATGAAAGACTTTGAAATGATGCATTATTTTCTAGGTATGGAGGTGTGGCAGAATACAAATGGAATCTCTCTCGAACAAGGGAAGTATGCAATAGAGATCCTGAAGAGGTTTGGGATTATGGACTGCAAGGCCATGACCACACCTATGGCATCAAACCTAAAGTTATTGAGTGATGCTTCACCAGAGATGGTTGATGCTATGATGTATCGTCAGATAATTGGGTCCTTGATGTATCTAACAAACACGAGACCAGACATTTACTTTGCTTTGAACACCTTGAGCTAGTTATTGACAGATCCGAGACATGTTCACTTGATTGCTGAAAAGCATATTCTAAGGTACCTGAGGGGTACAATTGATTATGGGCTCAAGTATGAGGTGAATCAGAAGATTAGCCTGGAGGGTTATGTTGATTCAGATTGGGTAGGCAGTGCCATCAATAGGAAGAGCACTTCAGGGTGTTTGTTCAGTATGGCAGTATGGGATTAGGTGTGATCTCTTGGATTAGCAGGAAGCAATCCTGTGTGTCACTGAGTACAGCTGAATCAGAGTATGTCGCAGCTTGTTCAGCTAGTAGTGAGGCAGTATGGCTATGGAAGCTACTGCCTGATTTATTTTATCTCCAAATGGATGCTACTTGTATACATTGTGACAACCAAAGTTGCATAAAGTTGGTAGAGAATCCAGTGTTCCATGACAAGTCGAATCATATCGAGATCAAGTATCACTATATCAGGGATATGGTGCAGAGGGGAGCAGTGAAGCCCCAGTATGTTGCAATGGAGGAAGAAATAGCTGATGTGTTGAAAAAGCCATTGGCTAGGATGAAGTTCAAGTACTTCAGGGAGAAGCTTGGTGTTCTCCAGATCGAAGTTTCCTCCAAAGGGAAATGATGAGACCCAAGGTCATTCTAACATGGTAAGAGGATAGGTTCCTTCCATGGTTATATGTAAGGGCTGAGCCATTCTGTCATGGTGAGAGGATTGGTTCCTTCCATGTTAGATGTGAGTGCTGAGCCATTCTGATGTGACTGTAGGATTGGTTCTTACATGATCAGAAGTAAGCACTGAGTTCCATTCTTGGAATGGAGGTGCCTGGTAAGTTACCAGGTAGCTCATTCTGCGACTGGGGCCCATTCTGATATGACTCTAGAATTGGTTCCTACAAGATCAGATGTGAGTGCACGCCCTTTTGACATTGGTTTTCAGATGTAGCTGCAGAAACCTTTCGGCATGAAGGATTGGTTCCTTGCATGGTCAAATACAAGTGTTGATCCCTTCTGATGTTGGTTTTCACATGTAAGCGCAAATCCTTTAGGCATGGAGGATTGGTTCCTCACATGCTCAAGTGTAAGTGCTGAGCCTTTTCGATCACTGGTTGATGGATGTGAGTGCTAGGCCTTTCTGACAGGGTTGTGGGAGGTGTTCCCACATGGTCAGAGGTGATTGCTATGCGTTTCCTTTCTGATATGATTATAGGCTCTGGGCGAACAATTCTGACTTAGGGTCAGATATAAGTGTTGGAAAAGACCTGCACGGAGGGTAGGCCTACAAGCAACATGAAAAAGGGATGGCTTTGTAGAAATTCTTGTGATGAAAAGAATCATGAGATAACACCCGTGAAGATTCAGTGCTGATGATCCAGAAGAGATGATCTAGATCGAGGGATGATCCAGATCCAGAGATGATGCTCCAGAGATGATCTAGATCGAGGGATGATGCAGATCCAGTGACAATGATCTAGATCTAGGTGAAGATGACGTGAAGGTGAAGATGACTTGAATATGGAGGTGACTTGAAGATAGAGATGACTTAAAGGTGAAGACGAATACTCGATGATGATCTAGATGATATAGAGAAGAAGACTTGTGCTGATAAATTGTGTCGAGAGAATACCTTTCTAGTTAAAAGGGAGTCTTAATGTAATTTGTAACTTTGGAATGTATTCACTTGTATTTCATATGTATTGTAACCCGATGTTTATTCTGGGATGTACTTGTAATGTACTTGAGTCATTTCATGCCTTGATGTTCCTATCGAGAAGTTTCTATAATGTAAACAAGTCATGTCAATTCAAAGTGGTTAACTCTCATTTTGTCTAAGAGTTAAAGTCCCCATAGTTTTGGGGCACTAGGGTTATTAGAGTCACCTAGTGAAGTGGGCCCTAGTTGGATTTAGCCAAATCGAGAATTAGTATAAATAGAGAGTTAGTCTCTCTATTTATCACACACACACTCACACTCAGTTGTAGCACATAGCTGAAGAAGAGAAAGACACTGGGGCAAGGAAGAAAGAGGTTACGGTTGTTTGGAGATCATCTGTTTTTGGGTTTCACTTTGGTGTTGATTCTATCTCTGAGGAAGTTGCGGAGGTTTTCTCCATTTATGATTTCCTTGAGGAAAAACAATGTGTTCATTGTCTCTTGTGTTTGATTGTTGTGCTTATTGTTCTCTTAGTTAAAGATCCTAATGAAATGCTCGCTTAATGTTTAAAATCTAACATGTTAAGCGTGTCTACGATGAATATATTTGTTTGGTTGGATTTATGGTTGAACATTGTTTAGTGTGGATAAATCCTACGTTCTTTTGCATCAATTAACATATGTGGAAACACTTTTGACATTATGTGGAATCCTCCCCTTGTTGCATCAGATGTATATGTTGATTAAAATTGTGCAAACAAGAACATTATATTTAGTAGAGTATACGAAGGAAAGAAAAATGGCATGTCTACTATTAGATAATTTATATTTAACAACACTAGAAGCCTTTGATCGAGTTGATTTTACAAAATGGAAAGAGCTCACTGATCTTCAAAATCCTCAAAACATTTTGAAGCCTGATGAAAATAATTGTGTATGCATTCAGTACGTGACAATTTGGCTCCTCTTCATATTCTTCAAAAACATGGGAGTACTATAAAGGAGAAGCCAATAACTAGAGATAAATTTCAAGTTGTCATTCAAGAAGTGAAGTCAAATATTACAAATGTTTCAAAGGTGTTAACTACACAAATTAGAGAAAGGTTTCCAAGAGCTGAGTTACTAGATGCAATGAGCATTGTTTATCCACAATTTTGGAATCATACATTGGAGAAAGAAGTAATGTTTTCTGAATTTAAAAAGAATATACGGATATTGATTGGTTATTATTGTCATTCACAAGTCTTCGAAGGACATCATCTTAATGGAATCCTTTACGCCGATAAATTGCGTTCACAAGCAAAGTGTTTTGTAAACACTATGATGGAGCAATTTGGAAAACTAGAAGACCGTTTATCAAATGGGTCTATTACAAGATTATGGACCAAGTTAGATAGGAGTGATACCTTAAAGGAACATATGTCTGAATATTTCAAATTGGTTGACTTATGCCAAACTATGATTTTGGGATCTATAGAGGATGAAAGGATTTTTAGCTTGGTTTATTTTTTAATGTCCAAGTTGAGGAATAGATTGCACAATAACCTCGTCTCTTGTGTTCGTTTGTATATATCAAATTATGACATCAACAACTTTCCTTATGAGAGAGCATTAGCACTTTGGACATCAGAATGTAGTAGAAGAGGGGGTAGCAATATGATTGACTCTTTGAAAGATTTTGATTCAGAAAATGAATTGGGTGAGGAACATAGTATTGATAAATCTAGTCATTTATCTTTCAACCATCCTAGCGATTTAGAAGATGAAGCAAATACATGAAATTTTTAGTTTTATGAATGTGTATATATGAACACATTATATGAAGGATTTGGTTTACTACTCATTGATGTACAATGAGGTTGGTTTTAATTTGAGGAAAAAACTTGCATTGCCATTATTCATGTTTCATATTTATTATTAGGGGTAAATACCCCTAGCCGATAATAGACAAGCACAAGAAGGGGCTTGCTTGGTTATTCAAGTAACCAAGCAAACCCATCGTCTAGTATAAGTAAAGGAACATTAGATTAAGAATGTTAATATTTCATTGTAAGTTGTAATCTATTATGTTGTGAGAAAAACTCTCCAAATTTAAACAAGAGATCACTAGTTGTGGATTTAGTTATTTTTTCATGGGTTCTTTGTCTCCGGAGCAGAAACATTCCCACTAATTCCCATGTGTTTTTCATGAGATGTCTCTTTTGGTTATTTTACATTGAGTATATATGTATGTTATGATATTTATAAAATTGAGATAAGTTATCTAAGATTGTTGTGGGGCATTAGAGTAAATCCGATTGTGACTAAAAACTAACCAACATTTACTTATATTATCTTTTGAATTGCATAATGTATAGATCTCGCATGGTTGGAATTAGAATGGATTAGGATATTTCGTTGCAGCAAATCATTTCCGAGAAGATTAATGGTGTAGAAATTTACTTGCATTGGTTTGTTTCCAATATATACTCGATAGTCTATATTCTTGCCTCTTCTAAGGTGAATTTGATGTGTTTTCTTAGTATTCCTTATGGGTTTATATTTATGTCAATTGCAAGACATGTTGAACTTGAATTTATTTTGAACTCAAAACTATGATATCATGAAGTGGAATCACCTTCCCTTGAAAATTTTCAAATTGAGTTACAATTATTTTTTTTTTGCTATTGTTTGTCTCCTCCAATATAATGACATTTGTTTTACTTCTTTGTGTTTCTTTATTTTACAATCCTACCTAAATCCTACGTACTTGAGCCTTTAATTAATTATTTTAAAGAGGTATTGTGATGTGCTCAAGCAAATTTAGGGTGTTTTCTCACCACACCAATTGAATTAACTTAATAATATTGGAAATGGCACAATGCATGTAGTAGTGAAAATTTCTCAAGTTTCCAAGACCTTTTGTTTTGCAATTAAATTTTTAGTTATTACTTATCTTAATTTTTTCCCTATGGAGTAGTTATGGAGAACATGAATAATCAATTTTTTTTTTTAAATGCCATTTCCATAACAAACTTCTAGCAAACATAATTTGTTATCTTTATTATTTATGTCTAAATTCACCAAGACAATGCATTTCCATCAACTAGGAGTTACGTTGAAGTATTTTTTGAAATTTGAATATTTGGTAATATTATTTTTAGAAATATAAATGGATGTCCAATCCTATCTTGATATTTTCCCATTATTACATGCACTTGTATGAAAATAATGAAAAACACTCACATAAGAGGTAAATTGTATGAGGAATATGCATATTAGATAAACATTGATGAAATTGAGATTGTAAATTTTCATTAAACACAAACACATATCATAAATACTTAGTCTCATTACTTTTTTCAATAAAAAATTATTTACAAAATAGGTATACTTATACTTTAAAAAATGGAAAAATTAGCCTACCTTAAAATATACATTTAATACAATATTCCCGTCCCTTTAGATACTCTAAAATAAATATCACATCCTTAAAGTTTTATCTGATACCAACCTTTGTGTTTATCAGTGCCACCCAGATATACTCTGTAAAAGGCATCACAGGTATGCATGTCGACAATTCGAATGTTGTGGGCCTTTATTTGTGTTAGCTTTTTCTGTCACAAACTGGAAATATCTGTTTATTTTATCACAGGATACGGATTAACGGCCCATGATCGATCCTCATCCCTCTTAAGGCAGAGGTAGGGAGCTCCCAAGGGACCAGCGACATTGCCATATTTTTCTAACTACTATTTACGCATTCTACGCTACCAAAGAGCCATTTTTCTCTTTTGTTTTCCACGATTCAAATATTTAAGTGTGGCAAAAACCAAGCAGTTACTTGTTATAATAATTTGTATGAAGAAAGAGTGCAGTTGCAATTTCCAAAAACTAAGCAGTTGCTTGTAAGAATAATTTGTATGAATTAAGAGTGCCGTTGCAATTTCTAAAACCAAGCAGTTGCATGAATTAAACAGTGTCGTTGCAATTTCTACTCAATCAGACACATTACAAAAATATCTCTCCGCTTTTCATGTAAGCTTCTATGATATGAATTTCTTGAAATTATTATTAGTATCATTATTAGTACCAGTATATATTTATGTTAAAAATGATTTATCAAAAATTTAAATGGTTCAAATCTTTTTAAGTGCAAACCATTTTTTAGAATGGAAATGTTGAGCAGAGCTTCTATGATGTGAATTACTTGAAATTATTATTAGTACCAACATAGATTTATGTTAAAAATGACTTATCAAGAATCTAAATGGATGAAATCTCTTTAACTGCAAACCATTTTTAGAGTGAAAATGTTGAGTAAATGTGAAGGGAATGTTTATGGTTTTAATTTGTAGTTTTATGTTTCTAGTTCTAAAAAAATATTTTAAGTCTAAATTTAGTTTTTATAACATTTCATTATTTTTGAGTCTAGAGACCCTCTACAGCCCAGTATGAGGGAGATTTTGTAACCTGATATAACTTTACTAACTTTTGTAACATGTCGACAAACAATAATAGTGATAGTAAATTTTATGGGTGAGATCTTGTAACATGATGTAAAGTTAGTAAAGTTTGTAACTTTAGTAACCTTACATAATATGTCGGCTATAAATCTGAGTTTGGAACCGATTTTATCTCTTTCCAATACCCATAACAAGCTGGTCAAGCCGAGACCTGCATCAAACAAGACCAGGTTTGTACTTTTCTTGATACTAAAGCTGTTGTTGAGTGAAGAGGACCAGGATTGTACTCTGCAACACATTCAAGAACTGTTATTTTATTTTTCTTTGTTCCATTGGTGGCGAGCTGCTTACTATTAATTTAATTAATAGCTACAGAGCTTTCTGGGATTGACTGCATAGCTTTTATCCGATCTCTTAGGTTGCTAGAACAAAGTAGGAAAGCTGTGATGTTTAAAGGAACATCCACAAATGATGGTCGTGTCAAATATTGTGTGAAAGGGGTGACTAGGAAGAGGCACATAACAGTTGTCTTTAACGTTAAGTGCATAGAAGCTGCTTTGGGTTACAAAGTTACCTCTATCGAAAAACCTTGCGTAGACCCAATAAGACGGAGTATTATGCAGTACGGGTGTGGGAAAACTCTCGGAACTAGATGCAACATCCCCAGAACTGTTTGTGGTTTGAATCTCAGCTGGACAATTACCCTTAACATCAGCTGGAGTCTTACGCTTAACATCTTCTTCACTGGTGCAGGAGTTGGAGAACTCAATGATATTGCAGATGCCTTCTGTCTTAATTCCGGGTCCAAAGAAGAATTTCTCGTTCTCAGATCTACCTTATGAACAAAGAAAAAGTCCGTTCACTATGGCTTAAGATTTTAAATATATGGTGTAAAGAAATAATCCGTTCAGAATGGTTTAAATTTCAAATATTATATACTGGGAGCGTTTGTTCAAAATGGTTTAAATTTCTCGTTCTCAGATCTATCTGATGAACAAAGAAGCAATCGGTTCAAAATGGATTCAAGTGTTTAAATATATAGGGAAAAAAAACAATCCGTTCAAGACGGTAAAAATTTCAAATATATAGTGGGTAACGTTCGTTTTTGTAGAGTTTTCTTTACTTTAGCTAGTTTCAAGCACGTTTTCTTTACTTTAGAGTTTTCTTTACTTTAGGATGGGCAACACCTTCGTATGCGCTACTTAGAGGCGGATATATATATGATGACGATCGTTAGCGGATATATATATGATGATGATGGTTAATCTCCCCTGAGACCAAACTTTGGTCTATCGGACCTAAAGAAAAGAATTAATTAGTTTGCTTTAAAGTTATATTTCTATGCTCAAAGAGCTTGGAAAGAAGCGTCCCGAGCTTACTATAATTTTGACAGGCTAAAAGGCTAGGAAAGTCGGTATTGCAACAAAGATTATGAAACTGGGATCTAATATGGGTGTACGCAGGGCACTCTAAGAGGAAGTGATTTTCATCTTCAATGTTCTTACTCTCACAAAGGTGGCAGATCCTTTCTACCCATTGTGTTTTAAGAACTGTCCAATGACCAGTTTCACTATGGAGCTCATGTGAGTTCGTTCTTATCTTAGCTATGTTAATTTTTTTCTTAGTACTGATCAAAACAGAGAGATACTTTTGATCTTCTAGAGTAGGGTTGATGACCTCCTTATAATATCTTAATTTTCTTTTAGCCTCGAGATCTTTCTCACCCCACAATTTTTCTTTAAACTTAGAAGAAATAATATTTTTAATGTTATTAATATTCTGCAAAGCAACATTTTCATGGATCTCCCAGTGATTTAACCAAGATCTGCTATCTTTATACCACCCACGCTTGAGCCTTAAGTGGCTTTGGATGGATTTTAAAGCTATCTTAGGGAGTCTATGGTCTCCCATGTTATTGATTTTGTTCTTGTATAACAGGAGTCTAGTCATAGCTAGGCTCTCGATGGGGGAAAGACCCACTTCAATAAGGAGAATAGGATAGGGTGTATTGTTTTTTATTTTGAGGTTAAAAGTTATAAAACGCTTCTAGATTTGCTCGATCTTTCTCTAGAATTCTCTAGAGATGCTGCAACCCCAAACCTCACACCCATACAAGATGAAAGGAGTGACTAGAGTTTCAAAAAGGAGCTTCTTTTTATCCCACATCATGAGGTTTGCAGCTTTACAGTTATTTTAAAGACCAAAGTAAGCTTTCCACCCCCTGTTAATCCTTTTCTTAATGCTATAGTTACAGCTGAGCTTGTGATGAATATCAATTCCTAGGTACTTATAAGAAGACACTTCCTCCAAGTTGCTATTGTCATACATAAAATTAGCGTATGTATCATTCTTGGATTTGATAATCATAACTTTTGTTTTGTCAGTGTTAACAGTCATACCCATGTTAGAGCAGAAATTTTTGAGGAGTCGAAGCTGCTTATCAAGATCTGAAGAACACCTTTCCATAAGGACAATATCATCAGCATAAAGAAGAAGGATGATGACTATTCCAGCTAAGATCGTACCAGCACAACCTGCTTCTTCTAAACAACCCTCTAACTTATCAATATAAATGCCAAAAAGGGTAGGGGAGAGGGGGAAACCTTGCTTAACTTGGATATTACACTTAATATCTTTCAACCACCCCTCATTGCTTTTAAACTTGGAAATTACATTCTCGTAGAGCCTTATCACGGCAGCTCTCAGTTCGAAAGGAACCTTAAGCTCTTCTAACCTATTCCAAAGGTTATTTCTAGGTACTGTATCAAAAGCCTTTCTAAAGTCCACAAAGCAGCAAAAGAGATTGGATTTATCATTGCGGCACTCCTCCATAATGATCCTAAGGGTAATAAGGTGGTCCGTTGTTGAGTGATGCCTTCTAAAACCCGCTTTCCCTTTAGCCCACTTACCTTCACTTTCAAGCCAAATGCTGATTTTTTTTTCCAAAATAATACCATATAACTTGGCTAAGAGGGGGCTTATCATAATAGTTCGATAATTTGAGGGCTTATTTGTATCCCCACTTTTAAAAATAGGGATAATGAGGCTCTGAGTCCAAGTTTTAGGGAACCCTTGCTTGACTGCTTGATTAAAAAGCTTGTGGATGTGAGGGATGAGGACAAGACCTCCAATTTTTAAGATTTCTGTCTGGTAACCTTTAATGTCCTTAGCTTTTCCATTAGTGAGACGCTTAACCCCAAAATCTATGTCTTTTAAAGAGAAAACATCTTCCATTGTGAGGATGGTTTCAAAGTGGTCTATGACATTTGGGGAGTCATAAAGCTTATTAAGATAGGAATTCCAGTCGTGCAGAGAAATTTTATTATTATCTTTAGTTTTTCTAGTTAGAATCTGCCTCAAGAATTTCTTACGGGCCGTCTTAGAGAGGTGTAAGAGATTGTCTTTCCTTTTGTTAATATATTGCCTTTTTTTCTTTTTATTAAGGGCTTTATAATTTTTATTTTGTTAATTTTAAGAGATTCATCAAGAGCTTCCTTAATCTCTCTCCTCGCATTTTTACAATCAGTATCATACCAAGGGTTGGCTTTTCTATTCCTTTTATTACTCGAAACTTCAATTGAGAACTTGTTAATGGAATAAGAGAGCATTGTGGTAAAATTATAATAAAGGTCTTCAATGTTGTCTGTACTTGATAAAGGAAGCAAATTAATTTTTAACTCATTTATAAAATGATCTTGTTTATTCCTATCAAAAATCATGTTCTTTTGGTTATAAGGATTATCCTCTATGGGATCTCTATGGATGGCATAGTTGAGAGTTACCATTAAACGTTTATGATCCGAATCACGCTCATGGTCGTTTAGAACGTCCAAATTTATTATATCGTTGTATAAAGAAATATCATAATGTGAGGACCCTGCAGTAAACAAGTAATCAAAATACACGATATAGCAGCAGAACTCAAAATCACTTTTATATTAATCGCAGGCCACTTCAAGGGGGCAACCTCCTTTGAGCAAGCTCAATACAAAATAACTTCACAGTGCCTTCCTTGGCGTCAACACACACTTATATACTAAAAATAGGCGCCAATACTATGGGTCAAAACCATGGGCCAATATAAACTATGGATCAACAATTACTATGGGACGACTTACAAAGCATATGTGTCCAACAACAATATACTAACACGGTAAAAAGGATTGAAATGGGTTCCTAACATCCCCTCCCTCTTAGAAAAATCTTTGTCCTCAAAGCTTTAGATGTGGAAATTGTCGCTGAATCTGAAGGAGTGGTTCCCACATAGCATCCTCGGGCTGCATTTCGTGCCATTGAATTAAGACCTCTATGATAGAGCGAGAGCGAAGCTAACGAGTGCGTTTATTGAGGACAGCCTCTGGCTCCAAAAAGATGGATCCTTCATTATCCAGTTCTGGTAAAATAGTCTGGCCTTTGATGTTGGTGCCAAGAACTTTCTTCAGACAAGAGACATGAAATACTGGATGAATGCGGGAAGAAGGTGGAAGTTCCAATTTATAAGCAACAGACCCAATCTTCTGAAGAATCCTATATGGCCCATAGAAATTTGGAGCGAGCTTATGACGCCCTTTGAGTTTTAGTGAGGATTGCTTATAAGGATGGAGACGAAGAAAAACCATATCACCGGCTTCAAAAGTGCGCTCAGAATGGTGCTGATCAGCTTGTTGCTTCATGCGATTTCTTGCCATGTGAAGGTTTTCGCGCAAAATGCGAAGAACCTCATCGCGGTTTCGAAGGACCACGTCAACTGCCTAAACTGGATAACTACTGGGGGTGTAAGGAAGAAGAACTGGCGGTGCCTGACCATAAAATGCTCCATATGGAGTCATTTTAGAGGCAGTGTGGTAAGAGGTATTGTACCACCATTCAGCGAGAGGGAGCCACTTTGCCTACTGATGTTGTTGCTCAGAGGAGAAGCAACGAAGATAAGTTTCCAAGCATTTATTGGTAATTTCAGTCCTACCATCCATTTAGGGGTGATAACCTAAACTCATCTTCAGTTTGGTGCCAGTGTGGTGAAAGAGTTTTGTCCAAAAATGACTGGTGAAAGTCGCATCACGATCCGAGACAATGGAAGAAGGCATTCCATGAAGACGAAAGATCTGGTCCAGGAAAATTTGAGCAACAGAAGAGGCTATATAGGGATGGGTGAGAGCACAGAAATGACTATATTTGGAGAGGCGATCAACCACAACCAAAATCACAGTCTTCCCTCCATATTTAGGGAGCCCTTCAACGAAATCCATAGAAATATCGGTCCATATCCGGGTAGGTATGGGCAAGGGCTCGAGCAATCCCGGAAGGGGTGTTGTTTCACCCTTATTGCGCTGGCAGGTATCACATTTAGCCACCATCTGTTGAATTGTCCTTTTCATGCCCTGCCAAAAGAAGTTGTGCCGTGCCCGTTCATATGTTTTGAGATAACCGGGGTGCACAGCTGACGGAGAAGCATGGAGTTCATAGAAGATAGCTTGTTGAAGAGCTGTGTTCTAGGGAAGCACTAGACGACCCTTGTATCTCAATGAAGCACCATCCCAAGAGTAATGTGGGACAGTAGAAGGGTTGTTGTCCAAGCGTTGGATGATGTGAGATAATGAAGATTCATTGACATAACCCTATTGAACCGATTGCAACCAATTTGGAACAGGCATAGAAATAGTGGAAAGAGAACCTTGGTCATCAAATCTGCAAGAAAGGGCATCCGCCATAATATTGTCCTTACCCTTTTTTATAAGTGATCTCATAGTGATAACCCATGAGTTTGCTAACCCATTTTTGTTGTGCTGGGGAGGATACACACTATTCTAGGAAATATTTCAGACTCTGGTGATCAGTCTTGATGCAGAAATGATTCCCTAAGAGGTAGGGTCGCCACTTTTGTACTGCATGCAAAATAGCCATCATTTCCTTCTCATATGTAGAGGCAGCTAAATTCTTACCGGAAAGGGCTTTGTTGGTGAACGCAATGGGGTGTTCATCTTAAAGGAGAACAACACCAAGTCCATTGCCGTAAGCATCACTCTCAATAGTGAAGGGCTTGGGAAAATTGGGCATAGCTAGAATAGGTGTAGTACACATAGCTTGTTTTAGCTTGTCAAATGCACACTTAGTAACATGTGTCCATGTAAAAGCATCCTTTTTCAACAGAGCAGTTAATGGAGCTGTAATCTTCCCATAATCCTTGAGAAATTTGCGGTAGTAGCCAGTCAACCCCAAAAAACCACGAAGGCTCTTGAGTGTCTTAGGAGGTGGCCAATTGTTCATGGCAGCGATTTTGGCAGGATCCACACGAACCCCTTGTGCTAAGATAATGTGCCCGAGATACTCAACTTCCTTTTCGCCAAAAACACATTTAGACTTTTTGGCATGGAGATGATGAGCAGAGAAAAGGTGCATTACAAGAGCGAGATGCTGGAGATGTTCAGCCCATGTTTTACTGTAGATGAGGATATCATCAAAAAATACCCGAATGAATTTCCACAAATAGGGTCGGAATATTTTATTCATCAAGGCCTGGAATGTGGAAGGAGCATTAGTGAGACCAAAGGGCATGACCAAAAACTCATAGTGGCCATCATGTGTGTAGAAAGATGTTTTAGGGATATCATCCTCATGAACACGAATTTGATGATACCCAGAGCGAAGATCCAACTTGGAGAAAAATTGAACACCATGAAGCTCATCAAGAAGCTCATCAACAATAGGAATTGGAAACTTATCCTTGATGGTGAGGTGATTAATTTCTCGGAAGTCAATGCAGAGGCACCATGACCCATGTTTTTTGTGGACAAGAAGAACTAGTGAAGAAAAGGAACTTGTGCTTGGGCGAATAATACCTTGCTTCAGTAAGTCCTTAACGAGGAGTTCAATCTCTGTTTTTTGGTGAAATGGGTAGCGATATGGCCTGATGTTGGGAGGAGCACTGCCAGGAAGGAGCTGAATACGATGGTCCTCTAGTCGTGAAGGTGGAAGTTCCACTGGTTCAACAAAAACACCTGTATATCGATCCAGAATTTGTTGGAGATCCAGAGGAGTAGTGGGGGCCGCTGATGGTTGCATTTGAATGGAATGGAGTTGAGCGATGACACCATGGGAAATATTCTTAAGGATTTTTTCCATGCGATGTGAACTGATGATGCTGAGAGACCCTGGGTGTAATCCTTTCACTGTGTGTTTGTGTCCATCAAGGGAGAATTGCATCCAAATTTCAGCAAAATCCCATAATATGGGGCCAAGTGTGCGCAGCCATTGAGTGCCCAAAACTAGATCACATCCGCCTAAGGTCAAGGAAAACATGTCAGAGCAGAGGTTATAATATCCCATAGAGATACGCACATTACGATACCTTTCTTTGCAAGGTAAGGTGCCCCCATTGGAAACCATGACTTCAAAGTTGGAGCAAGGATGGATAAAACAATCAGCTTGTTTGGCGATCCAAGGGTCAATGAAATTATGAGTGCTGCTAGAATCAATGAGTATTGTAAGAGGAAGCTTCTTGAAGTAACCGTGTACCCGCATTGTTTGGGGGGAAATGACTCCAGCTAAAGCATGGAGGAATATCTCGGGCTAGTCGTCCTGAGATGGAGGGTTAGTAGGCGGCACCTGAGTGTCAACCGGAGCGTCCATTGTATCGGAAGCTTTTTCACCAATTTCAGAGGCACATAGAGAATCCACATCCAAGAGATAGAGCTTTTGTTGAACACATCGATGTCCCCGACTGAATTTCTCATCACAATTATAACAAAGCCCTTTTTCTCTGTGTGCCTGCATCTCTGTTTCAGACAAATGCTTGATTGGAGGTGAGCGAGGAGCTGACGGAATGGTAGGTCGTTGAGAACTCAGATTTTGGAAGGGAACAAAAGACGATTTGGAGCGCTGTTGGGCTGCCATATTGTCTTCTGCCAACTTAGCAAACCCTAGGGCTTCCATCATTGTGTTGGGGCTGAACATTTTGACCTCAAAGCGAATTGCATCCTTTAGACCACTGATAAAACAACTCCGGTAGAAGTCATCAGGTAATCCTTCAGTGTGATTAGCTAGTTTCTCAAATTCAGTTTGATACTCTTTCACAGTGCCAATTTGGTGAAGGTTAGTGAGAGCTCTTGTGAAGTCATCAAAAGCACTAGGACCAAATCGTTGCAGAAGGAGCTGGCAAAAATCAGGCCATTTTGGCTCTTCATGAGACTTGATGTACCAACGATACCATTGAAGAGCTTCCTGTGCCAAATGAAAGGAGGCAAGTGGAACTTGATGG
>LPNX010199642.1:0-22735 GCA_001517045.1 Pseudotsuga menziesii | reverse complement strand
AGGAAAGGAATACGGTGGAAAAATTTGAAGGCGTTTGGGTGAAAATCGAAGGAGTTATCGCAAACCCTAAAAATAGACAAATGTGGGATTTCGGGTTTTGAGAAGTGGAATTTGGGATAAGGTCTTCAGGAATTAAATATGCAGAATGGAATTGTAGAGGTGTCAGTGAAGTTTCAATGAAAACAGAGTTGAAACCAAGGAGATATGGCCGAAAAACCGAATTTTATACTTTTGTTTTTTTGAGGAAGTGATCTGCAACGGCGCGAAAGTGATCAAAAACAGTGGAATCTGCAACGGCGCGGAAGTGATCGGCAACAAATGGATCTGCAACGACGCGAAACTGACCGACAACAGTTTTGGACAAAGGAAATTGGTGAAAATAGATATGGACCCCAAGTATGTGCAGCTTCCTATCGGTTCAAGGGATTCACTTGGCCACCAATGCTTTCTGACGACTTGCGTATTGAGGCAGTACCCCTCACTCCACAGCTCAAGTGAAACTGATAACCGCGTGGCCACAAACGACAGCTCTTGGTTTACCTCACAGGTGGGAACTAATCAATCAGGTAGGGTTCGTTGCCCTTTTTGCTGGCAGGTCCACTCAATGGCCAGCTACTTTGGGGTTCCTGTGGTACTCCTCATAATGAGTTTTAGGGCTTATTCCCAAGTAATTCCCACAGTTAAGCGGATAGGGATTATTCCAAGATCCGAACCTGCAACAGAAGCGAAAAAAAATTTGGGCAGAAATTTCACCCAACGAGCCCAAGAAAGCGCTCTGATATGTGAGGACCCTGCAGCAAACAAGTAATCAAAATACACGATATAGCAGCAGAACTCAAAATCACTTTTATATTAATCGCAGGCCACTTTGAGGGGGCAGCCTCTTTTGAGCAAGCTCAATATGAAATAACTTCATGGTGCTTTCCTTGGCCTCAACACACACTTATATACTAAAAATAGGCACCAATACTATGGGTCAAAACCATGGGCCAATATAAACTATGGATCAACAATTACTATGGGACGACTTGCAAAACATATGCATCCAACAACAATATACTAACACGGTAAAGAGAAGGATTGACATGGTTTCCTAACATAGAAATAACATAATCTACTACGTTGCTACCAAGCCCATGGATATAGGTCATCTTGCTAGAGCTAGGCCACTTCGTTAGACCATTGCAAATTATGAGATCTTGAGAACTACAGAGCTTGATTAACTCAGACCCAAACAAATTTTCCCCTAAATCTTCAGAGCTTCTCTTGTACCTTCTAGCTAAAGTAAGGTCTTCATCTAACCATAGAGGATTAGGGTTGGAATAATTGTTTAGGAGAATAGCTTGGTTGTTAGAAGTTCTAGCATTCAAATCGCCCATTAAAAGGATATTACCTTCATTCCTAAGTATATAAATATCATTCTCTAGTCCATTGTAAGGACATTTTTTATCCAAATTGTTCTTCTTATAGAAGTTAGAGTTAATAGGGGCAAAATAGCATATGGCTATGTAGGTTTTTCTATTGTTGATGTCAGTGATTTCTATCCACATATACTCGATGTGAGGGTCTTTTTTAT
This sequence comes from Pseudotsuga menziesii, assembly GCA_001517045.1. NCBI lineage: Eukaryota > Viridiplantae > Streptophyta > Pinopsida > Pinales > Pinaceae > Pseudotsuga > Pseudotsuga menziesii. The sequence continues at coordinate 21,159 of LPNX010199642.1, read as the reverse complement.
AAATCCTAGCATGGGGGAAGATGTTCTTCTTAATGTAACACGCTATACCCCCAATGCCTCTACGAGAGGATCGCTTGTTCCAGATTGACCAAAGCACAAATCCATCTATGTTAGGGACCCTAGATTCTACGTGCTCCCAAGTTTCAACTAACAAAATAATATCAACTTCATTACAGATCCAACTTAGGTTGGGGCCTTTGTTCCATGGAAAGCTGTGACAGTTCGAAGAAAGAATCCGGAGCATGTTGAATTGCTATTTATTACTATCTTTTTGGTTTCTATCTCGAATAACAACTTTCCTATTTCTGATTATTGCCCATTTTCCTTCCTTCCTAGCTTCTTTTAACTTTTGAACCTCCTTTCTTAATTCTGTGTAATGTCCCTCCTTTATGCCCCTAAGAGTTCTGCGATTGTAAATATTAATTGTATGAAGGCTTCTGGGTGAGGAGCTCAAGTGCCAAGGCCCCACCCGAAGAAAAACCTGAAAGTTAGGTAAAAGTTATTAACACAAAAGCCGACTAACACCTGGTGGGAAAGAAACTCAGGCTAAGGGATCGAAAAACAAGGGTTTGACAAAAGATATTATGATACAAATCATATCATAAGCACAAAGAAAAATTAGAAGACAAGTACTTTTAAATTGGGGATCTATCAATGATAGATATAAATCGTGTGATATGAAAAGGAAAATGACAAACTAAGCCTTAATAAGAGATAAGGTATTTAATTTAAATATATTAAGTTACCCTTATTAAGTTAGGGTGAATGGCTTGACACCAAAGGGTAAGTATTTAATAAGAAGGGACAGAAGTATTTAGTAACGCTCGCCCTATAACGTTACTTCCAACTCGCCTCGGATTGGGGAAAACATGCGTATATGTAAGAAGGTTATGTATCTAGATATGAAAAGGATTTCTTATACGGTAGTAGAAAAAAAACCTTTCATAGCAAAAAGAAAAATAGTAGAGTACTTTTATTTAGTGGAACACTATTAATCAAATCAGACCGTTACCGGATGTTTAGCCATCACCCTAGAGAGGCGTTATTATTCCCTGTGCTGGTCTTAACTTTTCGGAAGCATAGATTAAGGAATCTTTATGATTCTCTTCAGGTTTCTATTAAGGAGCATGGATCAAGGAGGCGCTAAACTCCTTGACTCACGGTCGCCTCACAGAGACGTTACCCATAATTTATGACCTCCGACTAGTGGAGGCATGGTTTCTTTTTATATGTATTTTTTTAGGGTTTTTGTGGGGGGGGAAAAGAAAGAAAAAGATCCTGTTTGCACGAGTAGTGGGTGCTACTCCTGAAAGATTGAGATAATGCGCCGTTGAGACGGGGACCTCTCTCTACCAGCGCGGAAAGCTCCCATGGGGAGTGCGAAAGCTTAGATTTATTATTGTTGAGACTTGCACGAAAATGCAGGAGGACGTGTTATTCCTTGGGTGGATCTGAAACCCCACTCCCAATAGTTTATGATCTCCTTAGCTGGTACGTAGTTCCTTTTCGTTGCATACAGGTACGAATCACCTCCTAATCTCGAGTTGAAGAGGAGAGCGCTCGGCTTCAAAGGGGAATCTTGACCACGATGTTAGGTTAAAGCTCTTATCTGAGTTTGTTTTTCCCTCAGTTCAATCCTGCAAATGCTTCGTCGATAGGTATGATAAATGCATTAAGTCGTTGTCTCCATTCTTAGATTTTCCTTCTTACTAGACAGCGCAAGCTCTTGCTGAAAACGTCCTTAAATCCATGGCTTGTTGTGTGGTTAACTAAAAAACCTTTTATTTGCGTCTAAGATGAGATCTCAACTAGATATTGCTGCCTTAAGATTATACTCATTTAACTTTTGAGTCCTAGCCACAATCTTAAGTTTTTAGACTGTGATATACCTCACCTACGATCCTTGCTCAGCCTCTTGGATAGACGGGTTGATAACGATTTGGGTAAGAGGTGACCATCTCGCTGTTATTTAAATGATTCCAACAACATTTTCCCTCATCTATGATTCTTTTGAATGCTAATACCTAACTTCGTGTGGTTTATGAATGGATCTCGCATTTCCGTTTTTCTTATAATTTTCATTATAGAGATGGAATAAACCACAGTTCCATTCATACGAGATTTAATACCTGAATGAGTATTAATTTGAGTATGGATCTACAATCCTATGATTTTGTTTATAATCTGGAATAAAACACAGCTGCATTTTCTTGAAGTTAATACTGGGTGTATGTCTGGCTGTGATCCAACTTTTCGTGTTTATATTTGCAGATCTGGAATAAAACCTATGGGTGCATTTTAATCCTTATCTTGGAGCTAATCCTTTTTTGCGCTGACCAATGTGCTGATTTAACATAAGTGTTTTATGAAGAGTAGATCCATGTAAACATCATAAGTATAAAAATTAAAACTAAAACTCACCCACGATCTGATGGGAAATCGCTGTTTGTTTAAGTGAGAAAATGAGCCACAAATTATTCAGTGGATGGGTTTTGTATTCGGGATATTTATCAATCGAATAGACGGGAAACTAGTACCATGCGTCATCATCTGAATGCCTGATTTTGTAATCTGGTTATACACTGGTATGACCCTGTAAGTGCTTGCTTTTGGACTGGGATTGATAGATTGATAATGGACGGGATTCATCCAGCTTAAGGATGATAGTTAAAGAGTTTGTAACACCACCAAACTAATTTTATTACTGTCCATGCCAAGCCCTTCCACCAGCTGTACAATGCCTAACCCGCATTGGTTATTGATCGCTATGTTTTCTAAAGTTACTGTTAATGCCAACATTTCTTTATATATGCTAAGCCAGTATCATGTCTAGATGCTATCGACAACGAACATCTCAAGTCTCTTAATATGGTTGGAATATGGTTGGAATATGTTGAGATAAGGTTAAAGTATAAATGTAGTAATTTGCTATGAAAGAGGAAAATTGTACTGTTGAATATGTCTCTCTGTGAAGAGAATCACAGTAAGAAAGATGGCACTAGTTGTGCCGCTACTCGTAATATTTTCTCTCCGATAAGAATAAAAAAACTAGCAAATGATTGGTGGACGTAGCCTTATATGATAACGATTTGGGTAAGAGGTGACCCTCTCGCTGTTATTTAAATGATTCCAACAACATTTTCCCTCATCTATGATTATTTTGAATGCTAATACCTAACTGCATGTGGTTTATGAATGGATCCTGCATTTCCGTTTTTCTTATAATTTTCATTATAGAGATGGAATAAACCACAGTTCCATTCATACGAGATTTAATACTTGAATGAGTATTATTTTGAGTATGGATCTACAATCCCATGATTTTGTTTATAATCTTGAATAAACCACTGCTGCATTTTCTTGAAGTTAATACTGGGTGTATGTCTGGCTGTGATCCAACTTTTCGTGTTTATATTTGCAGATCTGGAATAAAACCTATGGGTGCATTTTAATCCTTATCTTGGAGCTAATCCTTTTCTGCGCTCACCAATGTGCTGATTTAACATAAGTGTTTTACGAAGAGTAGATCCATGTAAACATCATAAGTATAAAAATTAAAACTAAAACTCACCCACGATCTGATGGGAAATCGCTGTGTGTTTAAGTGAGAAAATGAGCCACAAATGATTCAGTGGCTGGGTTTTGTATTCGGGATCTTTATCAATCGAATAGACGGGAAACTAGTACCATGCGTCATCATGTGAACGCCTGATTTTGTAATCTGGTTATACACTGGTATGACCCTGTAAGTGCTTGCTTTGGGACTGGGATGGATAGATTGATAATGGAAGGGATTCATCCAGCTTAAGGATGATAGTTAAATAGTTTGTAACACCACCAAACTAATTTTATTACTGTCCATGCCAAGCCCTTCCACCAACTGTACAATGCCTGACCCGCATTGGTTATTGATTGCTATGTTGTCTAAAGTTACTGTTAATGCCAACATTTCTTTATATATGCTAAGCCAGTATCGTGTCTAGATGCTATTGACAACGAACATCTCAAGTCTCTTAATATGGTTGGAATATGGTTGGAATATGTTGAGATAAGGTTAAAGTATAAATGTAGTAATTTGCTATGAAAGAGGCAAATTGTACTGTTGAATATGTCTCTCTGTGAAGAGAATCACAGTAAGAAAGATGGCACTGGTTGTGCCGCTACTTGTAATATTTTCTCTCTGATAAGAATAAAAAAACTAGCAAATGATTGGTGGACATAGCCTCGTGGACGAGGTGAACCACGTGAAAATGGTTGTCTCTTTTTTTTGTGTTATTGTGTGCATGTCTTATTTTTGGTTATATGAAGATGTCTCTATGAATGAAATAAAAAGGCTTATTGGTGGAACAGGTTGCTAATCACGTTTTTTTGCAGACACCTAAATCGCAATATATATATCACTTAACCCATTAAGGTACTGGTGGTATTCTACATTCTGCTTGATCTTCTCGAATGAGATCTTCATTTATGAATATTCCAGTTCCTTTTAGACTTGAGGTTTTACTAAGTATGTTATGTTTATGGTCAGTAGAGCTTACCTTTACCTGGATTAACCTTCCTTTATTCTCAGTTAATTTCCCCAACCTTGTCGCTTCTATGAGACATGTTGTTTCAATTTGTAATCTATTTTGTAATTCGGTCTGGGCTATGGCTAAAGTATCCTCATTTTCCTCCTCTTTCAAGCCGAAAATTATAAGGTTCAAGGCCCTTTTGTTACGCTCATGGTCTAATTCTATCAATTTTTTCATTTCCTCTTTAATGGGTTTGATATCTAATTTATTTGCCACATTATTTAGGGTGAGGTTGTTATTAACTTTTGCTTCTAGCTCCTTAATCATGTCCTATAATTTTCATTTGTGGTTGTTATATTTTATGTCTATTTATTTATGCCTCTCTTCGTTTTAGGCATTGCTATATGTAATATTGAATAATTAATATTAATAAATATTTATAGTATTTAATAAAATACATACTAAATATTAATATTGTGATATGTGTTATGATAATATTTTTTAATTTATTTGTTTGTAAATTAAAAAATGTGATATCTATTTGGTTTTTTGTTTTTATATATTAATTATATAATTTTGTTTTTAACGAGCCATAAATCCAAATCTTAGGTTTTATAAAAATCGATCAAATCTCCTCAAATGCAAACCTTTTATCAGATATTTCACTAAAAAAGTTATTGAAAGATTACATTGTATTTATTTTAATTTAAATTATCCATATTATAGTGTTTTAACTTTTTTAAAATGCAATTTAATTATTTTTCTACAAAACCTAGCTTAAAGACTTAAAATGAATATATAACTCAAACTCCAAACTTCATTTCCTTTTAATGACAACCATTAAACTTCAACATCTACGAAGAATTCCACACTATTAAAGCTGTCACTTAATGGGTTAATTCAAACTTCATTTCCTTTTAATGACAAACATTAAACTTCTAGATCTATGAAGAATTCCACACTATTAAAGTGGTCAGTTAATGGGTTAATTCTTGATATGACAATTGCTCAAAGTCTAGCAATTTTTTAAACTATGCAATTAATTTAAATTTATGTTCTAACAAAATATTCACTTGATAGTATGCATAATGGCTTTTTCAACATAATATTTCTTTGTGATTTTGAATATACAAACCGCACTTTGAGGCAAAAAGCAACTATAAATATTAAAAATTGGATACTAATGGACAACTTTAATAGTGGTCATTTATTTAAATTTAGAACATAAATTTAAATTAAATGCATAGTTTAAAAAATTGCTAGAATTTGAGTAGTCGTCATCTCAAGAATTATCTATTATTCTTTTCAAGTATCCAAATCCTAGGCTCTCTCAAGTGTGGAGAGGAATATTTGGAGATGCAAACATCTTCTTAATTATTTTGTTCAACTATCAGCTATATGTAATTGCCGTCAAAATTATTCTTGATAAAATATAACAAAAACAGACATAAAAATAGACATTGCATCTATTTTAATTTAAATTATCGATATCAAAGTGTTTTAACTTTTTTTAAAATGCAATTTAATTATTTTCTACAAAACCTACCTTAAAGACTTAAAATGAATATATAACTCAAACTTCAAACTTTATTTCCTTTTAATGACAAACATTAAACTTCAAGATCTATGAAGAATTACACACTATTAAAGTTGTGAGTTAATGGGTTAATTCAAACTTCATTTTCGTTTAATGACAAACATTAAACTTCAAGATCTATTAACAATTCCACACTATTAAAGTTGTCAGGGTTAATTATTGATATGACGACTGCTCAAAGTCTAGCAATTTTTTAAACTATGAATTTAATTTAAATTTATGTTCCAACAAAATATTCACTTCATAGTATGCATAATGGCTTTTGTAACACAATAGTTCTCTTAAATGCAATGTAATCTTTCAATAACTCATTTAGAGAAATATCTGCTAAGAGGTTTGGATTTGGGGAAATTTGGATCTATGCCGCTTTATAAAGCACAAGTCAGCTCTATGGTGACCATGTCCTTTATAAAAAAATAATAAAATGTTATACAAAATAACATGCAGCCTCAATTTGTATAAAGTATTTTTTAGAACCACATACATAAGACTACAAATTAAAACAATAAACATTTGGTTCACATTTCCTCAACATTTTCACTCTAAAAAAGGGGTTTGCAGTTAAAGAGATTTGATCCCTTTTTGTAGGCTTCGTAGATCTATTTTAATATGTATCTATGCTGATTTATAAAGGACAAGTCTCAACTCTAGAATGACCACAAAAAATTATACATCTAGTTGTATTGAGTTGTAGAATGTGCATCTTCAATGCAAATAAGTAAGTACTAATTAATTGCATTCACAAGTCGTGTTGCTAATAAACAAAATTATTATAAAAACAATGGAATACAATGATTTCTAGCATTATCATTTGAACCACCAACTGTTTTTTTCCAAGCCTGTGATATTAGGGATATTTTGGAAGTGCGATTTGCAACTTTGAAATATTTTGGGAGTGTGATTTTTCAATTGCTTTATCATAGACCATGGTAACCAAATTTGATCCAGAACAAAGAGGAGTAATCCACGGTAACCTATTTTGATGTGGAACAAAAAGGAATATAGTTATGTTCGTGCTCACTCATAAAAGCAAATCACATTTTATTTATAGTTTTGTTATGTTATTTGCAGCTCAAGTGATCAGCAATATAGTTATGTTATCTTAGGAATATAATTATGTTATGTTTGAGCTGATAGTTTAGAGTGTTTGATATGAATTATGAGGAGGTACACGCATGCAGGATTCTATTACCGAAGACAATCTTGCTGCTCTTGCTCTTGTCTCATGTGTGGACGATGACGAGAGACTCCCATTTAAGCAAAGAAAAGCGATGAATGCAAGAGATGTTTAACATTTGAAGATTGCTTGTTTTTATCTAGATTAGATTAAAGTCGTTAATTAGTGCTTCCATTTCCTTTTTTTTATTTATAAAAAAGAATTGTCTACTTGCATTGTAGCAACAATTGTTTAAGGAATTTTAACGTTTGAAGATTTCTTGTTTTCATCTAGATTAGATTAAAGTCATTAATTAGTGTTTTCATTTCCTTTTTTATTACCCTTATAGGTGTTTATATGTGATATTTTGGGGATAGACTTGATTGAGCGGATCATCAAGATCTACCAAAACATGGCAAGTGTATGGTTGGTATGATCTGAATCGTCTAATCTTTTAACAATTTTGTTTAAATGTTGTTATGGAAATGGCATCCACATGTGGCTGATTGTAGATGATTGTAGTTTGCGTTGCAATGTGGTAGAATGGAACCCTTCCGGGTGGTGGAGTTTAAGCCCACTAATGCATCTTCAACCTTTGTTCATTCAGTTGCCATAACTGCAATCGATCGCAACAACCTCTGTTCATTCAGTTGCCATAATAATCACTATTATTTTCAGGCGGATTTTGCTTCAATTTTGTCATTTGGTGACCATGATCAACGGGATCACGACTCTGAAAGAAATAAATGTTATCTCTGTTGTTTGGTAGGGTAATTTCTTTACCCTCTGTAGGTATTACTGATATTATGTGCTCTGAGCAGAGAAGCCATATAACTTTGATCTATCTTTCTTTAGAATCCCATGGCGGCTTTCCCTAACGAGTAAAACTGTATTGCAGGATTGCAGCTTTTATGCAGGTGGTTGATTGTAGCCACAGGAGAAAATGCGGAGCTTATTGTCTGGTATATCAAAGGAATGGAGAATTTTAATGGACAGATCATGCATGCCAATGATTACAAAATCGAGGCTGCTTTTCACAGAAAGAATGTTTTAGTTGTTGGCTGTGCTAATTCTGGCATGGAAATTAGCATCTCTGAAAGAAATAAACGTTATCTCTGTTGTTTGCCACGGTAATTTCTTCGCCCTCTGCAGGTATTACCAATATTATGTGCTCTGAGCAGAGAAGCCACATAAATTTGATCTATCTTTCTTTAGAATCCAATGGCAGCTTTCTCTAACGAGTAAAACTGTATTGCAGGATGATGCAGCAGCACAGTTGCTCTGTGCAGGAATAACTGTATACAGCCCCATGAAATACCTCCAAATGACAGAACCTGGAAAATCCCTTGGTGTTGTGGTGTTGTGGGGCTGGGTAGTTTGGGACACATGGTTGTCAAACTTGAAAAATATTTTGGACTGGAAGTAATAGTGATCAGTATATCGCCCAAGAAGGAAAAGGAATCCAGAGAGGATATGGGGGTAGACCACTTTATCATCAGCAAAGATGAGAAACAGATGCAGGAAGCAACAAAGTCCTTGCATTTCATAATTGACACTGTCTCTGCTGATCATCCCATGCAGCCTCTCATCAATTTATTGAAAGTCAATGGGAAAATGGTTTTGGTTGGTCTGCCTGAAAATCCTCTTTCATCTCATGCTGCGGCCGTCATATCTAGCAAGTCCTTCTTGCTGCACCTTTCTTTGTGCATTTTATGTGATGTGATTCATTTAAGCTTACTCTATGTTATGTGACGTGATTCATGGTATATGGATCGATGCTTCATTTCCACTTCATTTATTTTCTTTTTCTGTGTGATTAAGTGACTGGTTTTATTTTTTGGGTGTTTACATGTTGGCGATTTGTGAGGGTAGTTTGATTGGAGGAATCAAGGAAACCCAAGAGATGTTGAATTTTTGTGCAGAGCATAACATATCTTGCATGATTGAAAACATTCCAATTGATTACATGAACACAACAATGGAACGATTAGTGAAGGGAGATGTGAAGTACCATTTTGTAATCAATGTTGCTGAAAGGTATTCAACTCCAATGACGAACTGAGATTTAGATGATGCTATTAATTTCTTTTTTTAGAGTATCTTACCAGCGGCAGGTGGTAGGTATTGCGGGCGTTTTTTTAGATGTTAGAGCTACAACTGTGATTATCATACGAAGGATTTTGTATTACATAAATATTTGATACAAGTTTACCATGATTTTAATAAAATTAATATACCAAATTAATACACAGAGAGTCAATGTGGAGCAGAGCACAAAGGCTCTCTCTTAACACAAAGGAAAGGCCAAAACCAATTCGATTATTGATAGAGGAGTAGTTACAATAAATAGATGACAATCATGATAATGAAACATATCTTAGATCCAATAAAAGTGGATCTCAAACCAAACCTGCTAAACATAGTAAATACACATCAACCCAATCCCTACAAATCTGGCTATAATTTCTACATTATTCCAACATACCCCCTTAATGTAGAAATGGATTTTTTACAACACCTAATTTCTGCCTAAGGATTTCAAAGTGAATTTTGCCAATGGGTTTTGTAAATATATCAGCGACATTATCACTTGTGTTACAATACATAAGTTTAATTTCCTTAGATTCAATCTTTTCTCTAACAAAGTGATGTTGCAGCTCAATGTGTTTTGTCCTTGCATGATAAACTGGGTTGTGTGCCAGCTTGACTACACTTTGATTGTCACAATGTAATTTTGTGGGTTCTGCTTGCTTTTCTCCAACATCTTCAAGAATCCTCCTCAACCAAACAGCTTCACATGTAGCACTAGACATGGCTTTATATTCAACTTCTGTGGATGATAGAGAAACAGTTGGTTGTTTCTTGCTGCTCCATGCTACAACCCCGGATCCAATGTTGAATGCATATCCTGTAGTAGACCTTCTGTCATCAATGTTTCCTGCCCAATCAGAGTCAAAAAATCCTGCTAATTGAACATCAAACTTATCAGTATATAAAAGACCAAAGTTCATTGTCCCTTTCAGATATCTAAGGACCTTCTTTGCAGCCTTCCAATGGATTTCATTTGGCTTAGACATGAATTGACTAAGAATGTTGACTACATATGATATATCTGGCCTTGTAGTAGTGAGATAATTCAGACTTCCCACCAACTGTCTATACAAAGAACCATCTTCATCTTTCGTTCCATCTTGACTGCATAGCTTCACATTCTGTTCTAAAGGAATTACTGATTCTTTGCAATCACTCATATGGAATCTGTTTAATATTTCCTTCACATACTTACTTTGAGTGATCATTGTTTTGCCAGACTCTTTCCATACTTCAAGTCCCAAGCAATAGTGAAGTTCACCAAGGTCTTTCATTTCAAATTCCAATGACAACTGATTTTTGATATCTGAAATCAACTTACATGCATTTCCTGTGATAATGAGATCATCAACATATAAATATATTAAGCAAACATTTCCTTCCTTATCTTTCTTCACATAAAGGTTAGGATCACTCTTGCTTTTCGCAAAGCCTTCCTGATTAAATAAGGTATCAATCTTTATATACCATGACCTAGAAGCCTGTTTCAATCCATAGATAGCTTTCTTTAACTTACATGCAAGGTGCTCCTATCCTTTCTGTACAAAGCCTTCAGGTTGGACTAAGTACACTTCTTCTTTTAGTTCACCATTTAAGAATGCAGATTTTACATCTAATTGATGGATTTTCCAATTATGAGCTGTAGCTAATGCAACCAAAATTCTAATTGTATTTAATTTTGCTACTGGTGCAAAAGTTTTCTCAAAGTCAATTCCCTCCTCTTGAGCATAACCTTTGGCAACTAGTCTTGCTTTAAATATGTCAATACTGCCATCTGATTTAAGCTTATGTTTAAACAGCCATTTACATCCTATGGGTGTTTTGTTCTCTGGTAATTCTGTTAGTTCCCAAGTCTGATTCTTCATAATAGAGTTATATTCTTCATTCATAGCTTCAACCCATTCTTCTTTATCTTTGGCTTGTTTATAATTCATTGGTTCATTCATTGCATTGGACATTAAAGCATAGTCATCATACCTTGAAGGAGGACGAATCTGTCTTGATGACCTTCTTAGTCCTACATTACCTGTAGGGGTACCATCCATTATCCTTCTGCTTTCTGCTGTATCTTCATCTGAACTGATAGAAGTGCTCATGTTGCTTCTGCTATTTTGGCTGTGGCTGGTGCTACTTCCATTGCTTCTGCTACTCTGTTCCTGCTCCTTTTCTTGTGGCTGTTCCACTTCATGCTGCTGAATGATGGAGTTTAATTTCACATATTCATTGGTAGAACTGTGTCCTTGACCATATTTATCACTTGTATCTGCATTTTCATGGAACACTACATCTCTGCTTGCAATTAACTTATGAGAGCTAGGGTGAAATAGCTTATAAGCTTTATGATCATTGTGATATCCAACAAAGATACATTCAAAGGATTTGGCATCTAGTTTCCTTCTATCATCTTTTGGTATATGTGCAAAAGCTTTACAACCAAAAATTCGTAGATGCTTAACTTCAGGTTTATATCCATAAAGGACCTCAAATGGTGTTTGCAGATTTAATTTCTTTGTTGGACTTCTATTTTTCAAATATACAGCAGTATTAACAGCTTCAGCCCAAAAACCATTCGACATGTTCTTACCTTGGAGCATACTGCGAGCACATTCAACTAGTGTCCTATTCTTTCGCTCAGCTACTCCATTTTGCTGAGGAGTGTGGGATACTGTAAATTGTTGCTGGATTCCATTCTCCTTACAGTATTTCTTGAAATCTCCAGACACGTACTCCCCTCCATTGTCAGATCTGAGAAATTTAATGCATTTTCCTGTCTTCTTTTCAACCATCATTCTGAACTCCTTGAAATATTCGAAGACATCTCCTTTTCTTCTTATAAAATAGACCCATGTGTATCTAGATCTATCATCAATAAATGTTAGAAAATATGATGCACCTCCTAATGATCTAGTCTGCATAGGTCCGCATACATCTGTATGGATTAATTCAAGCAGATCAGTTTGTTTCTTCTCTTGATGTATTGGGAATGCATCTCGGTGCTGTTTTCCAAGTGCACAAGAACTACATTCTAAATTCACATTCTTTATAACAGGTAGACCTTCAACCATAAATTTGTTCTGAAGCAGCATAAGATCATGATGATTAATGTGTCCATACCTTTGATGCCAGAGTTCCTCTGTAGTGATGATGGTGGATGCTAATGCTTGATGACTGTCTTTGCACACATCTAGCTTATATAGTCCTCCACACCTTGAACCTGTAGCAACAGTCTTGTAGTGGTCTCGAATGTCTTTAATATGACATTGGTACTTGCCAAACTCTAGTTTAAGGTCATGTTCAGTTATGGTTGAAACAGAAATAAGGTTCTTTTTAATACCAGGAACATACATAACATTATGTATCTGTTTCAATTCACCATTAGATAATTTCACCTTTACTTTTCCATAACCTTGAACTTTGAGTGACCTATTATCACCTAAATAGATGTGAGTGTCATTAAGATTCTCATTATATTCTTCGAACCATTCTCTCCTACAAGACATATGTGCATATGCACCTGAATCTATGAACCATGCATTCTTATCATCTATCTCAGCAGACAAAGCATCCTCAGAAATAAATAATCTCAGATTTCTAAATTCATTTTCAGGAGTGTCTGTGTTTGCAAAATTCCCATTATGATTTGCATTGTGATTTCCATTGTAGCTTCTACCTCTATAATATTTCTTCTGATAATGATTTCTATTGAGGTGTCCTGGTTTGTCCCAATAATGACCATCTACATTATTTCTAGAATGATCAGTCTGAACCATACCTTTATGTTTTGAGTGAAATTTGCCTCTGTCTTCATTCCACGATCTGCCTTTGTCTTCATGCCATTGTTTGCCTCTATCTCAGTTCCATGAGCTGCCTCTGTCTCCATTCCATGGCCTGCCCCATGGTTTGCCTCTGTGCATATATCGACCTCTTTCCATCAATGCGAGATCAGAACCTTGAGCCTCGAGATCATAAGTTTTCACCCTCTCTTCTTCTTGAAGCAGAATACCTGTGAGTTCTTCAAAATTTGGGGGTTTTTCTCTTGCTGCAAGTGCTGAAATAAACACTTTGTAATCGGAATGCAAACCTTTCAGGGCGATAGTTACTTGATCAGTACTATCTACTGCTTCACCTATAGCTTCCAAGCTATCACTTAAATCTTTGATGCGAGAAATAAATTTACTTACCCCTTCATTTGCTTCCATCTTGATTGACAACAATTTGGTCTTTAGAAACAAGATACGATTTGCATCAGTTGTTTCATATAGTGTTTTAAGCGTATCCCATGTCTTTTTAGACATATCACATTTTCTGATGTGAGGGATAATCTTGTCTTGGACAGACATTCGCAGAGTCACCTTGTCTTTGGCTTCCCTTTTGTTCCAATCTGGGATTAATGCAGGATCTGCAGGCTTCAATTCAGTGCCATTCACAATCGTCCAGCCACCGAATAATTCAAGAACAGTCTGCAACTTGAATTTCCAGTTGACATAATTCTCTCCATTTAACTTGGAGGCTTCATTGATGTATGTATCAGCCAGTTGCTGTTGAGCGCCGGCAGCCATTTCACTTAATCTGAGAATAAAAAAAACCAATCAGTAAAAAAAATTCACCTTTCTCAGCTATTCTGGAGTAGCCTCTTCACGATATTTCTCAGCTTTCACACCCCAGCTGCAGATCCCTCTATCTCTTCACGACAGAAAGTAGCAACTCCTTCAACAGAAAGTAGCAGAATCGGAGCTCTACATAGGTCTTTACGGCTGCAACGCGATCCCAAATTAACACAAAAGAGATAGTGTGGAGCTGAGCAGGGATCTCCTCGATCACAGGTATGCCTTCTTTAGGCAGCTATCTGTAACAGCTCGGCGCTCAGTATTTCCCCAGGTTTAGCATTGATCAAAATAAGGAAGGCACGTTTCTCTCCAATTGGGCGTCTCTCTCCAATTGGGCGCCGATCAAAATAAAATGGGCGTCTCTCTCCAATTGCAGAAATCGCCGATCTCCACAGTCACAGGATGGCAGGGATCTCAATTCTTCTATGGCAGCAAGATCGCTAGAAGTATATGGAAGCGATCCAATGGAGGCCCCACACGGTTCTCTCTTCCACCCACAGCAAAAAATTTATGATAGTGTTTCAATCCACAGTAGCAACTCCTTCAACAATCGACAATTACTGGCAGGGTTTTACCTTCACGATCTCCGGCAGCGAAAAAATTTCTGCAAACAAGGAAGTGATTGGGCAACGATCCAATCCTTTCAAGGCGGGCAGCGGTCTCTCACCAATTTTGCAGATGGGAAAGGAGCTACTCCACGATCCGCTCTTTACACCAGCTATTCTTCTTCAATGAGCTCCCACGCTGCAGCTGGGCGGCGTTCTCTTCAGATGGTGGTAGCCAGCTCTTAAGCGATATAGAGCAGCAATATTCACGTATCAATTACTTGCAGCGATCACGCTCACTAGGCTCTCCACGATGTGCAGAATGGAATTGCTGCTTACCACGCTCACCAAGCTCTCATACCAAATTAATATACCAAATTAATACACAGAGAGTCAATGTGGAGCAGAGCATAAAGGCTCGCTCTTAACACAAAGGAAAGGACAAAACCAATTCGATTATTGATAGAGGAGTAGTTACAATAAATAGATGACAATCATGATAATGAAACAGATCTTAGATCCAATAAAAGTGGATCTCAAACCAAACCTGCTAAACATAGTAAATACACATCAACCCAATCCCTACAAATCTGGCTATAATTTCTACATTATTCCAACAAATAATTCATGGTTCTAATACTTTACCTGCAAATCATCACATTTCAGTCCCAATAAATTACCAGAGAATTCATATGGGATCAATGTACATGGTACCTTATCGTTTCAACTGGGACAAAGGTTGGAAATTTTATCTCATTTGCCTCATTAGCACATTTAGAATGATAGATCGAGTTTAACATATCTAGGTTAATATATTTGATACTTTATTAAGAAGTTGCCTGAAAATAATAATTGGATTTTGTAGAAAAATATATCGAAAAACAAATCAACAAAAAAAATAAAAATTAGGTCAATTTTTGCTAGTCAATGCAAAGGTAATTGCACCAGCTATCCTCCAACTTATACTGCCATGAATGGTTGTAGAAGCAATCAGTATCTGAGATGGTGGTACAACTTTTTATTGCAGTTGGTGTTACGTCTAGAGATCCGTGTCTTATAGTCACTGTATCATACGTAACTCAGATTATCCATATTACATGCGCTTAATTAGTGCGCTTGTGCTGGACAAATCAGTTTTTAGTGCGCGTGTGTTGGACAAACCACTTTCACCATTTATTGCACGATATTAAATTGACCCATGTCATCTTCAGCTTTTGTTGGCCCGTCTTTATTCTCACGGATAAAATGAGCAACTAAGGCACGACTCTTTGGTTAATTTTTTTATCTTTCACTTCCAATATAACAAAAAAAATGATGTAGTTTTTTCGCCCACAAAAATTAACAAAAATATCAAGATGTTTTGGAAGAGAGTAAAGTGCATTGAAAAAACGAATCTGTTTTGGAAAAGTTATTTCATTTTCAAAATATGGATTTTTATGTAACAAAAAATATGTCTATTCAAAGTGAAGAATATCGAAGTGCCTCCAATCAAGTAATATTGAAGGATTTAGATTATGTCCCATGAATTGTCGTGATGGTTAACAAATTTTCAATTATTCTTTGAAAATGATTTAAAATATTTGTAAAAAAGAAATAAAATTCCTATCTTCATTTAGTTTCTTTTAAATTAATCAAAGAAAAATGAACTTCCAACTTTGAATTTGGAATTGAATAATTAGGTAATAATCTGGTTTTCTTTCACTGTTACCCAGGCTTTCAACTATGGGGAACGTGCAACCTATTGCAAAATGTCACTGTTACCTAATTTAAACCACACGGCATAACGAGTAGTACAACTAATTATGAACACACAATATATTGTAAAATGTCACTGTTACCTAATTTAAACCACACGGCATAACGAGTAGTACAACTAATTATGAACACACAATATGTGGTTCGTAGTGCGAATAAAAGGATAAGTTCACACATGGCAATATGGAAACCATGAAGGTTAGATGTCAGGTCAATGTCATCTTGAAGTTCGCATGTTTTAGAGGCAACTAGAAGATATCATGTACAGGAGGGTGATGAAAAGTGATGAGCATTAATCAAATTCAAAGGTTTGGTCATAATTTCACTTTAAAAGGTAGTATATATTTATGCAATTTTTTATGATGAAGTTTGAAAAAAAAAAATTCATTCATAATAATAAAGTATTGATCGTGTTATAATTTCATTTAAAATAATATTAAATACAATTTTTTATTTAAAATAATAAATTAAATTAAAATATTATATTTTTAACCAAATTTATGTAAAATATATTGTACCTTGAGTTAAATAAAGATTTAACCAATAATGATTTAATAATTTTGTTTACTTAAGTATGTTACAAGGATCAACTTGTTTTTACAAAAATAAAACTCTGTGATTTATAGCCATGATCTATAGTCATTATCTCATTGTAGCCAACAAAACTACTTACAACTTAAAAGATGAATTAAAAGATAAAATGAATATTGACTATCTTAACCGTGACCAAATTTATGTAAAATATACCTTACCTTGAATTAAATAAAGATTTAACCAATAATGATTTAATAATTTTGTTTACTTAAGTATGTTACAAGGATCAACCTATTTTTACAAAACTCTGTGATCCATAGTCATTATCTCATTGTAGCCAACAAAACTACTTACAATTTAGAAAATTGATTGTGTCAAAGCGAGCATGATGAATTAAAAGATAAAATTAATATTGACAATATTAACCGTGAATGGACATTTACAATCAAGGAAATAAGCATATAAACTTCCCAAAATATAGTTTGTTATTTATGATGTCCATAATCTCTTGATACTACAAACTAGTCTTTTGCATAATCTCACTGCATTACTTTTATGATAAATTAGTCATAACTACACTTGCGTATACCTTTCATTGATGTGCACTTTAAGAAAAACGAATTCCTTATTTCTTATAAAATTTTGATGTTACATATAACTTTACTTCACCATGTTTCTTCAGCATCCTTAGCTCATATTATTGATACCACATTAATAATGCAATAGATTGTGTCAAAGCTAGCATGACGAACTAAAAGATAAAATCAATATCGACAATCTTAACCGTGAATGGACATTTACAATCAAGGAAATAAGCATATAAACTTCTCAAAATATAGTTTGTTATTTATGATGTCCATAATCTCTTGATACTACAAACTAGTCTTTTGCATAATCTCACTGCATTACTTTTATGATAAATTAGTCATAACTACACTTGCGTATACCTTTCATTGATGTGCACTTTAAGAAAAATGAATTCCTTATTTCGTATAAAGTTTTGATGTTACATATAACTTTACTTCACCATGTTTCTTCAACATCCTTAGCTCATATTATTGATACCACATTAATAATGCAATAGTGGGTGTTTAATAAGCGTTATGTCACATTGTGATGTTTATCATAGGTTATGTTACATTAGCGACATTCATCAAGGGTTATGTCACATTGTGATATTTGTCAAAGGTTATGTCACATTACAATAATTCCCAAGATGTGACACATTAATAATGTGTCTTTGGATGTTAAAAATATTTCTTGAAGAATTTTATTGATATATGTCGTTTGACAAAAGAAATGGTTTAAACCATCCACATTCTACATAGTAATGTAGAATGTTATGTTGCATTGTGATGTTTATCAAGGTTTACATTTCACTGCGACGTTATCAAGTATTATATCACATTACGATGCTAAGCCATGGTTTATTATAGTTTTTGGTCGGTATATGTTAAAACAATCAAAGATGTGACACATTAATAATGCGATAGTGGGTGTTAAAAGAGAGTTATGTTGCATTGTGACATTTATCATAGGTAATGTCCACATTCTACATAATAATGTAGAATGTTATGTTGCATTGTGATGTTTATCAAGGTTTACATTTCACTATGACGTTATCAAGTGCTATATCACATTACAACGTTAAGCCATGGTTTGTTATAGTGTTTGTTTGGTATATGTTAAAACAACCAAAGATGTGACACATTAATAATCTAATAGTATAAACTATTATAATAAATAAGAAAAACATTATTATTACATGAATTGTTTCCTAATATTAATAAATATCTCCAAACTATATGAGATTTATATCCAATAGTAATAAATTAATATGTCTTATTAATTGTAATATTGGGACAAATTATTTAAATGATATCATGTAATTAATTACAAGTGAAAACCATTGCATACAGAGCTAGACCCAACTAGGAAAAAAACTTACAATCCAACATTACAATGAATTACATAATCTCACAATACCCATTAAACAACAATTTGATAATGCAACATGACAATTACACAGCTTTTGTACTTTTATAATCTAATAAAACCTTTCACCAACATATAATATTTTGATTAAAAATCCTAATGTTGCGGTGTGACATTTTCAAGGAGGATTATCATAACCATTTGTCAACCTCACATGCCGTATTTAAATTCTTGCAATCCCCAATGTCTTTGTCACATTATGAAATTAAACAAAGGGTATGTCACATTGTCACAATTTGGCTCAGAATTTGATGTCACATCTTCGTATGTTCGACGACATAATACATACTATAGATAAAAACATTGGTTGTGTAACATTCTGACGTTGATAATCTACATTGTAATAATAAAGAACATATCTTGACTTGGTACATCAATAATATGTTTATTAAGGTTTAGGTTTCACTGTGACATTATCAAGCGTTATATCACATTCCGATATTAGGCCATGGTTTGTTAGAATGTTTGGTTGGTATATGTCAACACAATGACAGATGTGACACATTAATAATGTGATAGTGGACGTTTAATAAACATTATGTTGCATTGTGACGTTTATCACATGTTATGTTACATTAGTGACATTCATCAAGAGTTGTGTCACATTGTGATATTTGTCAAGGGTTATGTCATGTCACATTACGATAATGCCCAATATTTGACACATTAATAATGTCTCTTTGGATGTTTAGAAAATTTCTTAAAGAATTTTCTTGACATAGATATAGTTGTTTGACAAAAGAAATGGTTTAAACTATCCACATTCTACATAGTAATGAAGAATGTTATGTTGCATTATGATGTTTATCAAGGTTTACATTTCACTATGACGTTAATAATGTGTCTTTGGATGTTTAGAAAATTTCTCTAAGAATTTTCTTGATATATATATATAGTCGTTTGACAAAAGAAATGGTTTAAACCATCCACATTATACATAGTAATGTAGAATGTATGTTGAGTTGTGATGTTTATCAAGGTTTACATTTCATTGCGACGTTATCAAGGGTTATATCACATTATGACGTTAAGCCATGGTTTCTTATAGTGTTTGGTTGGTATATGTCAACACAACCAAAGACGTTACACATTAGAAATGTGTCTTTGGATGTTTAATTATTATAATAAATTTATTTTTTATTATTTTTAATAATACCTTAATTGTTAATATCACTATATAACATCAATATATATATATATATATATATATATATATATATATATATATATATAATTGAACTATATTATTTATAATTAGTTATGATTTTTTTATAAGTTCAATTCATGTCATATCTATTAATAATAGTTAATAGTTTTGATTAATAAATAAATGGTTTGGATTTTAGATTTTTACAACTAAATATATTGCTTATCATTAAATAACTATAATTGATTATAAAATAAATTGTTTTATATAGTTTATATTTTGATAAAATTAATAATTAATAGTTTTTATTTAGAGTTTCTATTTTTATTTTACAACATAAATAGATTGTTATTTTATATCTCAAAGGTTTTTTTGGGGATCATCATCATTCAACTGAAAAAAAAATCTCTATATACACCCATAGTCTTTGTTAAATCAAATATTAACCATGAATTAAAAATAATCAAATGCTCATCATTCAAGTTATCGCAATATATAAAGTAATCTAATGGTTAATATATAATATTATTGTGACACATTAATTAATTAATTAGTAATGTATTTATATTTGGATTTGATTATAATTAATAGTATTTATTTAATAATAATATTTAAATAATTATTATATTTCTATCAATTAAAATATTAATTTATCAATATTAATAATAAAAAATAAAAGTATAATAATTAATTGTAACATAATAATTTATTATTATTTTGGAGATATGCCTATGGCCCCACCCGTTACTAGCAACAACCACATTAAATTGATTAATGTGTATGAATACGCCCATAGACGTAAATTTAAGCATGACACATTAATAATGTGATAGTGGGTGTTTAATACGCATTATGTTGCATTGTGACATTTACTTCAGGTTATGTTACATTAGCGACATTCATCAAGGGTTATGCCACATTGCTATAATGCCTCACATTGTCATGTTTATCAAGGATTACATTTCACTGTGACGTTATCAAGGGTTATATCACATTACGACGTTAAGCCATGGTTTGTTATAGTGCTTGGTTGGTATATGTTAACACAACCAAAGATATGACACATTAATAAAGTGATAGTGGGCATTTAATAAGCGTTACGTCACATTGTGACATTTATCATAGGTTATGTTACATTATCGACATTCATCAAGGGTTATGTCACATTCACAAACAATGTTTTGATATTACGACATTTTTCTTTATATATATATATATATA
>LPNX010199638.1:351586-389869 GCA_001517045.1 Pseudotsuga menziesii | reverse complement strand
CCAGTTTACTTTTTGTTTTATCGAACTGCTACTAAGGATTCCAGATTCCTTAGTAGGTGCTCATCAGCACAAGCTAGGGTGAAAACCCTAGCTACACATCCTGAGCTTTATTTATACAAAAAAAAGATATCCAGCCCAAGGGGGTGCAAATCAAAAGGAGATAGACCACCATACCTGAAGGAGAGTCCATCAATGCCTGATTTGTGTCTAGCTGAGCCAGATCTGAGTCTCACTGAGTGCAACTGTCAATCGGGGGGATGATCTGACTGACACCACAACCTGTTGACTGAAGCATCCACCAAAAGTCATCCATATGATCCCAAACGTGTGGAGGAGAGAGGGAGGGTGAAATTCCCCATAAAGGATGCTAAAGTTCGACTCTGGATCTGTCCATATCAACTCCTTTAGTCAAGGATTTGTCAGATCCAGTCAATCTAGTTTAGATCTGACTGATTTCAATCAAATCGGTTGAGAATCCACTGATCTAGGATTTTGGATTTGCTCCATTATTCATCAATTTATTAATTAAAATAATCAATAATTGATTTTTTGGGGATTTCTGACTTGAGTGATGGAAAATCACTAAAAACTAGGAAATAGCGGGTCCATGGGTTTACATGGTGCTCTTAGCTTGAAAATGAGCACCTACATGAGAGAAACTAATTATTTGGCCCACTTTTATTACAAAATCAATTTTTCCAATTAAACTATTAAAAAATAACCTAAGTTTTGGAAAAATTAAATTTTAATAAAAAACACTGAAAAAATAAAAAATAAATAAAAATAAAAAGTTGAAAAACCTAGGGGGACTTAGACATGTTCATATGACTTGACCATGATGCCTAGCATGTTTATACATTGACACATAGACTCTAATAACCTCAATAGGCCTAAATTCCAAGCCAACAACCCCAACTTTGGAGGTATGGAGTGAAAAACTCAGAAGTTATTAGTCATTTATTCAACAACCAATAATAACCAAGGGAAAAAACAGCTTGGGCTGATCACATTGACAAATAAAGTCTATGATACTGAGTCTTTTATAAACACTATCATGGTATAACATTTATTACAATTCCCCCATGGAGTATGAACATGTGATATAGTACAACAAGGCTTCCTAGAAGAAAGACTGAAGGTCTTCTGAAGTCCGAACAAGTTATCCTTGTCTGGTTCACCAAGCACACTTGATAAAAAACCACTAAGTACAACTTAGGTGGTAACAGGGCAGAATCCCACGCCGATTCCTGCTTGAATTTTCAAATTTTTTTCATCAAAAAGATACGATAGATCCTAGCATGCATCTTCCAATACTTCGTCATCTTGCATATTGATAATCCACCGCAGTGTATGAAACGCATATTTAACCTGAAATCCATGACCACAAGTCTATGAAAAGGAATTTACTGTAATAAATCCGCATGCTACTAAATTCTTATATCCCGATCATAAGCAAGATAAGGCATGAATACATAAGAAACAGAGTACAAAGATTTCCCGCACTATAAAACCCACGTCAAAATTTCCAACATGATTAATCTCTCAAACTTCATTCAAACAATTACTCGCTATTCCTGTAATTGCAAGCAATGGTAATTGCTTTGGGATTCCATTGCGTTGCAGTGAAACCAAAATTGTTTGAGCATATTTTAAAACCTCATAATGGAGTCATTGTAATGAACAATCATCTAGATTCACCATTTACGCCCATGAAAAATCTATCAATTGAGTACCAAGAGCTATAAAAATAATGCAGGGTAGATGAAAATTGAAATGAAGAGCTAGGAATGGATTCTTCTTACCTAATCGAATTTAGGTCAGGGTTTACCACGGAAAATATTTGAGATAGCACATGTAGCATTTCTTATCATTGAAATTATGACACAGTCATTAAACTGGGAAAGAACCTGATCCAGTGCTCCAAGATCGAGGGCAAGATCCCTATATATTGGAGAGTCTCCAACAATATTTCCCAAATCCCAAAAATCCTTATACGATCACCAGTTAAATTCAATGTGAGGAATATCATCATTATTAAAATTCAAAAGTACAAAAGATACAAGGGAAGTTGATAAAAGTAAGGCTATCATTGTAAAATATATTATACCTGTTCCCGAACGTTATCATTCTTAGACTTGAGAAGCTCCAAAAATATAGGCAGCTCCCCGCAGTCAATTACAACCTTTGTATCCTGAGAGTTTCTTGAGACTATATTTGTCAAAGTTCAGGCCACTTCAAACTGAATTATTATGCATGATAACAAGCTATCAGCCACCATGAATACAACTGAAATTTTTTTCCCAAATTTTTATTATTATTAAGTAATATCGAAGGATGATATGTATGAAGATTGGAAGATTGCTTTTTGAATAGGAATGGATATATAATCAGTGTTGTATAGAAACTACATCTTACCTGGAGTTGAGTCTTATCAACTCTCCTGAGAATATCGATGAGCAGAGGAACTACAATGGATTGGATGACTGCATCGATTAGAACTGCATCAATAATATCTGCAAACAAATGACAATAATAAGATTTGGATGAAAGATAGGTTGATTGCAATAAAGTAATGACTCTGAGACATGGTAGGTTCTTTTTATGACTTTTGAGAAAAGAGAGAATCTGACCGTACAACTCTGATAGTATCCATCCTTACTAGAAGAGAAAAGGTTTCATCATAATCTACACCATACTTTTGTGCATATCCTTTGGCAACCAACCTTTCCTTGTGCTTTTCAACTTCTCCTTTTTCATTCATTTTGGTCTTATAGACCCATTTGACTCCAATACTAGTTTTTTCTGCAGGGATATCAACAAGATCCCAAGTCTATTTTTTCTCTATTGTATCAATCTCTTCATTCATGGCCTTTACCCACTATGCATCCTTTACTGCTTCATTAAAATATGTGGGATGAAAGGATAATAGAGCATAATGAAGTTTCTCATCAAGAACTGGAGTACATTGATATAACTCTCTCAAGCTTCTGGTTTTCGGGTTCTATGGTGGACTCTCTACTCCTGCTTCTTGCTACTATACTTCCAATCTTGGAAGTCTGATAGGGAGATCAGGATGATCTTAGCGTTCTTCATGTTGTATGTCTGAAGGATCACTCAAATATTTGTCTTCAATGAACTTTATGTCTCTTCTCACAACAAACATTTTGGTGAAAGTATTATACAACTTGTATGCCTTGTGTTGTTCACTGTAACCAGTGAAAATGCAGCGGTCACTTTTCTTATCCAATTTTCTTCTGAGTTCATCAAGTATATGCACAAAATCAACACTACCAAATATTATGAGATGTGCAACACTAGTCTTAGTGCTACTCCATACTTCTTTAGGAATATTTTCCTGGATAGTCACCGTGGGTGATCTATTGAGCAAGTAGACTGAGCATCCAACAGCTTCAGCCCAAAACTTATCTGATAGCTTCTTATGTGACAACATGCTACGCGCCATGTTAATGATGGTCCGGTTCTTTTGTTCAGCAAATCCATTCTACTGTGGAGTGTATCTGGCAGTGAACTGTCTTTGGATGCCATGCTGCTTACAGAAGTATAAAAACTCATGTGAATCATATTCACCTCCACCATTTGACCTAATCACTTTGATGAAATTTCCATACTGCTTCTCAATGAGATACTTGAACTCTTTGAACCTAGAGAAGATCTTTGATTTGTTCCTAAGGAAATAAATCCATGTTTTCCTGCTAAAATCATCAATAAAGATTAGAAAATAAAAAATAAATCCTATTGATTGGGTTTGTATGGGTCCACAGAGGTCTGTATGAACTCACCCAAGATGTTCTTTCACTCGAGATGTGGAAGTGGGTAAACTGTCCCTTTGATGTTTACCAGTAATACAATCCTTGCACATGCTAGAATTTTCATGAATAACTGGTAACCCTTTGACCATTGACTATTTGTTTAGAAGATTGAGACTCTTGAAGGGAAGATGATTGAATCTACAGTACCATAACCAAGATTCATCTAGACTAGAAACTGTATCGGGTACAGACTGTGGAAGATTTGCATTCCTAAGACTGATAGGAGATATTCTATTCTTGGTCATTTCAACTTTGGTTGTGAGTCTCTTACTGGGAAGTTTATCATAAATAGTACAATATGTATCATAAAACCTAATATCATACTGATTCTGAAGTAATTGACCTATACTGATCAAACTCACATTCAAATGAGGTACATAAAACACCTCATAAATGAATTTATTTTCATTTTGCTTTGTAAGAATGGGGATAGTAAATTTTCCTTTGGCTGAAGCTAAAAATTTATCTCCTAGCTTGATATTCGTGACGCCAAAAGAATACAAACAATGTACCTCCTATTGATTGGGTTTGCATGGGTCTACAGAGGTCTGCATCAACTCACTCAAGATGTGGAAGTGGGGAAACTGGGCCTTTGATGTTTACCAATAATATAATCCTCATAGGTGTTGGATTGTTCATGAATAACTGGTAACCTTTTGACCATTGAATGTTTGTACAAGAGATTGAGAATCTTGAAGGGAAGATGACCGAATCTATAGTACCATAACCAATATTCATCTAGACTGGAAATTTTATGGGCTACAGACTGTGGAAGGTTTGCACTCCTGATACTAAGAGGAAATATTCTATTCTTGGTCATTTCAACTTTGGCTATGAGTCTCTTACTGGGAGGTTTTATCATAAATAGTATATTATGTATCATAAAACCTAATATCATATTGATTCTTAAGTAATTTACCTATGCTGATCAAATTCACATTCAAATGAGGTACATAAAACACCTCATGAATGAATTTCTTTTCATTTTTCTTTCTAAGAATGGTGATAGTACAGTTTCCTTTAGCTGAAACCAAAAATTCATTTCCTTTCCTGATATTCATGACAACAAAAGAATCCAAACTAGATAATAGTGACTTATTACCTATCATGTAATTGCTACAACCGCTATCTAGTAGCCATAGATCTAAGTTGAAGTGTTCTTCAGTTGCTTGATAAGAAAAAAACATCACCTATGATGAGCCTTCTTCTTCTTTAGAGACATTGGATCTGCTATTGTTCTGGTTACTATTCTATTCATCTTTTTTCTTTTTGCATTCTCCTTCATAGTGTCCATACTTCTTGTAGTACAATAAACATTGGAATTATTGGTCCATCTCTTGCCCCTCCCCCTTTGACCTTGAGAGTTTTGAGAGTGATATGAATTAAATAAGTGTTCATGATTGTAACCAGTTCTATTCTCTGCAGCTGGAGACCCTCGTACTCTTATTCCTCTACCTTTTCTGCCTCTTCCTCAACCTTTGTTGAGGGAATCTTGGGTGCTAAAAGCATTAGTGAACAACTCTTCTTCTTCATAGAGTCAAGCTTCATGAGATAGAAGTGATCCAATTATCTCTTCTAGGGTAAACTAAGACATATATTTTTCCTCTTCTATTGAAATCACTACCATAGAAAACTTCTTGGTGAGACAATGAAGAATATTTTGAACAACTATCTTTTGTTCTGCGAGTTTACCATAGGTTTGGAATTGGGTCACAATGCCTGAAACCCTAGTCATGAACTGATCTACAGTTTATGATTCTTTCATCTTCAAACTTTAAAATTGTAGGCGTAGCATTTGCATTCTTACCATTTTAACATGATCGGTTCCCTTATAGCTCGATGCAAGAAGATTCCAAGCTTGATATGAGTTGGTAGCTCTTGAGATCCATGGAAAAATGGACTCCTCAATGCAAATTTGGATCAGCCATGTGGCTGTGAGATCTCGGTCTCAGCGAGCTTCGAGAATACTCTTCTAGGCATTATTCATTGCATCCAAATCATTTGTATCGGGTTCTTTGAACTTAGTTTAAACCGTATCCAAACATTTGTTGAGCTGGAGAAACATCTTCATCTTTATAGGAAAAAACTCATATTTGGATCCGTTCAGAACGGATTGGGAGATCGGCTTTAATGTGCTTATACTAGCCATCTGATATGACTATAAAAACAAATTTCCCTACCTTTTCTTCCTTTTCTTTTTAATAAAAAATAGCATCGCTCCTTCTTCAATGGAAAAGAGCGGTGAGGGTGTGCGGTGCCGAATATTGGTGTAAGATTTGAAGTTTCACCATGCCCTCCAAATGCAACAAGAGTGGTGGTAACACTTCTTGCCTCTTAAATATTGGTGGTGGTATCACTCTCTCAATGTGGGAAAGTAGTGGTGGCTTGTTTGGGAAATTCTCTTCTTGAAAGGGTTAAGTGTGATGGCCTCCCGTAAAAAAATTTGACGAGCTAGAGATGGGCACTTCCTTCAACAATGTGGTGGTAGAGAAGTCACTAGGAGGGTGAGTGCTTTATTTTTTTTGTTTAAAAAAAATGCATTCACAGTTTTGATACCATGGAAGCATTGTCTGGATTTGGAAATTGTTGGCCGATGTGTGGTGTAGAGGAGAGTTATTGATACAGAGTTTCCCCTCCAACGCTCAGTGAGAGATCCGAACTTATGGAGATCCGTCCCCCAAGCAAGAAACAAAATTAGACAACGTAGAATTTAGTCTAGAGTGTCTGAGAAAGATGTCGTAGAGCATGTGAGGAGGATGATAATGTTTTCCCTCTCATTTTTTTTCTTCAAACTCGACGTTGTTTCTTGCAAGAAGACGGGTTTAGGAAAAAGGAAACCCAAGATCATCTTTGGAAAATATACAAACGTGCCCTAGCTCGGGAGGAATGCAACTTCTAAATCTAAGTGCTTCGGAGTGTGAGTGCTTTCCACTCTGTTAAAAGGATTACTTGGAAAGTGGATGGATCAGGTCATAAGATCTAATACCATGTAAAAGAAAACAATGAAACAGATAGAAGCACTATGGGAATATTGAATTCCTTCTCATTATTAAGAACATATTAAATAGGAAATACAAATGATAATACTATGGGTGAATACAATAGTTTGTAAAATACCATGGGTCACCTAACTCACTCACTAACTACAGGTGATATTAAATTATTCAACAGAAAGGAGGGAGTGAAGTAAAATCCACGAGAATTTGAGGTTTTTTTCTACGGGATTTTAATAAAAAATTTGGAAAATCATTTTAATAGCTACCAGATATATGGATTTGAAGTGCTTCTCTCAGACACCTCAAAAATCCATACAAAAATAAATTATGTTGATATATATATATATTGTTGATGTAATTGTAACTTCAGAATGTATTCACTTGTATTTCTTATGTATTGTAACCCGATGTTTATTCCCAGATGTAATTGTAATGTACTTGAGTCATGTCATGCCCCGAGGTTCCTATAGGGAGTTTCTATAATGTAAAAACGTCATGTCATGTCAAGGTGGGTAACCCTCCTATTGTCTAAGGGTTAAAGTCCCTGCACTTTCGGGGCACTAGGGTTATTAGAATCACCTAGTGAAGTCGGCCGTAGTTGGGTTTAGTCAAGTCGGGAATTAGTATAAACAAAGAGATAGCCTCTCTATTTATCACACCCTCACTCACACTCAGTTGTAGCACATAGCTAAGGAAGAGAAAGACACTGGGGCAAAGAAGAAAGAGGTTACTGCTGTCGGGAGATCATCTTACTGTTTTGGGTTTCACTTTTGGTGTTGATTCTATCTCTGAGGAAGTTTCAAGGTTTTTTCCATTTATGGTTTCCCTGAGGAAAAACACTGTGTTCATTGTCTCTTGTGTTTGAATGTTGTGCTTGTTGTTCTCTAAGTTAAAGATCCTAATGATATGCTAGCTTAATGTAAAAAATATAACATGGAATCAAAGCTAACCTAAGAAGAAGACATTGTGCAGCTACGGGAACTAGGGCTTCGTATTTTGTGGATCTCTCTCCACATATTTTCAGCAAAAATAGGGTGGAATAAATCTCCTCCCTAGGGCGCATCTTTCTGTCGAAACAGAATCCAATTATGAGGTTTTTTCAGTTTTGGACCCGACACTACTACTGAAAATTAGGGATTTTAACATAAGTGTAATTTTTCAGTGAGCCCAGGACTGGATTGATATCCTCCACAAAATTGAATTTAGGGAACAAATTCAAAGCATTTGGTTGGACAGAACTCCAAAAAAGAAAAACCCTAATCTTCTCCTGAACCAACACTGCAGGATTTCAGCTCCAAATCCAGATCTGACATCTTAACCTGGTAAGATATAAATATTTTGTATTTCCAATTGGGGTTCTCAGTTAAGATGTCTCATCATACCAAGCTTGATGAAAAGCTTGAGGGAGCTGATAACTTCCGAGCCTGGAAGTATAGGATCTCCCTGGTCCTGGAAGAAAATGAGTTGGACTCGTATATCTATGAGGAGGTTCTAGTTATAGAGGGAGATTAGGACAAGGCCTTACATAAGAAGAAGTTGGTTATGGGAAAGAGGATCATTGTTGATTCTATCAAGGATAACATCATACCATTGGTGTCCTCCCTCAAGACACTTAAAGCTATGTTTGATGCCCTAACCAAACTGTTTGAAGGGAAGAACATCAATCGGAAGATGACTCTAAGGAACTAGTTGAAGAATGTAAAGATCCAGAATGAGGAGACCATCCAGTCATAATTCACAAGGGTTTCCCAGATCAAAGAACAGCTGGAAGCTATAGATGAAGAAGTGGAGAATGCAGAAATTGTGATGAGAACTTTGAATGGCCTCCCTAGGTCATGGGATTATTTCATCCAAGGAAACTGTGCTAGGAAGAAGTTATTCAAGTTCAGTAGACTGTAGGAATAATGTTCACAAGAAGAAGCTCGAATAGCAGCTCGAGAAGAAAATATGGGAAGTGAAGATCAAGCTCTCACTGTACACTCCAAGAAAGGAAGAAGGTAAAAGAATCATCACCAAGGTAAGCATTCTCATCAGAAAGGTTCATCTAAACTCAGATGTTATACATGCGATGAAATAGGACACTATGCTAGAAAATTTCCCATGAATAAGAATGGATCCAAGAAGAAGAGGAAATCCAAAAGAAGACATCATGCTCACATTACTGAGGATGATGATCCTCCCAGGAAGAGAGTAAAACAAGAAAGTGAAGACTCTTCAAGTGAAGATGAATATGTTCTGATCTTAGCTCTCATGAGAACTGTCACTCATGGGGCTTCCAAACACATGACAGGTTTCAAGGAATCCTTTGAGAAATTGTCCAAACATAATTCACCCCATGAGGTGAAACTTGGGGATGACTACCAATATCCCATAAAAGGTAGTGGTGAATCCTCCTACAAGATAGACTCTGGAAAGTATATGAAAATGAAGGATGTCTTGTTTGTACCAGGACTAAAGAAGAATCTTCTCTCCATATCGGCACTGGATGCAAAAGGCATGAGGGTTGCATTTCTAGATGGCTAAGTCCTCATGTGGACAAGAGGAAAGACTATTGACAATGCAATAGTAATTGGAGAACAAGAAGGAGGATTATACAAATTGAAGGGCCATCCAGAACAAGCCTTGGTCCATGACACAGTAGAGCCAAATTCACTTTGGCATAGAAACATTGCACATGTGCACTACAGAGCACTACCACTTGCAAAAAAAACTGTTGACAGTCTTCTAGAAATTCAAGCAAAACATGAAGGGGTCTGCAAAGGATGTGCAAAAGGAAAGAATACAAAGAAGACATTTCCAAGTAGCGAAACAAAAGAAAAAGGAATCTTGGAAGTCATCCACTTCAATGTATGTATACCAATGTCATCAAGTTCTCTAAGAGGGTATGTATACTATGTTTCTTTCATCGATGACTTTTCTAGGAAGACATGGATTTACTTCATGAAGAACAAAGATTAAGTTTTCAGCAAGTTCAAAGAATTCAAAGCCTTGATCGAGAACCACACAGAAAAGAAGATCAAGGCCTTTCGATCAGATAATGGTGGAGAATTCGCATCAAATGAATTCAAATACTTATGCAAAGAATCATGGATTAAGAGGGAGTTATCCACTCCATATAATCCACAATATAATGGGGTTGCAGAAAGGAATAATAGAACTATCATGGAACCTACAAGACAAATTCTTCATGATCAAGATATTCCCATGCATCTATGGGTAGAGGCTTCCAGAACAATGGTGTATGTACATAACCGTAATCCACACATAGTACTTGAGAACAAGACTCCTGAAGAAGTCTTCTCTGGCAAGAAACCAAAAGTCATCCATCTTAGAATATTTGGTTGTCCAATGTACATACACATTCCGAAAGAAAAGAGGACAAAGTTAGATCCTTCAGGAAAGAAGGGTATATTTGTGGGATACTCTGAAAGCTCGAAGGCTTACAGAATATACTTCCTAGGATTCAAGAAGATCGACATCAGCAAGGATGTAACATTTGATGAAGACATGACTTACAACAAATCTAGAAAGAGACCTGCTGAAGAACCTAACGAAGAAGAAGCACCCAGAATTCATGATACAACCATGAATGAAGAAACTCAAGAAGAAGATCGAGAATTTGAAGAATCACAAAGACTTGTAGATCCACCTTAAGAGAAGAATCCTCACAAGAGGAAACTTGCTTCGGTACGAGAAGCTATCCAAGGTGCGGAAAGATATGGGGTTTCAGAAGAGAATCACAGAGAAAGAAAGAGAACCAAATCTTGCTCCAGATATGTAGCTTTACTATGTGACTTTATCAATGAACAACCTTCCAATTATGAAGAAGCGACAGAACGAAAAGAATGGAAGGATGCTATGATCGAAGAGTATCAATCGATCATGAAGAATGATGTTTAGGATGTTGTCCGAAGACCAGAAGGGAAGTCGATTGTAACTTCCAAATGGATCTACAAGATCAAGCATGCTGCAAATGGTAGCATAGAGAAATATAAGGCAATATTCTTGGCTCGTGGCTTCTCACAAAATGAAGGAATAGACTATGAAGAAACCTTTGCACCTGTATCCAGATACACTTCCATCAGATCAGTACTTTCTCTAGCTGCAGTGATGAAATGGAAGATACACCAAATGGATGTCAATACTGCCTTCTTGAATGGTGTAGTGGAAAAGGAAGTGTATGTAGAGCCGCCACTTAGTTTTGAGACACATAATAGGGAGTCTCATGTGTGCAGATTGAAGAAATCCTTGTACGGTTTGAAACAGGAACCTAGGACATGGTATAGCAGAATTGACAACTTTCTATCCAGTTTGGGCTTTACCAGGAGTAAAGAAAATTCCAACCTTTACTACAATATTGAAGATGGAAACCCAGTGATACTCCTACTGTATGTAGATGATCTATTTGTAATAGGTATGGATGGGTTGATTAATGATACGAAGAGAAAGCTTGCTGTCGAGTTCGAAATAAAGGACTTGGGTATGATGCATTATTTTCTAGGCATGGAGGTGTGGCAGAATGTGGATGGAATCTCTCTCAAAAAAGGGAAGTATGCAATAAAGATCCTAAAGAGGTTTGGGATGATGGAATGCAAGGCCATGACCACACCTATGGAATTGACCTTGAATTTATTGAGTGATGCTTCATCAGAAGCGGTTGATGCTACAATGTATCGTCAGATGATTGGTTCCTTGATGTACCTAACGAACACAAGACCATATATTTGCTTTGTTGTGAACACCTTGAGCTAGCTCCTAACAGATCTGAGACATGTTCACTTGATTGCTGCAAAGAATATTCTGAGGTACCTAAGGGGTACAATTGATTATGAGCTCAATTACGAGGCAAATCAGAAGATTAACCTGGAAGGTTATGTTGATTCATATTGGGCAGGCAGTGCCATCGATAGGAAGAGCACTTCAGGGTGTTGCTTCAATATGGGATCAGGTGTGATCTCTTGGTTTAGTAGGAAGCAATATCGTGTGGAATTGAGTACATCTGAAGCACAGTATGTCGCAACTTGTTCAGCTAGTTGTGAGGCAGTATGGATAAGGAAACTACGATTTGATTTGTTTGATCTCCAGATGGATTCTACTTGTATACATTGTGACAACCAGAGTTGCGTGAAGTTGTCAGAGAATCCAATGTTCCATGAAAATTCGAAGCATATCGAGATCAAGTATCACTATATCAGGGATATGGTGCAGAGGGGAGGAGTGAAGCTCCAATATGTTGCAACGAAGGAACAGATAACTGATGTGTTGAAAAAGCCATTAACTAAGGTGAAGTTCGAGTACTTTAGGGAGAAGCTTGGTGTTCTCTAGATCGAGGTTTCCTCCAAAGGGAAATGATGAGACCCAAAGCCATTCTGACATGGTGAGAGGATTGGTTCCTTCCATGGTTAGATGTAAGGGCTAAGCCATTCTATCATGGTGAGGATTGGTTCTTTCCATATCAGATATGAGTGTTGAGTCATTCTAATGTGACTGTAGGATTGGTTCCTACATGATCAGAAGTAAGCGTTGAATTCCATTCTTGGAATGGAGGCACTTGGTCAGTTACCAGGTAGCTTAGTCTGGGACAAGGGGCCATTCTGATATGACTGTAGGATTGGTTCCTACTTGGTCAGATGTGAGTGCAATCCCTTTCGAACATGCATGTTGGATTGGTTCCTCGCATGTGTTGGATGTAAGTGCAAATCCCTTTCAAACATGCATGTTGGATTAGTTCCTCGCATGTGTTGGATGTAAGTGCAGAGACCTTTCGAACATGCATGTTGAATCGGTTCCTTGCATGTGTCGAATGTAAGTGCAGAGCCCTTTTGAACACATATGTTGGATTGGTTCCTTGCATGTGTAAAATATAAGTGCTAATCCTTTTTGAACATGTATGTTGGATTGTTTCCTCGCATGTGTCAAATGTGAGTGCTGGGCGTTTCTGACATGGTTGTGGGATTGCTTCCCACATGGTCAGATGTGAGTGATGGGCATGCCTTTCTGATATGATTATAGGATTGGTTCCTACATGATCAGATATAAGTGTTGGGTAGGCCATTCTGACTTAGGGTTAGATATAAGCGTTGAAGAAGACCTACAGGGAGGCTAGGCCTACAACCAACATGAAAAAGGGATGGCTCTGTAGAAATTCCTATGACGAGAAGAATCATGAGATAGCACCCGTGATGATCCAGTGATGATGATCCAGCAGAGATGATCCAGATCGAGGGATGATCCAGATCCAAAGATGATGCCCCAGAGATGATCCAGATAGAGTGATGATCCAGATCCAGGTGAAGATGACTTGAAGATGAAGGTGACTTAAAGATAGAGATGACTTGAAGGTGAATATGACAAATACTTGATGATGATCCAGATGATACAGAGAAGAAGACTTGTGCTGATAAATTGTGTCGAGAGAATACCTTCTTATTTAAGAGGGAGTGTTGATATAATTGTAACTTCGGAATGTATTCACTTGTATTTCTTATGTATTGTAACCCGATGTTTATTCCAGGATGTATTTTTAATGTACTTGAGTCATGTCATGCCCTAAGGATCCTATCAAGAGTTTCTATAATGTAAACAAGTCATGTCAAGTCAAGGTGGGTAACCCTACTATTGTCTAAGGGTTAAATTTCCCGCAGTTTCGAGGCACTAGGGTTATTAGAATCACCTAGTGAATTCAACCCTAGTTGGGTTTAGTCGAGTCGAGAATTAGTATAAATAGAGAGCTAGCCTCTCTATCTATCACACACTCACTCACACCCAGTTGTAGCGCATAGCTGAGGAAGAGAAAGACACCGGGGAAAAGAAGAAAGAGGTTACTGTTGTCGGGAGATCATCTTATTGTTTTGGGTTTCACTTTTGGTGCTGATTCTATCTTTGAGGAAGTTGCGGGTTTTCTCCATTTATGGTTTCCCCAAGGAAAAACACTGTGTTCGTTGTCTCTTGTGTTTGATTGCTATGCTTGTTGTTCTCTTAGTTAAAGATCCTAATGATATGCTAGCTTAATGTTAAAAATCTAACATATATATATATATATATATATATATATATATATATATATATCGTTAAAGTCCTTATATGCTGCTAAAAACATCTCTTATAGTTTTTGTTTTGTTACTAAATCATACTTTACTCCTACATGAGCAGTTGTGCAATGTAGACATTTTCTAAGGGAATAATATCATGTGAGATGTTCTTCAACCTCTAGGTGATGTTTTGTATTAAATTATCTTGTTCTCCAATTAACTGTAACATAACGTTATTAAAATTTTGAAGCTTCATTATTCATTTTTAACTTTACTTGTTCGTTCAACTTTTCCTTAACCCTAGAACTCGGATGTGAAAGATTAGGCTCCAATTCATTTATCTGTTCAATCTTGAACTTCTAAGTTTATTAGTCTTTCCGCAATGATATTTCCATAATGATCATTCCACAAATATCCTTCCGCAAAGACCCTTCATGAATGATCTTTCCAAAATTTATCTTACCGCAATGATCATTCCACAAATAACCTTCTTCAATGATCATTCAACAAACAACCTTCGTAATGATCCTTATTTAATAGTGGATTGCGGATTTCAGGTTTCCTTTCCATTTTTTTAAATTAACCTTTCACATTTATCCTTCCACAATTGTGGGTTTCCTTTTAAATTTTTTAAAAAGCCTTACGCATTTATCCTTCCGCAATTGTAGATTGCAAATTCCAGGTTGTCTTTTAACTTTTTTGAAAGTAACCTTCCACATTTAACCTTCTGTAATTGTAGATTTCTAATTGCGGGTTGTATTTTATTTTTTTTGGAAATAACCTTCCACATTTAACCTTCTGCAATTGCGGATTGCAGGTTGTATTTTAACTTTTTCAAAAGTTACCTTCCGCATTTAACCTTCCGTAATTGCAGATTGCATATTGCGGGTTGTATTTTAACTTTTTTGAATTAGGATTCTGCAAACAGTCTTTCCTCACTTAGATGTTTATTGGTTAAGAGCTTGTAGTTTGTTTTTAAATGATCATGGATTCCATTGAATGGTCTTACAACCATATTTTTGTGCATCATATTTTTTATATTTGATATTATTTAAAGTTGTGATTCTTGCTATGGACATAGGGTCTTTGAGATATTTGAAAATAAATATTTAGTCCTCTATTCAAAAATTGAAATCGTGGTTATGAAGTATTTGTAAGCATTTCTGGTGAGAATCCTTTTTAGACATGAATGTTTATGTTTAGAGACACTCAGTTTCCATCTGGGATGGACTTATTCCCATGCGTTGGTTTTGGAAAGATTTGTTGTTTAAGAGGATATCTAGGCGTTTTATTCAGAAAACTGTAGCATTGGTTATAATGTTGACTAATAGTGTAATATTTAATAGGATATTCACAGATCCTTTATTGATTTGTTGAATACGTTATGAATATCATAACTGTTTGTATTGCATATCTAGATTTATAGTTTTCATAAGTAGATTATTCTTAAATATTTAAATCAAATCCAGTGATCCCAATCCATTATTCTAAATCTGTACGATTTGATTCATAACAGAGTTCTGTGTATAGGATGTATTATATATATATATATATTAAAATTTCTAAGGCCTTTCAGCTCTTAACCAGATTCTATAATAAAAGTTGATTTGTTTAAACTACTAGTTTGTATCCCTTGGATTAACCTAGTGAGAATATCTTTGACGAGAATAATTTACAGACATTAAATAAATTATAAGAAGCTACTTTATAGAACAAGAATTAAAAACAGAACAAGAATAAAAATGATTATTCTCATAATTTACTAAATATTACAATAGTGTTGATGTATTTGTAACTTCGGAATGTATTCACTTGTATATATTATATTGTATTTCATTGTACCCTGATGTTCCTATCGGGAGAATCATTAATATAATAAATTCGTGTAAATTCGTAGAGGTTAACCCTTCATTGTAAGTTGAGGAAATAGTCCCCACAATTGAGGGGTACCAGGCTTATTAGACTCTCCTAGTGAAGTTGGCCCTGGTAAGTAATTGTCAAGTGGAAAACTAGTATAAATAGAGAGTGTGTCTCTCTATTTGAAACACACACACTCACTCAAATTTGGTGCATGAATGAGAGAAGAGGAGATTGCACAAGTGAGAGAGAGAACAACTATCGGAGATCATATTTTTGTCTTTGGGTTTTAATTTTTCCATTGGTGCTCATTATATCTCTGAGGAAGTTGTAGGGTTTTCTTATTTATGGTTTCCCTGAGGAAAAATATTTGTGTCTCTTATGTCTTGTGATTATTGTTGTGCATGTTATTATCTCAGATAATATCCTAGATCATATTGCTTAATTGATAAAAATATAACATGGCAGAAGAGCTAACCTCAGAAGAAGACACTGTGCAGCTATAGAAGCTATGGCTTCTTACTTTTCGGGTCTCTCTCCATAGATCATCAGAAAAAGGAGGCTAGGTTGACTCTCCATTGAAGGGCACATCTTTCTGTCGAAGCAGAATCTGATTCTAAGCATTTTCTGTTTTTTACCTACCACTACAACGGGAAATTAGGGATTTTTATAGAAGTGGTATTTTTGAGTAAACCCAGCATAGGATTTCTCTCCTCATCAAATTTGAAATTTAGAGACTAAGATCGATATTTTTGGTTGGTAAAACTCCGGCAAAGTCAAATCCTAATTTGACCCCGAACCACAAAACCCTAAAACACTAAAACTAGTCATTTTGGTGCATTCACTATATCTCTAGGTTGGAGATGGCTCAAGATTCAAAATGTTTACAGGAATAATATAAATTCCTGATGTTCCCTATGTAAAAGTTTCAGCCTCAAATTCTATATATTTTAGGATATATGATTCCTCCAAATCAGGCTTCCATCCTCTCCCAGGATTCATCCTTAAACATGACATCTATGGAAAATTGCTATATATCGGGCTACGAATGTCGAAATGAAATTTCACAAGATGTTCTAGATAGGAAATGGACTATAATTTCTATGGTAAAAGTTTCAGAATCCTAAGGTGAAACAATGACACATGGATGTCTGTACAAGTTCACTATCATAAACAGTCCTGAAATAAGACACCTTGGGAAGACTCTCGTAAGTCCCAATTGGTGAAACCAATTCTGTTCAAACATATGGTGTTGGAACGAGAACAACCAAGGATACCTCAATGCAAAGTTTCAAAAAAAGTGGAGTAGTAATTTAGGATATATTGCAGAAACAATACTAGGCATTTCTGTAGAAGAAATTGAAGAAAACTAGGGCATCATTTATTTTGCAATTCTGATCACAGTTTTGGGAAAATGGGTATGCTACTTAGATCACATTCAGGAGGCACATATTTCTATCCAATCATATCTCAAATATTCTAATTTTTGAAAATTAGGGTTTCTCTGACA
Organism: Pseudotsuga menziesii; assembly: GCA_001517045.1. NCBI lineage: Eukaryota > Viridiplantae > Streptophyta > Pinopsida > Pinales > Pinaceae > Pseudotsuga > Pseudotsuga menziesii. The sequence goes on along the minus strand of LPNX010199638.1, from coordinate 372,645 downwards.
AACCCTAGATCAGTCAGATTCAGAACTAAGACAGACACCTCAAATCGGTAAGATCTAGTCTTTTGCTATTTACATTTGAGGTTCTCATTTCAAAATGACCTAGCACACCAGCTTGATGACAAGCTTGGTGAAGCTAAAAAATTCCAAGCATGGAAGTATAGGATTTCAATGGTTCTTGAACAAAAGGAATTGGGCACCTAAATAAGTGGAGAGGTTCCAGTTCCAGAGGGAGATGAGGCTAAAGCCTTACAAAAGAAGAAATTGGTGAAGGCCAAGAGGATCATTGCTGATTCAATCAAGGATCACCTTATACCACAAATGTCTTCCCGAAATACACCTAAAGAGATGTTTGGTTCCTTGACCAAGCTATTTGAAGGGAAGAACATAAATCAGAAGATGACTTTGAGAAACCAGTTGAAGAATGTAAAGAACCAAAATGCAGAGACCATACAGTTATACTTTACAAGGTTCTCTCAAATCAAAGAACCACTTGAAGCAGTGGATGTAGAGAATGAATAAATTGTGATAACCACCTTGAATGGCCTCCCAAGATCATGGGATTCATTCATTCGAGGAATGTGTGCCAGAAGGAATTTATTACTTTCAACAAACTATGGGAAGAGTGCACAAAGAAGAAGCTCGACTCATAAGAAGGGAAGAGAAAATGGGAGCAACTGAAGATCAAGCACTCATGATTCAAAGAAGATCCCTCAAGCGATGAGGAATATGAAGAACTCAATTCTTGAAAAACCTCTTATCCATCTTAGCATCTGGATAAGAAATGATGATGTCATGAATGAAGAAAATGATGAAACAGAAGGATCAAGAAGGAGTCTACCCACAAAACGAATAAAAGATAAGTATTCAATTGTCATTTCATGATATTATTTGGTTATGCATTTGTTTATATTCAGCTGATGTGTTATGCATGATAGAATGTTTTCATTAATGACAGTATACTACTAATATGCATGTGATGGGTAAGTAGCTCATGGTGCTATACAGCTCTCCATTGTTGCTTATCTAGAATGAAACCTATTTGCTGACATATTGGATTAGTGCACAATCTTAATGATGTCATGGTAGAGATGGACGACATCTAGAAAGTTTCCATGAGATATGGATGAATGTTGTATTGGATAAAATAGTTGCATGATTATATATTGATGCATTAGAATTTCCCATTATGAATATTCCTTATGAAATGTTTCTAACCATACAACTAATGCATCTGATTTGTAGGAAAGATCGCGTACAATCATCTACAAGAAAAGAAGGATGAGACTTGTTTCAAAGAACAAGTGATGATAGTTCAAGAAATAAATCCAAAATGAAGAATGATGACTAGAATTGAACGTCCTGAAGGGAATTCCATAGTATCTTCCATATGGATCTACAAGATTCAGCATGCAATAGATGACAACATCACGAGATACAAGGCAAGATTTGTAGCACGAGGCTTCTCACAGAAAGAAGGCATAGACTACAAAGATACATTTGCAGCCATTGGAAGTCAAGCAACATGCCAAGTCAGACTAATGTGAGAAAATTAAAGAAGGCCTTGTACGAGCTTAGAAGGCACCCATGGGCAAACACATAAATGAGAATCTTCAAGATCACCTAGAGTAATGAAGATATTAACCTTTTCTACAAGGTTGAAGATGAAAGCCTATAGAGGATGACAAGCTCACATATGGGTGCGAGAAGAACTTTTGAAAAGGTTCAAGATAGAAGATCTTGGTATCCAGTGACCCTAGGTGGATACATAGAATATTAATAGCAGAGGAAGCTACATGTCACTCTAGTACAGAATGTTTAAATACATAGAGTACGAAATGCAGAGGGAGAATGATGCTCCACTTTAGAGGGAGTGACTGCAAAAGATCCTGAGGTGCGACATGGTATGATCGGATGGACATCTTACTGATGGCTCTAGGGTTTACTGATAGTAAAGCCCATTCAAACCTTTTCTTCAAGGTTGAAGGTAGAATACTAGTGATGCTCTTGTTATATGTCGATGACCTGTTCCTGATAGGAAAAGAGGAACTCATTAGAGATGCAAGAAGGAGACTTGCTATCGAGTTTGAGATAAAGGACTTGGGTATGATTCACTACTTTCTACGCATGGAGGTGTGGCAGAATGTAGATGGAATCTCCTTGGGACAAAGGAAGTATGCAATAGAGATCCTGAAGAGGTTTGGGATGATGGACTGCAAGGCCATGGCCACACCTATGGAATCGAACCTGAAGCTATTGAGTGATGCTTCATCAGAGTTAGTTGATGCTAAAATGTATCATCAGATGATTGGGTCCTTGATGTACTTGACAAATACAAGACTAGATATTTGCTTCGCTGTGAAAAAAATTAGCCAGTTCCTGAAGGATCTAATACATGTTCACCTGATTGCTGCAAAGCATATTCTGAGGTACCTGAAGGGTATAGTTGATTATGGGCTCAAGTATGAGGTGAATCAAAAGATTAACCTAGAAGGTTATGTGGATTTGGATTGGGTAGGCAGTGCCATTGATAGGAAGAGAACTTCGGGGTGCAGCTTCAGTATGGGATCAGGTGTGATCTCTTAATTTAGTAGGAAGGAATCATGTGTGGCACTGAGTGCAGTCAAGCCAGAGTATGTCACAGCTTGTTCGGCTAATTGTGAGGCAGTGTGGCTAGGGAAGCTACTATCTGATTTATTTGATATCCAGTTGGATGCTAATTGTATATATTGCGACAACCAGAGTTGTGTGAAGTTATTAGAGAACCCTATGTTCCATGACAAGTTGAAGCATATCACGATAAAATATCACTATATTAGGGATATGGTGCAGAGAGGATCAATGAAGCTCCATTATGTTATGACGGATGAGGAGCTAGTTGATGTGTTGACCAAGCCATTAGCCAGAGTGAAGTTTGAATACTTCATGGAGAATCTTGGTGTTCTCCAAATCAAGGTTCATTCCAAGGGGAAGTGATGCATTCGTGTTCCCTTCTGACATGGTTGCATGATGTGTTCCCCACATGGCCAGATGTAAGTGTAGATCCCTTCTGACATGGTTGCGGGATGTGTTCCCCACATGGTCAGATGTAAGGGCAAATCCCTTCTGACATGGTTACATGATGTGTTCCCCACATGGTGAGATGTAAGTGCAGAGCCCTTTCGGCATGGTTGCAGGATGTGTTCCCCACATGGTCAGATGTAAGTGCAGAGCCCTTTTGACATGGTTGTGGGATGTGTTCCCCACATGGCCAGATGTAAGTGCAAAGCCCTTCTGACATGGTTACGGGATGTGTTCCCCACATGGCCAGATGTAAGTGCAGAGCCCTTCTGACATGGTTGTGGGATGTGTTCCCCACATGGTCAGATGTAAGAGAAGATCCTTTCTAACATGGTTGCAGGATTTGTTCCTCCCATGGTCAGATATAAGTGCTGTAGAAGATGAAGACCTACATGGAGTCTAGGCCTACAACCAACATGAAAAATGGATGGCTTTGTAGACCTTCCTATGACTGGTAGAATTGAGAGATAGCACCATTCTCTTGAGATAGAGGGAGCAGTAATGATGATGATGACCCAGCTTGATGATGATTCAGATACGAAGACTTGTGCTGATGAACTATGTCAAGAGAAAACCTCAGTAGTTAAGAGGCAGTGTTGATGTATTTGTAACTTTGGAATGTATTCACTTGTATATCTTATATTGTATTTCATTGTACCATGATGTTCCTATCGATAGAATCATTAATATAATAAATTCATGTAAATTACTAGAGGTGAAGCCTCCATTGTAAGTTAGGGAAATAGTCCCCACAGTTGAGGGGTACTAGGGATATTAGACTCTCCTAGTGAAGACCGCCCTGGTAAGTAATTGTCAAGCGGAAAACTAGTATAAATAGAGAGCGTGTCTCTCTATTTGAAACACACACACTCACTCAAATATGGCACCTGAGCAAGAGAAGAGGAGCTCGCACAAGTGAGAGAGATAACAGTTGCCGAACATCATCTTTCTGTCTTTGTGTTTTACTTATGCCATTGGTGCTCATTCTATCTCCGAGGAAGTTGCAGGGTTTTCTCCTTTATGGTTTCCTTGAGGAAAACTCTTTGTGTCTCTTGTCTCTTGTGATTATTTATGTGCATGTTATTCTCTCAGATAAGATCCTAGATCATATTGCTTAAATGATAAAAATATAACAAATAATACCCATTAGTAACAATCTTTGATTCGGGTATGGATTCCTGATCTGAGATTCATAAATAATTAATCTAACATTGTACATACATGATTAAAATATAGAAACATGGATGTTTGTTCTATACAGATGCATAAAATATTTCTTCCTAAAGAATATAGCTGTAGTTCATGTTAAAATGCACATCCTATTATAACTAGATTTAATAATAAGGAAAATAATAAAAACCCGGCACCACTGCTACGAAAAAATAAATGGGATATTCGTTCCTCCCAACCAACTCCCAGAGCATCGAAATCACTTGTTCCAGAACCCCCGAGCTTGTTTGTTGAACCACAAGAGAAAAATCCACTTAATGTTTCATCTCTTGCATTATCATATTCAATCCTCGTCTAATGCTAGCCTCGTGTTTGCTAATGGACATACTATTATATAGTATTTTTCCTAGGAATTGGTCATTTATGAGCCTCCTGCTCTTTAGCACTCAATAAAGAGTTGTGACTTGATTTTGGGGAAGATTCCTTTTACACCTTGAGTTCTCACTCGACAGCTACAACCACTTGTCTTTTCCTCATGCAGGTTAGCACACACTCTTCAACAGCTATTTCATTTATGTCCCCTTCATTATCTTTTATTAATAAACGAATAATTAATTACATTTATTTTATTTTTTAATTTCTGTCAAAAATATTTAAAATAATAAAATAAAATATCTCCTTAGAGGAAATTTCAACTCAAAATGGGTCTCCTAAGGAAAATAATAAAACAACAGTTAAAATAATAAAATACTATTTATTAATTTTCGAGGAAGAAAAGAAAAAAACTACTTTTTTGTTCGTATTTTCGACATATCTCCCCTTGTGTTTACTCAAATTTCGATCAAAAGAGCTCGTTGGATGTGCAATTAAATTCCACATCCAACGGGTACCCACTCTCCATATGTTTTTTGGACCCTACTACCCCAAAAGCAAGAAATACCTAAAAAAATGTGATGATGATGTGATCATCACGTTTTTCAGGTATTTCTTGTTTTTTGGGTAGCGGGGTCCATCAAAAGTGATCCTATACTCACAGTTTACTCATGTTTGTTTATCTTCTAATTTTTGGGGTTGTTTTGCTTCAAGCTCTAGACTTTGTGGTCTCTGAATCCCGCAAATATGGTCTCAGACTCGTACTTAGTCTAGAAAATAATTATGAGAAATTTGGAGGAAAGACTCAATATGTACAATGGGCTCGCAATACTGGACAGAATCTCAACAATGTTGATGAATTATTCACCAATCCCACTATAAAAAGATACTATAAGAACCATGTTAAAGTAACTAACTCTATAAATGTTTGTTTCTGTTTCATTATATGCTCAAGTTTCTTTCATTATGTATATAAACATACATAGACCAATTTGCATGCAATACATATACATACAAAAGCTATTCAAATATTCATTGGGCAATGCATTTTCTTGCAGAATTTTTTGACTAGTTTGAAAAACATCACTTGAATAGCCTACATGGATGACCCTAAAATATTTGCATGCGAGCTCAAGAATGAGCCGTTGTCAAAGTGATCCTTGTGGAGGACCATCCAGGTTAGCTAACACCTTGTATCTTTGAATTAGAATTGGAAAATGGAAAACAATTGTAACTAGAGATTCAAACAAGGATGTTGTGTTTAAGGTCTTGTTTCTATTGTTGAACAACACAGTTATCAGATCTTGTATATTGACACTATATTGATAGTTTTCTAGGGTTCTCTTTATAATTTTTCTTTCTAGTAGTTAATTATTTTGGTAATGATTGTGTGTGAACATTATGAGTAAACATGGTAGTTCTTTGGATGTTATGATCAAACTGGGGTGGATTGAGGATATGACTAGCCATGTCAAATCCATTGATGGAAATCATCTTCTGGAGGCTGGTTTGAAAGGATTTTATGAAGAATTCAAAATCGAGATCCATCCAAGATTCTCTATGGGGACATATTTCATCACCAATAACCAAATCAAATGAATTGATTATTCAACTATTCATTCCTATCCTGACATTTGGTATGTTTCTATATTTTTAACCCACATTTATATTGTATTGGAGTGATTAAAAGTTTGAGAATGATATGTTTTTACAAATTTAGATATGTTTTATAGAATTTTATGTATTTTTTAATGCTAATATGTAATATTAGTAATTGTAATAAATAGTAAATTGTAATTGAGCAACCTACTACTATTTTTTTTTTTTGAATATTAAAATTTGAAGTTAAAACTTTAGAGTCTTATTTAAAACTTGAAATTCCCATTTATGAAATGCATTTCTATCTTATTTTATACATTTATTTATATGTGGGATTAGGATATAGCTATACTTTTGTACTTGTATCTCCCATTGTTGGGGATCATGTTGCATACTCACTGCACTCTTACTCAATGTATCTTTGTAGCCACGGATCCATGCAACCTTGGAGTTTATGTTTAAACTTTGCAGACCTATGAAAGAATTTCTATTTAGTTATTATGAAAGGAATGTGATCTCTGTTATGTTGATCATTGTGGGTGAAGTAATGTGCATCCACAATATACATTGAAAGAAGAAAGGTGCATTGTACAATGCATGTAGGGTATCATGTCAATATACTAGGTAGAAATATAAAGGGGTATAAAAAATATAAATTAAAAAATGGATACATGCAATATATAGTGAAAATAGGGGTTTTTTCAAATTGGGAAGGCATATTGGGAGGGGGTTAAAAAAACGATTTTGGGAGGTATTTTCCAGTATTTATTAAAATTAGGGGTATTGTTTGATATGCCACAAACGAACATGTCTGGCATGGTTTCAATAAGTGAAGACCCCGTGACATCATCACTGTTGAGATCAATACCAACAAATGCTCAACAGTCTCCTCACAACATATGAGATATATGCGAAAGGGTTTTTGATAAACATATCTAAAGATATCCTACTTGATATTTCCGCAACTCCCATTTTCGTCTTGAACATCTTCATAGGTGAAGATTGTTTCCCTGAGGAATTTGAAACCTATGTTGCACTATTCAAGGAGTATCATGACATATTTTCCAAGTCCTATGAAGAGAGGCTATGATCGATCCAAGTATTTTTGAACATGACATTAAGATATACCCTAATGTTAAACATATTCAACAAAATATGCAATGATTTAATCCATTAGACGATTTTGACATTAAATCAAAGGCAGAGAAAACTCTTCATGCAAGTTTTACCTATCTAGCTCCCTTGACTGAATAGGAATCTAGCTTGGTTCCCATCGATAAAAAGAAATACATATTATATTTTGTACTGACTCTAGGGAACTGAACCTAGCTTATCCAAAATAAACTATCCTACCCCATTTATTGACCAAACAATTGATAAATGTGCAAGGAATTATATTTTTTCATTTATGGATGAGTTTTCAAATTATAACCAAATTCAAATTTGACTTATAGAACAACATACTTGACCACATTTATATTTCCTTAAAGTACTTTTTCTTATAGGAAATTCATTTCAATCTAAAGAATGTTGGAGCTACTTTTCAGTGAGCCATGTCATATCATATCATGACATCAAAATAATCACTGAGGATTACCTGGTTGACTTATCGACTCGGTCCAAAAGGACGAACAATCACCCTAAACACTTCAAGGTAGTTTTTGATAGAGTATGCTACTATAGGATTCACTTGAGTACTCATACATTCATATCTTGTTTCATATCCAAACGATTACTTGGTTTTATTGTATCCAAGCATGGGATTCTGGTGAATCCATTTAAGGTTGAGGTGATAGTTTAGTTTCCTACCTCAAAAAATAAACATCAACTGAAAATCCTTCAAGGTGAAGATAATTTCTTGCATCGCTTGATTGAGATATGCTAAAGTATTAAAGAGATTAATGCACCTTTTAACAAAAGGGTCCCTTTTATTTAGGATGATCATGCTTAATGATCGTTTGACACATGGAAAATGACATTAATGTCCACCACTCTACTATGTGCTCCAAAATATAGTAAATACTTTATATTGTACTAAGTGGAATTTGAAGTGGAATTTGAATCAACCATGGGTATGGTTTTGGTTCAAGAGGATGAATTGCATTAGGAGCATGTAATTTACTATTTGAGCAAGAACTTGGCAAATACCAAATTCTATGTACTCGCATGTTGAGAAGATAGCGTTGGAATATATTCATGTTGTCCAAAGACTTTGCCACTATATTATTCTAACATGAACTATAGTGATTGCAGATGTCAATTAATTCCAACATATATTTTCTTGACGCACAATCAGAGGAAAATATACTAAATGCATTGTAATTCTATGGGAGTTTGACTTAGAATTCACGTTATCCAAATCGAAAAAGTCCTTGGAAATTTTTGAGGCTATGTCAAAACGCCCAAGAAAAGATGAGGAACCATTTGAAAAAGAATCATTACTTGAAAAACATATCTTTCTCGTCGACTCAAATCATCCCTATGGAAAACTGTCCTGTTGTACCTCTAAAGAAAGGGGGTCCCATCTCAATTTTCTCGTGAACATCGAAGACGTAGGTTTGTTGTCATGCAAAGAATCATACTTTTATTAGTGACACATTATATCGTTAAGGGGTTGATTCAATCCTTAAAGTATGTCTAGCTCACGAATAATTCGAGAAGGTGATGAGTGATTTCCACAAAGGATAACTTGGAATTGACGTATTGATAAGAAACAACCCAAAAAAATATTGTGCATAGTATTTTTGGCCTTCTATATTTAAACATTGCATCATGGCAATAAATAAGTGTCACCCATGTGAAATTCTCATCAAGAAAATGCAGGCACATCCTTATTCACTGTATTGACCCATCATCATTGTTGGACCCTTTACAAACTTAGGGGTGGATTACACAACATGTAATCCAACATCAAAAAATATCATAAGTACATTATTATGGCCATGGACTACTTTTAAAAAGTGGTCTAAATAAATGCCTACTTTTTTTTATGACACTAAAATAATTGCACACTTAATATTCAATCAAATCATTGCTAGATTCTGTATTCCTAAATATATTGTCATTGATAATGTGATTCACTTTCAAAATAAAATGATGATTAAACTAACAACCAATTTTAGATTCTGGTAGGATTCCTCCTCACTGTACTATCCATAAGAAAATGGACAGGTAAAGGATGTCAACAAGTCCTTGAAAATCATGTTGCAATGGACATTTTGTAGGAGAAAAAAAAATGGCACATAAATCTATATCCAACACTTTGGGCACAGCAAAATATAGTCAAGAAGTTACCACACAATTAACCTTGTTCTATCTTGTACATGGAGTTGAAACTGTGTTACCCATTAAATTTGAAATCCCATATCTCAAGCTAGCCATCAAACTCCTTCTTGACACTCACTTGACACTACCCATCAAACATAAAAGAGATGTAGATATTGCAAAGGAAGTGCATAAAAAGTGCATCAAGGCTCAGCATGATAAGTTGATTAATCTTCTTGTTTCATATGAAGGATATATGGTACTCATCTATGACAATGATGAATTTTGGTGGAAAAAAATAACTCAGTGTGTCTTAGTCATTACATGGTGAGGCCATTTTCAAGAAAAGATGCTTGATAAATTTATTAACTTGTGGAATACATAAAGATGTATTGGCATTTTCTTTTATTATTATTATGATAGTTAGGAAATAAAATTGATTTTTAAAACTTTTGATAAAGTAATAAATGGGACTTATTGGTGAGTTTTGTGTATTCATGAAATTTAGAATTGAAATTGATATCTATTATTTTTTATTAAGAAAATAAGTTTGAAATAAATATTAAATGTTCAAATTAAACATAAAATATTCTCTCATTCTATCTCATGAAAATAAATAAACAAAGATAATATTATAAGTTTTCCTTAATTTAATGTCAATTTAGGATTTTGATAGTTATTTTAAAAACATTTTTATAAAAATAACACATTTTGAAACTATTAATCTATAAATTAATTTAAAACAAATTATAAACGTACACAAATTAATAAATTTATGTTTTTGATAACCTTGTAAATGGAATGAGAAACAAAGTTACTTAGTACCTTCCTCCTAAGAAAATATGTTAGGATACGATTAGATTGAGACATGAACTAATGTCATTAAAAACGTTTGGCTTCTAATTAAACACTAAACACTATGTTGTTTTAATATTACTATTGCAATAGTAATTAATAAATTGCTTTGACGGTTTGTAAATATTTAAATTGATATTTTCTTTAAGTGGTGATTTTGTATTCAAGATATGTTTGTCTTCAAAGTGGGACTAGGACATGAATTTCGTAACATCCACATTGAAGTCTTTGAAAGAGAGAAATGTTTTTGTGATGTTTTGAGGCCTCAATAGTGGCCTCTTAGTGTCATCCATATCCACACTTAGAGGATAAATATCTCATATTATTAAGGTTCTTTTGTGGAGGTATGAGATGTCATACAAGGGCTTCGAGCCCTATGAGATTTTCTATCCTATTTATTTCCAATCTATTGAGAGTTATACTTAGATCTAAAAACAAATTAATGGCTCCCATATTTCTATTAAGAGGCATACTTAGTTGTCAAAACTTCCTAATGTCTATCATATTTCCACTTAGATGCTCTAGATCCCTTAGAGAGGTTATGTGTGGTAATTTGAGGCAATATAAATGGCTCTTGACCCCTATAAGTTTATTAATTAAGTTGTTGGATCCTTCCCCAACTATGTATATGTCCTTAAGATACATACATGGATATCAAACCTGATAATGGATTTAATATGTACGAAATTGGAAGCCAAACATCCCCTATATAGGTCCTATGTGGTGGTTTTAAACCTCCTTTCATATCCCTTTATCCCTAAGTGTGTATGTTTAGGGCCTATGTCCTAGGTTTCCTACATTTACCTTATCTAGATCCAATTCCTATATGTGGGGATTAAAACCTACTATCACTATATAGAGAACATTTATTCTAGTAGAGGATAAGTATTTTGGTTTGAGGCCTTGATCATCACCCTCAATCCCTAAAACCTTCCGTTAGGAGCTAAGGCCCAAGTTTCATCCTTGACAGTTTTTTTTAGTCCCATTCCAACATATTTCAGATTAAGTATGTGTCTCACGTTCCTAGATATGGACAAGGGAAAAGACCCAATCCTTGAGCCATAAAGAAATATTCTAGGCATATTGGGCCATTAACCATGTAAGAATATGATTGGTATCCATGATAGTATGTATTTTGTTTTCGTGGCCTTCGCACCTTATAGATGGTCAGAGGAGGAGACTTGAATATGATTCCCTAAATGAATCTTCGCACCATCAAGGTCTAATAATTTTTCCTTGACCGACCACACAAGGCCTCCTAAGGGAATCATTGGCATATGATTGAGGATTTAAATTCCATTAGGAGGTTCGGAATATATTTTAGGTGTCTTAGGTATGTAGGAATAATGTTCCAAGGAAGAATACCATGCCTCTGGCCATGAAGAAATCATTGAGATATCTATAGCCATCAATAATGCCTTAAATAATGACATGAATTCACAAGTGTATCCTCTACATTATGTATCCAAGTTGGGGACTCATTTCCTTGGACATGGTGAGTGGAGGAGACTCGAATCTTTGGCTCTAAATGAATCTTCTAGCCATATAGGTATAAGTAGTTGGTTTTGAACAATATGTATGTGTGTCAGGGGCTTGGGAATGAAGTTTTGATGTAGAAGACCATGCCTCTTTACCTAAGGAAATGATTGAGGCATCCAAATCCATTTATAATGCCTCAAAGCACCATAGATGAATCTTGTAGACATGGGGCATTGGACATCATCAAGGGAGGTGACTTGAACCTCTTTTAATAAGGAATATTCTATCCATATTGGATTATCAAGGTTTCTTCCATGAAGAACAAATATCCTCTTGATGGTATCATTGGAATATGATTAAGAATATCATTTCCATTAGGTGTTTTTGAGTAGTATTTACATGTATTAGGGCCTTGGTAATGAAGTTCCAGGGAATAAGACAAAGAATTTGACCCTAAAGAAATTTTTGAGGCAACAAAACCCATGAAGAATGCCTCAAAGAGCCACACATGAATTCATACATGTATTAATGATGCTATTTATTTATGTTTTGTGGACTTAGGGCCTATTGATAGACATATTTGACTTATCATGAATGTGAGAAAAGAAACTCGATCCAAAAGTACTAAATAAACCATCATTCATTTGAAATGGTTACTTATGACAGGAATATGGACCCCATTTATACTAATGATGTTTCTCTCTTGTGAGAAACTTGAAATTTTTAGATTTTAGCCTAATTCCTAGATGCAATCTAAGTTCTAAATGAGATGAAAAATTAATCCAAAAGAAAAAATAATTTTAAACTATTCTAATCTATCTCACTCAAGAGTTTTGATAATCTTAAAACAATCTGTTGCCGCCTTACACACACCTGGGTCACGTGGCAGAAATCTTCAAGCCACTCAGTGTGTCCTTGGGGGCAAGTCTCGAGTCAAGGCTGTCACCTTGTTCTTGACTCCTCCGTTCAAGCTCAACTCCTAACGAAGCCAAGGGGGGTAGACCCTATTAAGCTACTAAGGCTAATTACTTAGTATGGTGATGTTAAACTGAATGAATTACTTAGGAGTTTGAAATTTAACCATAAACAACCATAGATGACAAGATACAAAATGAGCGCACGAAAGCACAATGCTGAGACACAATATATATATATATAGCAAGAAAATAACTAGTGCCTTAAAATGGAGTCAAAAATAAATCAATATACTTGCATGTGCTTGGAGTGAATGTTTTGCAATTGCCTCTTGGTACGTTTTAAGTTAATGTGAAATATGAGTTGATTAAAATTAGGCGAAGGGGTGGACTCCAGATATACCCAAGAGTACTTGAAGTATGTCCAAAACTAAACCTTCACGGCTACCCACAAGGAATATGTGGGCTAAATGGAGTCTCTGGGTCTATTGTTCATAATGCACCCGTTAGAGTGTGACAGAGATCGGTGCCCTGAGGTCACTTTTCAAGAGTTCCCACTTCCTTTGGGTATTTTTCCACCGTAATGGTTTGATCTAGGTGTTTGATTTTCACCTGATGGTTTGTCAATTTGGGAGAGTGAATCCTAATTATACTAGTTACTCAAGTGCTTTTGATACATCTTGACTGATTGGATGAATCGCAGCCAAGTGCAGAGCATACACACTGGAGTCTTGTCAATTTTAGTAAATTTTGAGATGGATGTTCTTGTTAAAAAGAAAAACCTCCAGGAATCTCTTTCAGTCCAAGTGGACCTCAATCGGGGAATCAAGGAGGGGTTGATTTTATTATGGTTACTGAAACAAATGATGATAACAAATGAAACATAAAAAGATAAGCAAACCACAATTTTCTAATTAGACTACCACGAACCTTTCTTAACCTTTCGGCTCAAAAGGAGGCTCGTGGGGTAAGTATTAAAGTTACTTTGAAACCAATAGAAATGGAATATGGAATTTATTTTAAATCAAAGTATACTACCCTACAGATTAATACTACACTAGATTGAAAAAATATGAATGAAAATAAAAAAGTGGCACGAACGCAAATCTCCCCAGGGGGATGGGAAATGGACTCGAAAGAGCCTATTCAAAATTATTTTTATTACCAGTGGTTACAATATCAGCAAACTGATATGATGCCTCTTTATTCTTATACAGAATAAAACCAAGAGCTTACAAAGTGCAAAAATTAAAGATTTCAGTCAAAAGGGGAGACCCCTAGGGGGATTAAGAAGGCCCAAAAGTCACTTTTGAGCAGAAGCTCCTCCTTTTTTATGTTATACCTGCTAAAAACCAGCAATATTATTAAACTAAAATATTCCCAAGAGAACTTTGAAAGTACCTTTGGTTCAGCTTACTTTTAACCAAAAAAATCTAAGTAAAAACTAGTTAAAAAAAAGGTAAAAAGGGAACCAAGGAAAGCAAGCTTTCCTTGGGATCTTGGCTTGCCTTTTAGGCAGCCAATGTGATGTGCACTGATTGCTAGATTTATCTTTTATAACAGAAAACAGAAATCTAATGCATGCAAGCTACAAATTCTCTTTAAAATTCCATGTAAAAAGGATGATTTCCCTAAAGTTAGATATAGAATGCTTATGAAACGTTTTAAGAGCAAGATCTAGATTATGGGCTTTGAGAAGATAGATATATGTTAAATTTACTTTAAGATGATAGATCTAAACAATATCAAAGCTATGAACAAAATAACTGGGTAAAAGAGTAGATTTTGAAGGAGGAAGAGGAGGAGAGAAATGCTGGTAGCCTTGAAGATCCATCGTGCAACTTTCAGGTGGAATGTCGAGAGACTATGCCTTTGGAAGGGTTTGGAGAGAGTGAAGAATCAAACTAGATCAGCATCCTCTCCAATCTAGGAACTTGCAACTTAGCTAAAATAAAAAAACTTGCTGAAAAAACTTGTGAGATCTGATTAGTACATACACAGAGATTCAGAATAACATGCATATAAGCTTATAGAACATGTTGAATCTAGATCTCTAAACATTCATCAAAGGAAAGATATGGCCAATAAACTTATTGAAAAGCACCTTTCCTATCAAGATTATAATAAGCTTAATATCAATATTCGCAACAAATCCACAAGCAATTAGCAAATTATGAACACAGATACAGGTTACCTCAGTAAAAAAATGGCAATGATCATCCACACATACAATGGCACAACACCGTCTTTCCTCCAAAGATTCTCTTTATTTCAAATGAACAATAACAATAGTACAATAGTAGCAGCACCTCAATCCTAGTTCTAACTAGCTTGGAAGAGGAGGCTTATGCTTGGATATATACAAAAACAGGAGATCCAACCCAGGGGGGGCGCAAATCCCAAGGATATAGATCAAATCAACTGATGGAGAGTCTATCAATGCCTGATATGTGTCTAACTGAGCTAGATCTGAGTCTCACTGAGTACAAATGTCAATTGGGGGGCTGATCTGACTAACACCTCAACTTGTTGACTAAAGCATCCACCAAAACTCATCCAAATGAGCCAAAACATGTGGAGGAGAGAGGGAGGGTGAAATTCTCCATAAAGGATGCTGAAGATCAACTCTGGATCTATCCAGATCACCTCCATCAGTTAAGGATTTGTCAGATCCAGTCAATCTGGTTCGGATCTGACTGATTTCAATCAAATCGGTTGAGAATCCACTGATCTATGATTTTGGATTTGCTCCATTATTCATCAATTTATTAATTAAAATAATCAATAATTGATTTTTTGGGGCTTTCAGACCTGAGTGATGGAAAATCACTCAAAACTAGGAAAAAGTGGGTCCATGGGTTTACATGGTGCTCTTAGCTTGAAAAATGAGCACCTACATGACTGAAACTGATTATTTGGCCCACTTTTATTACAAAATCAATTTTTCCAATTAAATTATTAAAAAATAGCCTAAGTTTTGAAAAAATTAAATTTTAATAAAAAACACTGAAAAAATTAAAAAATTGAAAAATTGAAAAAAACATAGGGGGTCTTAGACATGTTCATATGACTCAACCATGATGTCTAGCATGTTTATACATTGAAACATATACTCTAATAACCTCAATAGGCCTAAATGCCAAGCCGCCCACCCCAACTTTGGAGGTATGGAGTGAAAAACTCAGAAATTATCAATCATTTATTCAACAACCAATAATGACCAAGGGAAAAAACACCGTGGGCTGATCAGATTGACAAATAAAGTCTAAGAGACCGAGTCTTTTACAGACACTATCATGCTAGAACATTTATTACAATTCCCCCATGGGGTATGAACATGTGATATAGTACAACAAGCACTTCCCAGAAGTACTTCCAAAGGTCTTCTGAAGTCCAAACAAGTTATCCTTGTCTAGTTCACAAGGCTCACTTGATAAAAACCACCAAGTACAACTTAGGTGGTAACACAATCTAGTTTGCATATAAAAATTAGTTATGTAGTAATCATATTATGAATAAGTTCTCAGCATCTTGATTATAACATACTATAATTAAACTATAGTAAGAAAATTGTTCAAAAGTAATGATCAATTCTTTGTATAGTCATCACAATACAAACTGATTTGGTACAACCAACATATCTAATATACGTCATTCATAATATTTTAAAAAATTGGATATAAAAACTACCCATAAATTAAACTAAAATAAGTCTATGCAATAATCCGAAATAACATTTAGATCATAGTCATGAATAAAAGCTAACAAACTATTTCATTAGCTCTAGAAAATGAATTTCCAAAAAGTTTAAAAAATCTTGAAGATCAATCTAGACTCCTCCTCTATCCTTATACTACCCATCAAACCCTAAGAATGTACTCCTAAATTATATTTATACATCTTAGAGGAAAAACCAAATCCCATATTTTAAGGATCAAATAACTATTTTCTTGACAAAAATAACCTATGAATTCAGTTTCCACTCAATACAATAAGTTGTGGATAGCATTGAAGTTGAAATTTTTCACCAATATAATGAAGAATTTGGCATAACAAAATGTACAGAACTCTCATTATTACTTATCACACAATGATTATGATTACGTGGTATAGCAAGCTTATCTTGTGCTGACAACTTTATTCTTCCTCCAAACCGGTCTTGAAAACCATTGGACTAATGTTATTGGAAAATAGGCTTCATATACTAATTTTTATCTTTTCATAAGTTGATCCTAATATGAGGTGTAGTAATAATCATGCTAGAGAAAAAAGGTAATGAGTATATATAAATATGATTGAGTAGGTACATAATCGAACTCATGAAAGAGATAAATGTTTTCAAGATGAAATTTATAGAAGAAAAATAGAAATGTATTGAGGGTGAAGGATTTACCTTTTCTTCATAACCTAAAATCCCTATAACGAATCAACATAGTTATAAAAAAATAGCTAAGTAGATTACAAACAAATTTATAGTCATAATTTTGGGGTAGGTATAATAGTAATAACATAGCACAATCCCAAGAGTCAAAATATTACCACATATTTATCAAAATTTTAGAATATGTAGACTTCTACTCTTAAACCATATATGTAGCATCAATATTATAATCTGTAGACTTTATCGAAATTTTAGAATCTGTAGACTTCTGCTCTTCTGCTCTGAGTTTGATATGATATTCCTTGCTTCATTCATTTTTAATTTCATTTTTTTTAATCTTAATTTTACTCTACCTACTCTAGATGTAGAATTCTTATGGCTTTTTAATCAACAATCCCTTTTGAGCTTTCAACTTATCCTTGTTTTGATGGACATGAGTGAAATTGGAAATTAAACTTTAATTTTCTATGTTAATGCAATTGTTTAGTAACTCTAACACCTTCACCTCAATTCCAACCATTTAATCTTGTTATTTTTTTTTCTTCTAAAGAAGGCACAGTCTTATTTTAATATTCAAAGGTACCATGGATATAGTAATCAATATAAAGTTGGCTAAATCCCTCAGTAACATCATACTCTTTAAACTTATCTATCTTCTCAGGACTATGTGTAGAATCAAAAGTATAATTAGGGTGAATTTTTGGTTTAAATTTGCTCTCTTGGAACTGCTTTGCTTCTTGTGGTGAGATTCTTCAATTTTGATTAACTCTTGGTGATGCTTTTGATAATTATCATTGTTTTCATTCAGAAAACCTTTTTCTATATTGCGCTTGACCCTATGCATGGAAGTCTCAAGTTTTCTCTTGTTTCTTCATATTCCCTCTGCTTCTCCTCCCAATTCTCAAAGATTTGTAGTTTTATCAATAACTAGCACTTTTGATTTAGGATCACAAGCCTGTATTCTTCAAATTTTGTTGAAAATTTTCATTTAAGTTACTCCTTCAATTTTCTTAGCTCAAGGTCAGTAATTTCGACTTCAACCTATATGGATTATTTCACTTTTCTCCTTTATATATATTTTTAAACCTAGGTTCAACTTACATCTAAGGTTCAGATTGTATGTTTTTCGTCTCATTTTGTCTAGACTTTGTTTCCATACCATTCAACTTAGGACATTGTATATTTGAAACCATATCTTTGACATTCTTGTGTTTTGAGGGTTTGATCTCTTGTTGTACATGGTAGTATTTCAATAAAACGGTTTCTTATACGAAATTGTTCCCAATTGTCATTTTATTCCATAAATTAAGACTTAACCAAGATTTTAATCAAACTAAAGCAAAACAGACTCCTATTCAAATTTTGAGTACCATAGTGAACAAATGATTTTGTTTTATTTAGATTGTTTAACAAATAAAATTGCATATCTAGTTCATGCCCAATAAAGATCATAAGCATCATAACGTAGTAATAAAAATTAATAACAAATATTCTCTCACAATTGACATACCTTTGTATGACAAAAAGAATAAGTCACCATTTATTTTTGAAAGCTCTCATGGGCATGCCCTTCTTCCACTCAGCTGCTTGTGCAAGGTTTTTGATAACTCTCATTCATACATCCTCCTTAATGTCACGTCCTTGTGCCTCCGACCGGCGAAGAGGATGCGACCCGTGGCTTAAACCACTCGGGCTAAAAGCCCATGATCATGTGAATTCATAAAATAACATGCTGATATGCTGAAATATAATGCATTGAAGTAGAAAATGCGTATATGCAATTGTTTATCATACACAGTGGAAGAAACATTCATTCATACAAGCATTCATTCAACATGTTCAACATGATCATTAACAGAAAATATAGTTGCAGAAGTAAAATGGACAAAATCACTTATCTTATGATGAACTCAATCCGCAACTAGCTACGTCGCTGCAATGTTCCACCCAACCATAGGCCAGCGTGCTCCTTAATCTCTCAGCAGCGCTGCCACCCCCGAGCTGGGCATGATTCTCCAAGGAATAAAGGAACTAGCAGGCTTACACATAGCCAGGGATATACAAAACAAAGCCAAGCCAACACAGTTGGGTTTATCAGGCCATCAAGGAGTGGGAAAGGCTAAATGCTAAGCTGGTGAGCTCATTACAGAGCCAAGAACACCTACACCAGAACTAGCTTGACCTCTAAGACACCCAAACACACCCAACACAAGGAATCAGTCCCTTCTCTACTACACAGTCCCTCAGGACCTACATTCCCTTCTAGTGCTATTCAGGGGTGATGGAGAAGAAGGCCAGCCCTCTAGCTTTGTCTATGTGGTTTCCAACCACCAGGTTTATCAAGCAAACCAAGCCAACATCCCTGCTCCTTACATAGTCCAAAGACCAACCATTGCACGTATGCAATCAATTAGCTATCACAGCTTAAACAGAGAAAAGACTCCCCAGCAAATTACACAGTCCCAAACACAACAAAAAACACAATTCCAACAGGGGGAAACACCACATCTCCAAAACGCATCAGCATACATATTACCAGTAACGTGGGGAACAACGACCCATTTTGCACAACCAATGCTGCTGGGAAAAACGTACGTAGACCACAATGGGGACGAATTTATCGTCTCACGACCGGTGCATGAATCAAGCACAATGCAGAACCCACGAATCAGCCTGTGAGTAAAGGATACGGCCACACTATTCACAAATCCGCAGAATAAAACTACTGTGTGGGTAAATCCAGCAAAATCCTATACGTGAAGACGAAAAACGGGAAGGAATCTCTCTGTGTGAGGATGAACAACAATGGAGAGGATGCGAAATTGCAGTGCGTGGGTGTTTTGCAACTCGTGGAGATAAGAAAAATGTTTGCGTAAGGGATGAACAGCGAAATCGTGGGTAGAGTGTGCATGTGGGTGAGGACTGATAGTCCTGCCACCCCACTTCCAAGACCATAACTGCCTCAACCACCAGCAACCATTCTTAATGAAAGTGGTTGGGATAAAACAAAGAGAGGTGACACATGGATTTTTACCCCATTGTCCAAGGTTTGACAAATTCCCCCACATCCTTATCCTTGTGAAACTCATGCCCCTTTCAATTTAGTTGTCGCGATCGTAGATGGTTGGGTTCATTTAATCAATTATAGATGCATATTTACATGATGACCAACATAATATATGCCGCATGCCCCGATGTACCATCGGTGACAAATTTAAATCCCAAAACATAACATAACCAACCAATGGTGGGGCCTTGGCCTTTAGCTTCGCACCATGATTATTACAATATATACATCATGTACGTTTAATGCAACGGGATCAAAACCGGGGTGTTACACTTAATCCTCTAGTTCTTTGTAGAGCCCCCTACTGGGTCTCCTTTAGTTTTAATTATAGTCAGAAAATTCACTATATATATATATAGTTTGAAATCTATAATTCTGTTTTATCTACTTGATCACAGCATATAAACTTTCAAAATTTAATAAACAGAATTTACCATATAAACTTTTAAAATTTAATAAACAGAATTGGCCATAATATTGCTGGAAAATACCTGTAGATAGCTAGTAGATCCATCGTTGTTGCTGTCCTTGCTTGTCGTTTCTCCTTGCTTTTCCATGCAGCCAAAAGTCCTTCCCAAGCTTTGAAACTCAACCAGCCCAAACCAGTTTTGCCACCCTGCCAACCGGCGAGGTCTCGCCGACCACCCAGCTCCAAAGGTACCCCTTTGGACCCCCGAGCCCAAACCGAGTACAAGGCCTCAGCTGTTGTATCCCCTCAAAATCTCCAACAAGAAACCCTTCTTTGCAGCTTTCTCTCCCAAACTTCTCAAAAAAAAACTAAGGTAAGGATCCCCCCTTTCTCCTCCCTCCTTTCTCCCTTTTATCTCCATGTTTGCCAACCTCCCCCATTACTACCCCTATATTCATCATAAATTTTATCCAACCCCCTTCCATCTACCAT
>LPNX010199638.1:306916-347528 GCA_001517045.1 Pseudotsuga menziesii | reverse complement strand
TTACCTGCTGACACTCAAGGCACCTAGCGACAAATTTGACCACGTCGCTTTTCATCCCTGCCCAAAAGAAGAGTTGCTTCATGTCTACATACATCTTCTTTACACCTGGGTGCGCACAATACACTGCTCTATGGGCCTCCTTAAGGATAGTCTCTCTAATATCTCCCTCCTTAGGAATGTACATCCTCCCTTGATACCGTAGCAAACCATCGGCTTCCAACTCATAGCCTTCAAACCTTGGTCCCACCAGTTTCCCATTCTAGAGTGTCACTGTGACCTTTAGGTACCAACTATCTCTGAGTAGCTGCCCTAAAATTCTTTCCCTCAAATCCACCTTCAAAGGTATAAGAGAGAAAAGTCTTGGTTTTCTGCTTAAGGCATCCGCTACCACATTCTCCTTCCCTTTGATGTAGGAAATCCCAAAATCATACTCGCTCATGAATTCACTCCATCGCCTTTGCCTAGCATTTAGGTCTCTCTGAGTGAAGATATACCTTAAGCTTTGGTGATCAGACTTGAGCTCAAAGCTTCGTCCAACAAGGTAATGTCTCCAAAGATTCAAAGCTAACATCACTGCAGCCAACTCTAGGTCATGAGTAGGGTAATTCTCTTCATGTGGTTTTAGCTTTCTTGACGCATAAGCTATTACCCTACCTTCCTGCATCAATACTGCACCCAAGCCCTGCCTTGAAGCATCGGTGCAAACTGTGAATTCCTTATCCATATATGGAACTCGTAGAATTGGTGCACTTGTCAATAGTCTTTTTAGCTCGGTGAATGCAGTATTGCATTCATCTGTCCATTCGTACCTAGTGCCTTTACGTTGTAGGGTAGTTATGGGTTTTGCGATTTTTGAGAAACCCTCAACAAACCTTCTATAATACCTGGCTAACCCCATGAAGCTCCTTACTTCATGCGCATTCTTTGGCACAGGCCAATCCATTATGGCTTTCACCTTTTCAGGGTCAACAGAAATTCCCTCATCGGAAATTATATGCCCTAGGTAATGGATCTCCTTCTCATAGAACGAACATTTGGACAACTTACCATACAACTGATGCTCCCTTAAGCATGACAACACTATTCGCAAGTGTTTCTCGTGCTCCTGTTCATTCTTGGAGTAGATGAGGATGTCGTCCAAGAAGACTTGCACAAACTGATCTAAGTATTTTCGGAACACGCTATTCATGAGACTCATGAATACGGCTGGGGCATTGGTCAAACCGAAGGGTACCACCACAAACTCATAGTGCCTAAATCTTGTTCGAAAAGCAGTCTTAGGTATATCACTTTCCTTAACCCGTAGCTGGTGGTAACCTGATCGTAAGTCGATCTTTGAGAAGACTGTCGCCCCTTTCATTTGATCAAAGAGGTCATCAATTCGAGGTATCAGGTACCTATTCTTTACGGTGGTTCTATTCAAATATCGGTAATCTATACAAAGACGCAAGGAGCCATCCTTCTTCTTCACAAAGATTACTGGCGCACCCCATGGTGAAATACTTGGTCTGATGAGCCCTAGATCTAGCAATTCCTTCAACTGCATTTGCAACTCACAAAGTTCTGGGGCCGTCATCCTGTAAGGTGTCTTCGATGTTGGCTCTGCACTAGGTTTTACCTCAATGGTAAAATCAAGTT
Source organism: Pseudotsuga menziesii (assembly GCA_001517045.1). Classification (NCBI taxonomy): domain Eukaryota; kingdom Viridiplantae; phylum Streptophyta; class Pinopsida; order Pinales; family Pinaceae; genus Pseudotsuga; species Pseudotsuga menziesii. The sequence continues at coordinate 345,890 of LPNX010199638.1, read as the reverse complement.
CCCTCTTAGGAGGTAACCCAGGTAATTCCTTTGGAAATACATCACTGAATTCGGCTAACACTGGATAGTCATCAAAGGAGGGTCTCTTCTCACTGTTTACTGCTTCAACAATGTACAACTGGCATCCCTGTCGCATACATTGCTTTACGTTCATAGTTGATATGAAACGTAGGGACACCTTCTGTTTGATACCCTGGATATTGATGGCCTCTCCGTTGTCATTAATGCAAAGAACCTTCTTTCCATAACAGTCCAAGAAAGCTCGATGTTCCTCAAGCCAATTCATACCGATGATGAGATCATAAGTTCCGAGAGTGGTGACGTACACTTTGACTTGTGTAACACACACCCCGAGATCCACCACACACTTATCGACACTAGGTCCTACTGCTTGCTTTACCCCTGAAGCCATTTCGACTAAGTTGAAATCGTCATGATCGTAGGCTGCCAACCCACATTTGTCTAATGCATATGGAGAAATGAAACTATCAGTAGCGCCAGGATCAAACAATATTCTAAGCTTGACATTATTGACCGTACCTGATGATTCCACCACAGTGGATTGGTGCTCCGCTTGATGGTTGTTTACTGCAGCCGAGATCTGATGCCTACTACCCCCACTCCCCATTGGGGCTTTTCCTTCTCGCTGCACTGTACCGGATCGTAATTCAGGACAATCACACTGGTAATGTGGACCTCCACATCCCCAACAAGCAACCTGTAATGGAGTGGGCGAAAAAACCTGTCCAGACCTTTGAGAGGGGCTCCTCCCCCTAGGACCCCTTCCTCTATCGGCTGATCCTCTAAAATTTCTCACACCCTGGTGAGTTCCTATGGCTGACTGGGGCACCGCCCTAGTTGCCACTGATCTGTCTACCGCTGTGACTCTTGGTGTGCTCCTGTTCTCGTAGGGAGGTGGCCTCGCATATCCTCCTCGAGGGTAGCTTCGAGGGTCCTTCCCTGCAAACCTTGACTGCTGAGAGTTGAATGACTTGATGGGCTTTGCACCCAACATCTCCTCAGTGTAACGAGCACAATCTACTGCTTCGGCGACCGAAGTCGGTTTCCACATCCGTACCTGAGCCCTGATCTTGGTATTGAGCCCATACACGAAGTGCTCAACCTGGCGTTCGTCATTGTCCAAGTAAGGGACATACTTTACTAACTCCATGAACCTCTCTTCATACTCCTCCACCGATAGATGCCTTTGTACCAAGGCATGAAGAGCCCCTGCTTGTTCTTCTTGGTAGGATGCGGGTAGGTACTTCCTTTGAATTTTTCCACAAACAGTTCCCATGGAACCGTGTCTGGTGTAAGGTGTAATTGCCTTTCTTGGTTTCCCCACCAGTTCAAAGCGGCCCCCTTTAGCTGAAATATGGCCAGTTTGGACTTGGATGTGGAGGTGTACTCCTGCAAGGTCAAGCACCTGGTAATCTCTTCCAACCATGACTCTGCTCGCATCCCTGATCGACCCCCTGAAAATTCTGGGAGCCTTATCTTCTGAAGTTCCCTCTTGATATCCTGGTGCGGATTTCTTGGTACTGCAATCACTTATACCACAGGAACTTCCTCCCTTAGTGGAGGGGCATCCACTTCTACCTTCGAGGTAGCACTTCCTCTCTGTGCTAGTCCCTTGAGTGTTTCATTTATTTCTTCCAACGAGCGCAGTATAAGGACAGTCCCTGGCGATGGTGCTGGCACATTCGGCTCAGGTAACGTCGTAGCCTGACCTCACCCCCGACCTGCTCGCGTTCTTACCATGTTTATCCCTGCTATATGGAATAAACTAATTAGCATATGACTAATTTACCATCAACTCATCAATTAATTCAAAATGCATCATGACTATTTTATGAGTGTTTACTCTAAGAGCTATAGTTCAGGACGTTTCGATCAGGCCATCTTGAGGCCACCTGGTACTAGATATATAGAAATAATTCTACGTAGGTGTAGGTATTGGATTCCACACAACCCTCATCGAGTCGCCATCAACTCTTTAAGATATTCAATTAATGTTTTATTGCCCCGCTCTCATTAACAATTTATAATTTAATAATTTGCTAATAGAATAACCTAAGTTTTAAGTCTAGCATTGTGTTTACCCAACATTTTGTCATGAAATAGAATCCATTTCCTAGTGATCAGCTCGTCATGTTGGTCTCGGTGGTATCTCCTTTTCAAGATTCCGTGTCAGTCTTGCCCCTTCGACTATACGTCGAAGTTTTGGCAAGGAGCATAATAAGGTTAATTTAAACAATTACTTAGTTAACCAAATTTTGAACTACTTAAACTAATTAACAAATATATATATATATGTTTTACAAATTATTAATAATAAATTAAATCAAAATAAATAATATATATCAAAATAAAAAATGAAATAAACCCTAGTCGCCTTGTAGAGCCTGGGAGACCACCAGCGCTCCCTCCCTTCCACCAAGGGAACCTCCGATAGAAGGTCGAGACCCAAACCCTTGAGTTCCTCTGAGCATCGGGCGTTCGGCTTTACCCTTCATAGCTTGGATCAGGTCGGCTATTGTGCAGTATAAGCCGTGTTCTTAACTCTAGTGTAGAGCAGATGTTCTCTTCTCAAACCGTATTGCTCATGGGTTAAAAATAATTTTGATAATAAAGGATTGGTTCCTACAAATTTCTGGTTTTTACATGCCTACCTGCAGCCTGCTGTACATGCTTAATCTGTCGTTGCTTCCATTAAAGTTTTACTGTGATTAAAGCTTTCTTTTGCAAGGGTTGTGAGTTCAGAAGGGGACAGAAAGGAGGTTTAATCCTTGGAGATGGTTGTGGGCAGAACGCCTTGCTTTGCGCTGGAGGAACACGGAGCAAATAAGTGTAATGGATATGCATGAGAATAAGGTAACGGGTGAGACATCACAGGGAAAGACTGTATCCTCAAAAAAATTGAAGAAGAATCGTAGCAAGCGTAAGGATGGAGGTGCAAAAGGATGGGCAACAGCAAGCTCTGAAATCTTGTGGCCGATAGAGGAGGAAATACTAACGGATTCTTACCCTGCTAGGGCGCTTGACGCTTGTTTGGGGAAAGTATGCAGGGCAGTATTGGTGGCTTCACAAGTTGTCAAAGAGGAAGAACTTCCTGAAAGTCTCAATAGACAGACAAAGAGTGGATCAGTTTGTTTTAGATTTCTTGGAATTTCGAAAGAATCTGGAGCCCAAAACTTTGCTTACTTGAAATCTGGAGAAGTATTGCCCTATTCCAAACATCAAGAAGAATTTGCGAAACAGGGTTTTGAGTTCATAGTTAATTAATTAAGAAGTAGAGACGAAGTCGATGTATTTGTCGACTTTAGTAAAGTCCCAAAAGGAGCAAAATTTCATCTATGAGAATTTCCTGAAAACATTGTTTGAAGGGCGTAGAACTGCTGAAAAAGTGGGAAAATACCAGCTGATTTCAAATTTTTCATAGCCTCAGGTATGTGTTTCAAATTCACCAACTGGAAAGGGAAATCTCCGACTTCCTTCAGTACCAGATGCCTGTCCACATTTTCCCTGAGGTGAAGAGTCTCATAGCAGAGCTGAATAACCTTCACCAACTGTGCGGGTTCGGGTCAATGGATGAGAACAAGTTGAATGAAGCTATTTTTAAACACATGTCCAAACTGACCAATGATCCCCAAGAAAATGCGATGATGCTTCAACAAATGGGTACAGATGATATGTTTGACGGAACTCTTGTCGAGGTTTCTTGCAATTATAATGGGTTGGGAAAGTCTGGCTTTGAAGTGGGCTTACAAAAACATTGAGAATTTGAAGAGCACCTTGCTCCGAAAAGATGTGTCCGTTGTTGGGGTCCAAGGTATGGGAGGACTTGGTAAAACGACCCTGGTGTTGGCCCTATGCAACGATGGAAAAATTAACGGTAAATTGGGGTTTCCATTTATTCACACCATTTTTCATAGCTTGAAAGGCACTTTGGTTGTTCTATGCTTGCTGGATAATGTCTGAAAAGGCCTTTTTTGGTTCATCTTTCTTGCTGTAATTTTTTTTATTTATAAAATCTGATGCCTACATTCCTAGCGAGCGTCATCTATATATGTTTGTAATTTGCATTGGTAAACTACAATTCCTATTCTGGAGCAGGAAGGAGACAAGTCCATGGCCACAGAAACGTTCGTGCAATTTCTGGATAGACCTTTGGGATTATTTGATAAGGTCTTGTGCATTTCCTGAAAAAATCGAAATATGGCAGAGGTTTTGAAATTCCAGCGCACCAGTCTATTTAACAAAGATCGTTGTTGAGTTGCTTTCTGCAATTTCTAGTAGTTGCTTTCTTCAATCACCAAGGCAGTGGCCTCAAACTTTGATACCAATAGACCAATAGAATTTCTTGCAAGTTTTTATTATTATTTTTTTTTCTTCACATAATCAGCTTATCGAGTAACACAGCAAAATCTGAGGCTGAACCGGAGGGAAACTATGTTACAGTATACAGTAATTTGAGGAATCTGAGGAAAAGGATGTGGTGAGGACAGATCGAACCTTGCCTTACTACGCTGGGGATGACAACCCAAATTTGGATTGACTTAGGGACATATTATTGACTTACTCCTTTTATAATTTTGATCTTGGATACTTCCAGGGCATGAGTGATCTACTGTCTCCGATATTGTTTGTTATGGAAGATGAATCAGAGTCTTTCTGGTGTTTTGTGGCTTTGATGGAGCGCCTGGGCCCAAATTTTGACCGGGATCAAAATGGAATGCATTCACAGCTTTTGGCTCTTTCAAAGCTAGTAGAGATATTGGACAGCCCATTACATAACTACTTTAAGTAGGTTGATTGCCTAAACTATTTATTTTGCTTCCGATGGATTCTTATACAGTTTAAAAGAGAATTTGTGCATGATTCATTATATTTCCTTACTTCAAAGAAAAGTACAAAATTACATTCGATAGATATATGCAGTGCATATATTGCATGAGAATTCGCAACTTGTAGTCTGAATCCTATAGAGAAAACCCATGTGAACTGTTCCATCAATATATGCATTGCATGGGTTTCCATCTTTAGCATAGAGAATATTAACACTTGTTTATTTCTCACATTTTCTTTCTGTTTTATTTCAATTGTAGTTATATCAATCGTAGTAAGCCCTATGGTTCCAGATTTGGAACCATGGCTCTGATACCATGTGTAGAGCCCCCTACTGGGTCTCCTTTAGTTTTAATTACAGTCAGAAAATTCACTATATATATATATAGTTTGAAATCTATAATTCTGTTTTATCTACTTGATCACAGCATATAAACTTTCAAAATTTAATAAACATAATTTACCATATAAACTTTTAAAATTTAATAAATAGAATTGGCCATAATACTGCTGGAAAATACCTGTAGATAGCTAGTAGATCCACCATTGTTGCTGTCCTTGCTTGCCGTTTCTCCTTGATTTTCCCTGCAGCCAAAAGTCCTTCCCAAGCTTTGAAACTCAACCAGCCCAAACCAGTTTTGCCACCCTGCCAACCGGCGAGGTCTCGCTGACCACCCAGCTCCAAAGGTACCCCTTTGGACCCCCGAGCCCAAACCGAGTACAAGGCCTCAGCTGTTGTATCCCCTCAAAATCTCCAACAAGAAACCCTTCTTTGCAACTTTCTCTCCCAAACTTCTCAAAAAAAAACTAAGGTAAGGATCCCCCCTTTCTCCTCCCTCCTTTCTCCCTTTTATCTCCATGTTTTCCAACCTCCCCCATTACTACCCCTATCTTCATCATAAATTTTATCCAACCCCCTTCCATCTACCATTTGAGCCCTCAATTTGGACTTGGATTAATTTGAAATAATTTAAGTTGACTTGGACAAATTTAAATATTAAATTAATATTGCAAGGTGTTGGTTAGGTCACTTCCCAACCATAACTTTTAATTCAATTGACTTTAATCCTTTTATTTAATATTTATTTATTACCTTATCCAAATTAATTTTAATTAATCTTAATGATCATTAATGGAAATATTTACCACCTTCACTAGTCAACCTTAATTATAGTTAAACTTAATTAACATAATTCATAATTATTTAACACTTATAAACAAGTTAATATTAGCCTTAGTAGGACTAACTAATCGACATTCACACTCAATTGACATTTATTTTAATAATAATATTATTAAGAGACCTTAATCATTATGAACATTTATTTAAAACTTACAATCAAATTAATAGCAGTCTTATCAACACTAATTAACCCTAATCATCATTATTAACTTTAATCGACATCATTTACATTGATCAACAATAGTTAATTACTAACGACAGTAATTAATATTTAGCGACACTAATTGACATTATTACTCAACGACATTTCATGCAATTCATAATATGTAGGCGAGTTATGTAAGCGTAGCTACTGCTTACATTCCTCACGTAAGTACACTAAAAGTAATAATTCTCATACATCAATCATAATCAAGGAAATTTATTTACCGACACATGTTTTAGCATAGTTTACAGGTTATGATCCATTAGCTTACTGAAATCCATGTTACGACAATTCATACATCACTAATTTACGACACATACTAATCAAGGGTTTTACACACCTACAGTTAGATCTTGTTTTCACCCCTACTTCATGCTACATCTATCTACCTACATCATTACTAACTTCCACATCCTATCCTGTCCCCTGCTGGACTACCCTAGAATGTCAAGCCATGACCGGTTCCAGCTAGAACCCGTAAGCGAAAGTGTCGACCACATCGACCAAGCTTCCCCAGCAGGAAACCACCAGTCATCATCACACACCTTGGATAGCGCGCCGTAGCACAGCCCTCCCATGACTCTGGGTTTCGGGGATAAATGGTGGGTAAATCCTCCACCCCCCTAATGGAACAAGGGACTATGTCTACTCGACATAACAACAGCGTGGCACTTGTACTTAGTCTATCATCGTATAACCGATCTAGGCGGTTGAGTTTCTTGGAACTCTACCCCACCCATGTCATAACATACATCATAATAAATAGCATAATAGCCATATGAAAGTAAATAATGCATCATTCGCATACCATTTATCTTTAGAATTCCATGTCCCCGAGGTCCTCCCACCTCGTAGGATCCAGCTATCACTTAGCCGTTTCAACCTCTAACTTAGTCCTTGACATACAATATAGGATATCGTGCATAATCCTCGATATGTACACATATATCTCATCATAACATGACAATAATAAACTCATTCATGCACCTGGCATAACATTCATTATTTCAACATATATCTGTAACGGTATCCACGTACCCATCATTCAGTAATTTCCATATATTTGACATAATTAACACATGATACATATCTAAACATGACTACCGACCATAATACCATCATCACACACACACATATATATATTGGCAAAATAATAGAACCATATTTCCACAGTGTCGTCAAACCGACGAGCTCTCACAATCAAACAAATACAACATATAATAGTAGTTCATGTAGAAATGTCAAAACGGGGTGTTACATTCTTGGACAATTTCTCATCATTTTGGGGAAATCCCAACGAATGTGAGATAAAAACCTATGAACAATGAATATCGAGATCGCCAATCTGAGCCTTAACACCATTAAATGTTTGGGAAAAGGCCTTAGTAAGTTGACTGTTGAATCCCTAAAAACTTTGTAGAAATGGAAACCGTCCTTTCTTATGAAAATTACTCTAACACTTATCATCATCCTCAATAACCTAAATACCACATGGTTCTAGTTTTACAACATGTTCCATAACAAAATACCAAGGTTTGAGGAAATCTATGTTTGAAAGGTGTTCTTGTTGCAAAGAAAATCAATAATAGAAGAAATGGAACAATAATTTTAAAAGAAAAGGATAGAAACCCAGTGAGATGAAAAATACATGGAACTACATCATAATCATAATTCAATGAAAATACCAATTTGTAATAATCAAATTAGGGAAAGATTATCATATGATTGAATTGTTTTCTAAGGTTTAATATGGGCAATTCATCTTTGATTTAAATCAATGTCAAAAATTAATTGTGGAATGTGTACAACCATGGCATAACATGTTTAATATGTGAAAATACTAAAAAATGTATCTAGAAAGTGGTTATTTTTTAAATGAGTCGCCTAAGGAATATCATTAAAAAAGGAAATAAAATGAATTTGAGAAACATAATATTGATGGATTACAAAGATAAGGAATCCCATTTAATAAATTAATCGTATATTATATTTAGGAATATTCAACCTTCCAAAAGCCATAGCCTAAATGTGAAATGGTTCAAAGAAAAAGTATTACCCCTTGACCTTACAAAAGAAACTAAAACATTCCTAAACTAGAATTGAAATTTGAATAATCACTACTAAAGAAAGTGAGATATAAATGAATAAGTTTACTCACATGGCTAATAGTCATATATTTCTAGCCAATTATAATGCAACTAAAAGCGTGACTAAAAACATTTAGTCATTTATTGGTTGTTTTGATTGGTCAATTTTGTTGTATATTTAGCCATTCTTTTATTCATTAATCGTTGATAACTAGTCATTTATTTAGTCATTGATTGTTGTTAGCTCGTTAGTTTTCTATTCATTTATTATTGTTAACTCATGTTTTATTTAGTCATTGATTGTTGTTAACTGGTATTTTATTTAGTCACTGATTGCAGTTAAATAGTTATTTATTTAGTCATTAATTGTTTTTAATTGGTCGTTTATTCAGTCATTGATTATTTTTAACTGGTCATTTAATTAGTCATTGATTTATTTAAATATCACATAGAGGAATAAAACCACCCACCTCTTGCATCTAACGAAGGTTCTCTTCCATTGAGTTATCACCCTTAAATAGAAGAATCAAGTTCACACTAAAAAATAAGTTTTTTAAGTATGTAAATAACATTTTATTTTGACTTTTTTTCTTTGACGAGGCACTAATATTGGCACAATAAGACTTGATAAAATAGAAACACAATAAAAAATAATATTTCCAAATCACCAACAAGTAACATTCCTTTCAAGAGAAAATCCATAAAAGGTTTAATACCGTGGTGAATGGATACCATTTCTACTTCCTTAAAGGAACATCAAATATTTATATGCTTTCCTTCATTACCTTGAGCTTTCCGACGATTGGATTTAATGCCATAACAAAGCCATGTTATTAAAATACTTAACATAAATCCCAATATAGATAAATGTAAGGTTTATCTTCATTCCATGTTATATTAAATCATAGAAAACTAGATTTACTCAAAGACGGGAGAGAGTGGATCGTTACTACTATAATGGACGTAAAGTTCCAAAAGTTCCAAAAGTTACTTAACACTGGGAAGAGAATAGACCCTAGAAGGAGGGAACGATATGAATAAATGAAAATTAGAAGGTGTTGTGCCATCCCATGTATAAAGTTTCTCTTTGAGATAAATGATATCCCAATATGCCCCCTTTGGTTCTGTTGAATTTTTGGGAGATGAGGCTTAAACTAACTCAAATGTTTGTCCTGACATCCAAGGCCAACGAAGGGAGAAACAATCTCTCTCTCTATATATATATATATTAGTTTAAACAAGGGGTTCCCAATTCCTTGCAAGAAAATACTCATCCATGTAAGTGTCCCTGCAAGGTCTATTGGGTATTGAGTTAGCAAATTTATAGGGTATTGTTTGGATGGAATTTATATTTCTCCACTCATACCAATATGGGAATTTCTACTTATAATCTAATGGGTAGTATGTATAAATGGTGCAATTACTCAATCCTTATATCTTAAGGTTTTAGATTCATTAGTTTCTAGATACTAGAAGAAGGAAAAAATTTAATTGGGTGGATCATAGAAGACACATTGGTATCTCCTCTAATATATTGGTAGATTGGGTATTAGAAGATGAAATGGTCCCTTGTCTTTGGATTTAAAAAAAATAGCTTGAAAATCCAAATGAGTATGTTTGAGGTAACATAGATATTTTTCTTACTAAACAATTCAACTTTGTTAATAATCAAATTGTAATAGACTTTGCTCCAAATACCAAGATTCATTTTGAAGGAGCACACTAGCAAAATGTTTTCCCTCCTAAATATGAAAATTAAAACTAGTTAGTGGCAAAGGAAAGAATTTATCTTTCGATGATATTTGTGTATCTTTTATGTTAATAATATATATGGTTATGGAGATGATGAACTTAGATTTTATGTTCATACTCATAAGTACTAGACATTATCTAACACATGATACGCTCCAATTATTTAAAATATTACAACATAAAAATGCAAGGGAAAAATTTATTGAAGTTGTATCCTACTGCAATATAGAGAGAATATGACTGACAACCGGAGGAGCGAGAAAAACAATTTCCAATAGATAAGCTAGGAATAAAATAGTCCAAAAATGTTCATAGGTCATGCAACAATGTATACAACCTTCATTCTTGATATGTTACAAATGGGGAATCCCCATAAGGGATGTTTCATGGTGACACAATAAACAATTAGAGATTTAATTAAATATAATTACCTTGCAAAACAAATGGATATAAAATTTTGAATTAATTCATGTTGAAACATAAATGGTTTAGTCTTTAATTCATGTCCTGCTTCTGGTAAAGACCATTTATGTTTCACTAGTAGCCTTACTATGTGTATTTCTCTTTTTAATTGTTTTCATATTGCACTACTAAAGAATATGGTGTTTCACCAATAATATCACAAGTTAATGCAATTGGTAACTTGGGGTCATCAAAAAAATTAGCAATTGTACCGAATGCATTTTTGGTATTTACTGTTGAGAATTCACTTCTAGAGGAAGTTATTCCATACACGGCATTGCAAATGTGTGAAGACAAAACATCATAAGTATCATCATATTGAAGAAACAAAATAATCACTTTTCACTGGTTATATAAAAACTACCTAGTCAACCATATATCACCTCTTTTAAGGGCATGAATATCTCAAACCATAAAAAAAACAACAATAAATTCAAGATATGCAACATACATCTATGTGATAAATGGTATTTGGAACACTATCGAGTTCACCCAAAATACACAATGTCACATTAGCATGGAAGTACCAATGTTCATGAAATCTTTCATTTGCTTATGTATCACATTTTTTATTCTGCTCCTCCAATGCAATTGAAAATATTCTACCTAGATTGTTTTCTAAATGTAGTTGTTGCAACAAGTACGGAAATTTGATATCATTAGATAAAATTTTATGTTCTCATAATGGTGAAATAGGGAGAAATAATAGTATTTTTCCCATAGATCTTAAGAAAAAAGAAGAAAACCATATAAAGAGAAAAAAATTGGCCATGGTTTCAAATGCATTTGTGTTATTTAGTGTAGAAAATTCACTTCTAGAGGAATTTCCCCCCTACACGGAATTGAAAATGCGTGAAGAAAAAACATCATAAGTATCATCATATTGAAGCAACAAAATAATCACTTTTCACTAGTTATTTAGAAACGGCCTAGTCAACCATATATCACCTCTTTTAAGGGCATGAATAGCTCAAACCCTAAAAAAAACCAATAATAAATTCTAGAGATGCAACATACATCAATGTGATACATTGAATTTGGAACACTATCTAATTCACCCACAATATACAATGTCACATTAGCAGGGAAGTACCAATGCTCATGAAAGTTTTGAATTGCTTATGTATCCCATTTTTTATTCTGCTCATCCAATCCAATTGAAAATATTCTAGTTAGATTATTTTTTGAATGTAGTTGTTGCAACAAGTACGAAAAAAATGATATCATTAGGTACAAGTTTATTTGCTCATAATGGTGAAATAGGGAGAAATAATAATATTTCCCCATAGATCTTAAGAAAAAAGAAGAAAACCATATAAAGGATATCCTTGAATCCGCATAACCAATTTTGCAATATCACAAGTTAAACAAAAGTTTATAAAATTTAATCCTTCACAAGTCAAAACCAAGAAATTTAGAATTCAAGTAAATATGACACTCCGCAACCTTTAGAATTGACCACCATTTTAACAAAAAAAATGACTGACCATTACCAATGTAACAACATTTAGTTTACTTAGAAATCAACCCTATATTCTATGGTGTTCATCATTTGAATTTCTAAAAGCGCAACCCAATACTATTTCTCAATGCATGATGAAACAAATTTAGGCTACACAGAAATATAAAACATAGGACATGAAAAAAATTAGAAAAAAAAATCAATGGCAAGCAAAGCTTACATATTCAATTTTCCAAGACATATAGAACATGCATTAATAAATAATAATAAAATATGTGCAATAAATGTTTATCATTTCCCCATTAGTTAAAATTATATCATCAGAAGCAGGGGTTTCAACCCTCTTTCTTGTTATTCACCAATGAAGGAGTACAATTTTGGGGGGAATTTGGATGAATACTTAGCATGGAAGAATAATTTGAAAATGTTTACTTTATAGGCCTATATTGTGTGTGCAAAATTTTCCAAACCACCTTTAATTATGAGTGTCATAGAAAATGTAGAGTAAGCCACAGTCTCAGAACTAAGGGAAGGCAAGATTCAGGTCTTACCCGAACTGAATCCTTGTTTTCCTTTCCAAACTATCTACACAGATTGCTCCGCGACGGGACTCTGGCACGAAATTATTATGGTGGTTAAATACTGAAAAGATCAAAATTATTACTAACAGAAGGAAAATAAATAAATAAAATGAAATCTATTAGCTTCTAAAGGTTGGACTCAGAATCAAGAATCCCATCTTCAGAGTTAACCCTTCATGGAACAAGGTCACACAAAACAACATCGGGTTGTATAGGACAAGGAGGAAGGTAGAATAACGAGCACCTCGGATCCTCCACCATGGAAACACCATTTAGCTTTGAAACCACGCAGACATAAAAACCAGTAGAGCTCCTCAAAGTGAAATCTAACAGAGGCGAAACTTCTAGGAAAATTCCCTGCATTTTACTAAATGCCATTAAACCCTTAGGGTTTTTCCATAAGTTTATTGGTCACCAGTTGGTGTAGTAAAGGCCTCCATATGGCGTGCCTGTGGAAACAATAAAATCACATCTCGTACACATCACTTTGATATTCTATAAGTCATCCTTCATTGTCGACGAGAGCCTTTTTCCAATTTTTGTAAAGAGTCATGCATTAACATTTTGTTTTTGAACCATACCATAACATACTTTTATGAGAGTTTAGGAACCTTCGATATAATTGCAAGTCAATAGTAGCAAGGTAAAGTTTGGTTTATGGCATAGCATAAATGTATTTGGTATGGCCCCCTTGATTAGAATGTTTGATGTATCCCAGTCTAGGACTTTGTCTTTGCAGCTAGGAACTTTAAAGCTAAACCACTTTCACCTGCACAAAAGACGAGATTTTCTGCATTAGCCATAGAGGCTAAGTAAGACCTAAGACTTCTTTTCCTTAGCTGATAGGTAGGGTCAAGGTTTCATGACAAAAACAAATTTTACAATGAAGTTTAAATGGACAATAAAAAGATAAGCAACTTATGATACTGAAATAAGAATTCCTTTAACGCATAAAAGTAATGTCATAACATGACATGTTGTGGAAAATAGTATACAAATCCATAAGAAGCTAGAAATCTAGTTTAACGTAACTTTGTTTCATGATCATCACTGAGAAAATATTAAAATAATCTTTTTATATCATGCATTTATCATTTACTTTAGTAAATATTTTTTTTTTGGTAAAATGGGAGATATTACATGTGGTATCAGAGTGAGTTTCCAAACACTAGGCCTGATTGTCTCACTCACATGCAAACAAGAAAACAAATATATTGATGGTGTTTTACATTTATTTATATAAATAAATATAAAAATTGTTTTGCATGAAAATGAAAGGTGTTGAAGCATCTGCTGAAAATGGGTCTCAACATAACAATCCAGACAACATTTATGTATAACTAAATAATCCACCTTCAGATTTACTACAAACTGTTAAAGAGTTAAAAGATGAGCTAGAAATAGTAAAAATAGATAATGAAATAGTTCTGTAATGGAATCATATGTTATTAGACAAACTACATTATAGAGGAAAAGATAAAAGAAATGTCTATGAAACTAATTCTGAAATAGTGTCCTGCAAACATAAGGGAAAGAAAGAAAAATATTATGATAGTGAATATTCTTCATAATTTAATGAAAATTTGCATAGGGGAAGATATAAATACACAAGTGAAAGTAGTGAAAGCGACCGTAAACCTAGAAAAAGGAAGTATAAAACTTATGAAGAAATTTCTAGGGAATTTAAAAAGATAAAGCCTCCCATGTTTAATGGAGAAGTAGAAAACGTGAAGAAGTCGAGGCTTGGTTGTCAAGAATGAAGAAATACTTCCATATTTATAACTACTCTTACAAACGAAAATCCCAGATGACTATCTGCAACCTCACCGTAAAAGCTGATATCTGGTGGCAGGACATAAAAAGAGTAAAAAACCTTGAGAAGTATCTAACCTGGAGAGTATTTAAGAAGTATTTTAAGAGGAAGTTTTTGTGAGAACAGTGTTACGAGGAAAGAGTTAAGGAATTCTATGATCTAAAATTGGGTTCAATGTCAATGAAAGAGTCACTTAGCAAATTTTTAAGTCTGTTAAGATATGTACCTTATATAATTGATGAAAAACCCAAAATACAGATATTTTTAAGTTGTCTGCCCACTAGCTTCAAGGACAAAATTGAGTTCGATAACCCAAAAAAGCTTAAAGAGGCAATGAGAAAGGATGCTTTATGTTATGAACAGAGTAAAAAGACAGAAACTTTACCTAACTGGAAGAATAAGAGGATAAGTCACTTTGACCAGAAGAGAAAAGGGTTTAAGTCTAATAAAAGTTTTGGGAATAATTCTCAGAATTTATCAAAAAATAATTATCAAGGAGTAGATTTTAAAATAAAGCACCACAAAATAATACAACACCAAAATTCAAGGATATGCCTAACAATTTTGTTAAAAATAATGATCATAAGGAACCTATCAAGTGCTGGGAATGTCAAGGACCGCATTATGCCAAGTATTGTCCGAACAGGAAAGGGAACTTCAGCAACGTGAATACTATTCAAGAAGAAAAAACAATGAGAGATGTAGAAAATGAAATGCCCAGAATAAATGCAACCTTGTAGAACCGACAAGCTGATCATTAGACTTCCATGGTGGAAGTACAATGATACAAAACCAGTCTGCTTCCATTCTGATTGATCCATGTGCTGGTTTAAGTTATGTATCACCTAGCATAGTGGAAAACTTCAATCTATCTTTAAAAAGGTTTGAAAAGTATTGGATGGTACAGTTAGCTATAGGAACTAAAAGGAAAGTGGTTAATTATGTTGAAAATTGTGAATTGATTATGTGTCAGTTTAGAACTCAAGTCAAGTTAAAGGTGTTACTATTAGGATCTTATAATGTATTAATAGGTATGGATTGGTTGGAAATACATCAAGTAATTTTAAATTGCTTTCATAAAACATTTAGTTGTTTAAATGATAAAGGAGAAATAATTATAGTCACATGAATACCTAGGAAAATTTTTGTTAGACAAATCTCAACCTTACAGATGAAAAATAATGGAAGAAAAGGCTGTAAATTCTTTTCTATACACATAATAAATAATGAACAAATTGGTAAAGAAGATAAGCCAATATTTTATGATATTCCAATCATACAAGATTTCTAGGATATCTTTTAGGAAGAAATTCTAGGATTACCTCCAAAGAGAGATTTGGATTTTACAATCGAATTAATATGAGGAGTTGTACCTAATTCAAAGGTTCACTATCGAATGAATATTTTAGAAATGAACGAATTAAAATTACAATTGCAAGAATTAATAGACAAAAATTATGTAAGACCAGGCGTATCCCCTTGGGGAGCGCCTCTCCTTTTTGTTAATAAGAAATATGGTACATTACATCTATGTATAGACTACTGTCAACTGAATAAAATGATAATTAAAAATAGGTATTCTCTGCCCCTCATTGATGATTTGTTTGATAAAATACGCAAAGCGACGATATTTTCAAAAATAGACTTCATATCTTGATATCATCAAGTCAAAATTAAAGACGAATATATCTTTAAGACTTCTTTCATAACTAGATACGTGCACTATGATTTTCTGGTTATGTCTTTTGGGTTAACAAATACTCTAACAACCTTATGTGCTTAATGAGCAGTCTCCTAACTAAATACTTAGACCAATTTGTAGTCATCTTTATAGATGACATATTAATTTATTCTGAAACGAAAGAAGAACACGACAAACAATTGTAGATAATACTACAAGTTTTAAGAGAACAATAACTATATGCGAAGTTTAGTAAATGTGAATTTTATAAAGATAAGATACAATATCCAGGGCACGTGATATTCGAAGAAGGAATATCTGTAGAACTGGATAAGATAAAATCAATAATTGATTGTCCTATTCCCAAGGACATAACTGATGTACGATTGTTTATGGGAATAACAGGTTATTACAGAAAATTTATAGAAGGATTTTCGAAAATCGCAAATCCTATAACATCATTACAGAAAAAGAGAAAGATATTTGTATGGGATAAAAAATGTGAAGAAATGTTTAATAAATTAAAAGGTTTATTAACCACTGCACCCATTCTCAAAATAGCAAATCCAGACAAATATTTAGTTGTATGCATTGATGCATGCAACAAAGGTTTGGGTGGAGCAATGACACAAGATGTTTACGTAATTGCTTATGAATCGAGGAAGTTAAAGACACATGAAAATAATTATGTAGCGTATGACTTAGATCTAGTTTCCATAATCCATGCTTTAAAAATGTGGCCCCATCATCTAATAGGTAAAAGGTTTTTGCTAATGTCTCATAACATAAGCTTAAAATATTTGTATGATCAACAAAATCTAAACATGAGGACTAAGCTTATTTCATATCATATAATGTTTTCTGAAATAAATAATATCATACAGTCATATTCAATCTAAACGCAAGGAGTAATCCAGTTGACAGATTGATGTTAGGACCTGACTTGTTAAAAGAACTTGAACTAACAGCGAAAGAGGTACAAAGCAATTTCAAAACTGCTCAGGACAGACAAAAGAGTCATACCAACCTTAAAAGAACTCCGAAAGAATTACAAGTAGGTGAGCATGTATTTGTTAAGGTAAAACCCCGAAAGAGCTCCTTTAAACTAGGGAGATGTGCTAAATTAGCACCCAGGTATTGCGGACCATTCGAAATATTAGCAAGAGTGGGGCCAGTGGAATATGAGTTAGCTCTGCCACCTAATCATAGACTACATAGTGTTAAATTCATATTTCTATTTTGAAAAAGTATGTACACGATGCTACTCATGTGATCGATAGGAATGTGATTCAGGTAGAACCTGAAGAAGATTTTCATGTGGATCCAAACTATACATATTCTCGACAAGAGAGAAATTTTTCTCCAGAATTGCACCATTGGACAGGTAAAGGTAGAATGAAAACACCTCAGCCTAGATGAAGTAACCTGTGAATTGGAGAGTGATATGCGGGTGGCATATCCAGATTTATTCCAGGAAGACTCAGAATAAACTTAAGAAACATCAAGGATGATGTTGAACTTAAGGGGGGTGTTTGTAACACACCTAGAACTAAAAAATAAATATTTATTATTTATTTCAAAAAACATTATGTTAAATTTATTGTAAATGTTTATGACCAAGTTGGTCAAGGATGACTGTAATTGAAGAATTATTTGTTTTAATAACTAAAAATAATAGACACCTATCCAAGGGAGACTATTAAATGAGTGTTCACTGACCCACTAGGAGGAATGAACAGCTGCAGAAGGCTAGTTGTCAAGTGGCAGCACTATCTTTTCACTTTCTAGTTCTTGCAAGAAGCATAATCCCTAAAATTGTGGTCATGTTCCCTAAGAGGGGGAAATGAGCTAGTGGCTCATTTAATTTGGAAACTGACCCAAATTCCTAGGAAATCTTATGAATTCCATCAAATTTAGCAGGAGGCTGACTACTCATTCTGTTTCAAGTGAATGCTGGAAACTAAAAATTCAGGCACACAAGGAATTTGATGAGGGGATAACTAAAGTGAAATTGTTGAGTTATGTCCGCTACTGAGTGCTAAGTGGTAGAAATTTGATGTGTGGGATATTATCCAGTGATATTCATCCTATTGGTTTAGTGAATAGGATCATGGGTCCTAAGAAAGTAATATCGACTGCTTCAGGAGAAGGTTGGGTGGGACATTCTCTTTTGGGTGTTTTTCCGCTCTTGCATATTATCCAGGTTGTATCTGTTATTTGATTTTAAGTCTATAATTTTATTTGTAAATATTCTCACTAGATGTAAGTAGGATTATTGGTTATGGTATGAATTTTATTTTTGAAATTTGTTTGGAAAACTGTTCTGTTTAGTCAAAGTTAAGGTCTAAATTTACTGTTTGGTAATGCTGTTAAGAACATCTTTTAATGGATGTTTTTCTTATCTCTTGTATATTGAGTATATTACTTCTTTTATATTTATCTCAATTTATCTTATTTCTATTATCCATGGTAAATGTTGTTAGTCTAGGTATTAAAAGAAAACAACACCATTATTCAGAAAAATGCTAGGAAACTATGACAGAGTTATTATAAATAATAAAGTATCTACTAAATAACCTTAATAAGGATAAATACTTAGAGAGTTTCATAATATATTTACATATCTCTCTTGTTAATAACCATTACATTCCAGATTGAATCTATACACATAATGTATANTTTATAGCAGAATTTATGCCTCATGGACTGAATCCCAACTAATGTCAGATTAAACAAGTTTATACAGATAGAATATAAAAATAAGACTACAGTATTATCATATTATTTCTCCAATATCATAAAATATATAATGAAACCCTAGATGCAGTAGCATAAACAAAACTTAAAAATTAAAGTAATGGCTGAGCTATATCATTTTCGGGTAAGGGTTTTTTCCACATAATTTATTTATGAAGGTGGCATGGCCAGTCTCTTGTAAAAAATTAAGGCTAAATACCAAATCAAGATTATTCACAGGCCGCTGCACTAGTTACAGTCTGTAGTCTGAATCGGTATTGTCATCTGCAAGCTATTTACTTACATAAGAAAATTATACATCCTTAGGGATTAATTTTTTTCACTATAATTTTGTACATTACATCTAACAACTTAAATCCTTAAAAAAATAAAATATATGGTCTTTACAAAGACAAAAAAAGAGTGATGGCCTTATGGTATCTCTCGAAGAACAACAAGAATCTAAGTAAAAAACTCAAAAGGTTCATATCAACTTTCACCTTTACAAGAAGATACAGAAGTAAAAAATAAGAAACATGATTTTACTTAGTAGAAAACCCTAGGAAAAGATCAAAATTATTACTAAGAGAAGGAAAAGAAATAAATAAAACGAAATCTATTACCTTATGAAGGTCGTCCTCGGAATCAAGAATCCCATCCTCAGAGTTAACCCTTCATGGAACATGGTCATCCAAAATAATACCAGGTTGTAGAGGAGAAGGGGGAAGGTCCAATAATGAGCACCTCAGCTCCTCCACCATGGAACCACCACTGAGCTTTAAAACAATGCAAACAGAAAAACCAGCAGAGCTTCTCAGATCGAAATCTAATAGAGGTGAAACTTCTAGGACAAGTCCCTATGTTTTACTAAATGCCATTAAACCCTTAGGGTTTTCCCATAAGTTTATTGATCACCAGCTGGTGTAGTAAAGGTCTCCACATGGCCTACATGTGGAAGCAATCAAATACAGCTCATACAGATCACTCTGATAGTGTACAAGTCAACCTTCGTTTCTGACGAAGAGCCTTTTTGCACTTTTTGTAAAGTGCCATGCATTAACATTTTGTTTTTGAACCATAGCATAACATATTTTTATGAGAGTTTAGGCACCTTTGGTATAATTGCAAGTTAATAATAGCATGGTAAAGTTTGGTTTATGGAATAACATAAATGTATTTTCTATGGCCCTCTTGATTAGAAGGTTTGATATATCCCAATCTAGTACTTTGTCTTTGCAGCTAGGAACCTTAAAGCTAAACCACTTTCACTGGCACAAAAGAAGTGATATTTTCTGGATTATCCATGGAGGCTAAGTAATACCTAAGACTTATTTTCCCTAGTTGATAGGTAGGTTCAAGGTTTAATGACAAAACAACTTTTACAACGAAGTTTAAATGGACAATAAAATATAAGCAGTTTACGATAGTGAAATAAGAATTCCTTTAACGCATGAAATTAGTTTCGTAACATGACATGTTTGTGGAAAATAGTAGACAAAGTCATAAGCATATAGAAATATAGTTCAATATCTCTTTGTTTCATTATCACCACCAATAAAAGCTTAAAGTAATATTTTTATATCATGGAGTTATCATTTACCTAGGTCAATTTTTTTTTTTGGTAAAATGGGAGATGTTGCAAATTTGATGGTGTGTATGCTTTAGATTTGAGCATTTGATATATTTTTTACTCCTTATTGTGTCCCTTTTCTTGTCTTGGTCCTTGCTTGGAATCTTGAAACGTCCTTGGGTGAACTTGACCCCTTGAATGATTTTTAATTTTATGAGCTTATTTCTCTTGTTCAGAAGTCTTTAGACCTCTATAACATTGAGTGGGGTACCTCCAAATCTTATTTGGGATGATTTGAGAGCTTTTAGTGTTGCTTGGGAATTGAGTTAGAAATAGGGTTTTCACATTGAAATTTCCTATTTTGGCTTTGTTTTGGAGTCAAATTTTAATTCTTTCCAAGTCCAAAAAATATTTTAGCCATCCCTTAATTTATTCTTTACCATTTCATTGTGTTTGGATTCTTTTTTTAAGGTTTCAAAAGGATTTTTTGTTTAGTTTGGTAGTCTTGAAAAGTTTTTGGGTCACCCATCATTTTTAGTCTTGTTTTCTTAGGTATTTCCTTGTTTCTTTAGCCTCTTTAGCCTTAATTTGTTTCCAAAAGTTGATTGTATTCTTTACTTCTATATTGTACAAAGAAAAAAAAAACAGTATTTTATGCTAGTTTGAAACTGCTTGAAAACAAAGATTTGAACTCTCTTCTTTGCCATTAGATTTTTCTGAGTCACTTTTGGTTCTTTAATTCATACAAAAAAGGAAACATTTTCAAGTCTCATATGAATTTGGAGTTAGTGAACAAAAAAATTCCTTGCTTTCACTTTGTCATTCATTTGTTTAGAAGTATTTATTGGATTCTTGAATTCAAAAAAGAAAAAAGGTATCATTCCCAATTCTTCTGTAGCTTTGAAAGTTTTGAAAGTTAGGAAACAAGAAAGACTTTTTTCAGTTTTGGTGTTGTAATTGAAGGATATTTTTTAACTTTAGTGTAATGTCCCCAAAAATTGTAAATAAAAAAAAATTATAGGCTAGTAAAAGCTACCTAAACGGAACATTTTCACTTGCAGAACTCTAGTGTACATTTCATCTACCTCTATTTATTCATAAGTTGTTCTTATGTTCTATCTTTTACTTTCAGTCATTAGTTTAATGTATGTTACTTATGATGTTATACTTCTGTTTACTATTCAGTATTGTGTTTACACTTCCGTCACTTGTGTGTTGACACTGATTTATATGCTTCATCCTTTATGTATTGTCGCACTTGTTGATTATGGAATACTAACTTAAATTTGTTCATAGAAACAAAGTGGGAAGAGTGGCGGGAGTCGTTCTCCCATGACGGACTAAAAGGTAAAGCATTACTTTTCTACGTAGGCTTACTTACTTCACTCGAACTAAGGAACGTCTTTTATTTAAATGCAATTCAGTTTTGTGACAGTATCTGGTGTAAAGTGTGTTGATAGCCTTAATCATCGATAACCTGCTACTAGTTGTTACATTGCTGATCGAATTGGTTTTATAACTTGGTAAGTGTCGTTATCGTCAATTTATCTATTACGGCTAAATTTCCTGTACATTAATTATTCTTCATTATGATTTTAAATTCGTCATTCTATGTGTCATTAATATCTTTTCTGTGCTATGTATATTTTTACTATACTTTTTAACATCTCTTATGTTCTTTTATTTCCAGGTTATTATGTTGGTTTGAAGGGAAAACCTTTGGATTTTTATAGTCATAGATGTTACTAAGGTATTAAAACCCTAAGATCTAAACCTATGGTCTAAAAAATAACTAAAAGCTTTAAGAATGGGTCCTTAACTTTGGACTAGCCCATCCTACGAACCATGTACCATCGAAAATTATATCCTAAAGAAAACTTTGTAATATGTTAACATTGATGTTAGAGTTTGGGATTGACATGATAAATAGTATCAACCCTGCTTTTCTAGGGTTTAAGCGTTGGTGTGGAGGGTGGTATTTATAGATACCTTGCAAAAAGTCTTCACTATGGGAGTGGGTTTGATAATTTGTTAATGGACTCCAGTCTGGTGCATTCAATGCTTGTTGAAAAGCGTGATAGCCTTCCCTTAGGCTTGGCTCATGATGGATGTGCATTTTTATTTTCATTTGGGGTTTATTCGTTTTGGCTCTGCGCAGAGGGATGGCCATGGAAGTGACCTACAGACTGTGAGGTAAGCTTGTTTTGAGTCTATACGCCCCCACAAAATTTGGTTTACAGTTTGATAGGATGGAATACTCCTCATCCCTATCTTGGTTTTTTCTTACAGGTGCCGAGAGGAATGGAGGAGCATCGTGGCTACAACACTGTTGGGTCCAAGCATTGCATTTGTGTCCATGGTAATCCTTCTAATCAAGATTATGCCTGTCACCCCTCAACCCTATGGGTAGAGCTACGTTTCGACTGGTTGTTTGGTTGGGGTTTGAATGCTGTAGCGAATTCGCTTTCACCTTCAGGCTTATGAATATAGACTTGGTTTCTTTTTAATGTTGAGGTTTTATGCCATGAATTGTTTCTTAGGCCATTTGCCTCTATGTAATTTTGTTTCAGTTATGTAAATCGTTAATGTTTTGGTTTTGGGATTTTATAGCCATGGGTTGCACCATTGCTTGCAATGGTGCCATATCCCATTGGCACGACTGTGTAAAATCTTGTCCTTGGCCTTTAATGGCGACTATGTATAGACATTAGGATCTCTGTGTAAATAGATATAAGTATTGGTTTTATAAAATTTAATGGTTAACTTGATATATGGCGTATGCGATTTCCTTCTGCCTTTTTTATTGGGCACTGTATTTAAATGGAGTTGGGGTTTTAAAGGTAGATACATTCACCTAATCGAATGCTCTCTGTATAATTTCATTCCTTAATGTGGACATTGTAATACTATGACAACGTGGGTAAAGGCCATGCTGTAAATGGCATGAGCTCTTCCCATAGTGTTGCGATAGCTTGTATATTATTTACTTATGGTATTTGGTTCTTTATGTAAATTGGACTATGTATTAAAATGTTATTTGGTTGATTCCATGTTGTAGCTACAGTATTACGACCTCGCTTCTAGTGTATGCATCGTTATTTAAAGGTATTCAATGTGTTGGTAAAACACAACCCAAATGCTTAGTGTATATCATAGCCTGTGTAGAGAAATGAGCAATGGGTTTAAGTAAATGATTGATTCCTATCCAATATTATACTATGGTTGTTTTTATATTTTCTGCCTTGGGTCTTGAACATCCATGGGTCTCGATGTCGCGACCTCTGTTGGCATAACAAGTTTTTTTTAAATGTAATTTGTTATTTTAAAAACAATATGGCCATAACAGCCAGGATTATGGCAAACCCACGATATCATTTTGGTACTGTATTTGGATTTAGAAACTTGGTCGTGGCCAGTGACTGGGCCTGGGTGATTTCAGGCTGTGAAATATTTTACAAGTGATAATAGAATTGATATTAGGTATTTACTCTATGCATTTTTGTTATGTGTTTTGATTATGGTAATGATTTATGTTAAGGTTCTTAGTAGATCTAGTTTAAAATATAAACTTGTATAGTTACCATAAATAATATTTTAATTAATTATTGTTGAACTAGTTTATTTAAAGTTCTAGGGAAAGCCTCTGCTTACAAATGGAATATGTCAGCAGAGTATTAAATACAGAGAACACAGTGCAAACATAATACTAAGATCAAAACCTAGTTAATACAGTAATATTTATGAAGGATACCACCCTGAACATAAACAACATATAATAAAAATTCTCCAGCATAAGATTAGTAAATTGTAATTACAAACCCTAGCAGATTGTTAACCATAAAACTTAACCTTAGGGTTAGAAATTACATTGCAGCCATTACTTAACATAAACAGTAATGAATATTTGGGAAATAAAATAGAATATGATTTCTAGGGTTTCATACCTGAATTTGAAGCTTTGTCAATGGTTGCACCTGCACACTTAAATAACCAGCATTAACAATTCAATGTAGATATGACCTCTGTTTGATGACTAAATCACTTGGGAACTACCATGTTCCACCCAACCATGACCTAGAATCGTTCCTGGTTTAAATCCGGATCCCCCTGAGCTGGACTCCAACATGCAAGTAACTTAGAGCTCCTAAGGTAGGGTTTCCTATCTCGTAATTAGTTATGAATCAATCCTCCTTCCCTTGCAGGAGCAGTTCTCCAAGAAAACACTTGAGAAAAAAATAGGCAGAATAATAATTCTCCTAGATAAAAATCAGAACCCCAAGCCTTTGCTTGGCTTGAATCTTTATAGGAAGACTTTTCAGTCAAAGGGAAAGTTAAATCAAGAAATCCTTGATTTCTTAATTTAACCCTTTTTAATTTACTGGGTAATTTTCAATTCTTAACCTAGGAACTTTTGACTAGTTCCTAGTTAGTCTTTCATAGATATTTCACTATTTATTAATCTTTTAATAATAAATAATAATTGGTGGAGCTTCTCTTCTTTCTATAATCAATTATATAATTAATTATAATTAATTTTATACATACTATGTATAAAGTACATAGTATTAAAATACTTGTTAACATTTGTCTTTGGGCATCATGTACTATGATCCATAGACTTAATGACACTTCTTCATGAAGGTCAAGCAGATAGATGGCCTAGGTCTACTAGGCTAGGAAACTCTAAACATCCTTGCATGTTGGATTTCCCTCATATAACGTGGTAGATTTTCAGTACTTGATGAGAATATAGAAATTCGAAATTTCATTTAATCACTTATAAATAAGTATGATGAGATCAATATTTTTCTCGAGTCATTTTCACTCGGAAGTTATTGAATTCTTTTCAGTAACCCCTGGCGCTTACCAGAGCCCATACTCAATGCTTATAAAAGGGAGTTACAAACATAGTACAATTCCAGAGCTCTCGCTCAACACTAAATTCTAGGATGTACTTATACGATACACCTAGGGATACAATGGCCAAGGATCCGATGCTCTAGAGATTATGCCCAACACATCCAATTATCTTTTCATGTGTTCCAGAGCTTCTCGCTCAACACAAAGGTAAGTACTCATGTGCTCTAGAGCTTCTTGCTCAACATAATTCATCAATCACTCAAGTGTTCCATAGCTCCTCGCTCAACACAAAACATCTCATCAATCATGTGCTTGAGGGTCCACACCCAACATAAACAAGCACACACACACACACACACACACACACACACACACACACACACACACACACACACGCACGCAGATATATATATATATATATATATATATCATCAATAATTGGCTTACGCCCAATATATAAAAACAAATCATCTTGTTCATATGCATTGGGGTCTTTGACCCAATGTAGAAATAAAATATCAATATAATGTTCATGATCATTAGGCTCATGCCTATAACTGGTAGGTCCAAAATTCGGGATATTACATTTAGATTCATATTTAGGTGCTTTCTTTGAAAGTTCAGTTTGGATTTTATCATTCAATGAAAAGGAAAAGAAATAATTTCATGTGCGTTGGGTGAATTGCATTCAAAAAAGGAAAAGTTATCTTTCTCTCTCATAACAGAGGTTCATTGAATGAAACAGATTTGCATTTAACTTATTCTAGAATTATTTTAAGTCAATTTCTCATACCACCAATTTCACTTCCATTTTACCATGTGAGCAACAACAAGCCCATAAAATTAATACACTTAGCAAAACAAATAATAAGATCATTTGAGGAAATCAAAATAATTGTGTAGTTAGGTAGGACACCGGGGATAGGAATCCAAATCTATCCCATTTGTAATTTACATTTGAAACATAGAAATTGTCCTTATAGGGAACCAAAATCTTGTAGTATTTGCTGGCACTATTGAGACCAATTTGTCGGAGGTCCTCTCCCTTAGGAGGGAAGGTGGGAAGACTAGTTCTGGAGGTATGAGTGGAATAAAACCCTCCTCTCTACACCAAAGGAAACCTACTTATTTTCCTCATTGTTACTTATTGGCATCCATATTGGTAGTACAACCATCCAAGGATTGAAGTTGTAGGACACCTTTTTGGACCTTTCATGAATGAGATAGCTTATTTTTCATTATTTCAGGGCTCTTTAACTCATGATTCATTTTGGTAGAGGGACATCGATTGGCCATTTTGATATGTTATTTTTTATTTTCTAACTATGGGTTTCATCACCCTGTAGAGAATACAATTTGTTGAGGTCTCCCACTTTTAGTTAGGTGGTTCCTTGCTCTTATACCTCATAGTTTATAGGTTCATTTTTTATTTTTAGTAATGTAGAGTTGCTTGTTGTCTTTCTAGCCTTTTTATTGTAGCTCACTTGTTGTGACATGCAATTGTAGTAGGTTTTTAAATCCTAATTTTTGGCCTATGTTCCTTTTTTTCTAACTCTCCTTTTGTACACTCAGTTTCATTAGTATTTTTTATCTCTTTTTTGAGAGACATATCCTGTACCATCTATCCTTTTATACATTGTTTAACCATGGGATAGTACGATCACATACAATGAAAGGGTTGGATCCCAAAGAGCAAGGAAATTCTCCTTCATAGCACTCATACCATTATTCTAATGTAGGTACAATCCACAATGTAGTTCCTTCAGAGGTTGGAAGTATAGAGATTTATAATAATAATCAACTTGAAGGTGAAATTGAAACTATTACATAAATCCCTATTCCTTCGGATAATCCCCCATTCTCTAGAGTTTTTTATCTCACATTAGCAGAGCTACCTCATTTCGATGCTTTTTCAGCATATCACTTACCCTACACTACGCATGGTAGATGGTATTTAGACATGGATTTGAAACTACCTCATCCTTCTCATAGTCCTGCAATGTCATCTCTTCCACCTACTACCTCTTTGGTTGATCCTATTAGAAATGTGGTGGCTTAGACCGCTACTACTCACACTTTTCCATTTTGGGTAAATTTGTCTCAAAACATCACCCATACTTGTTAGATGAACACAACCTTTCCATTCATGTGCACAATCCTTCTTGTGTTTGACATTAATTAAATTAACACTCTAAGGGAACTTCCTAGGCTCTTACCAAGTGGTTTCATTCATTGCCATATATTTCCCACCCCCTAGTCAAGTGATTGATATCGGTTTGACCTCAAGTCCTATTATTAGTGTCTTAATATGTCCTTACCTTCCACAAATAAATAATATTGTGTCAGTTACGCAAGCCATTCCATCAATTCTTGTTTGTACACCAATAGGGAGTGCATATGTACCTTTAAGTAGCGGGTACAATTTATTTGGGGGGGAAACCCTTAACCACTAGTAAATATGACTCAGGTTAGTTCCCTAATTGGGGGGGATTCCCCTATCATTAGCCAAACATTAGGAAGAGGAAAAGGTTATCAACACATCCTTTCGATGGATAGTACCATGCCTCTTTATAATGGATTACCTTACGCGAGGGATACAAATGTCCTATGGGGTCAACCAAAATTGATGGGAACACCTCCACAAGGGGTTTCTCCTAATTAAAAAATAAAC
Source organism: Pseudotsuga menziesii (assembly GCA_001517045.1). Classification (NCBI taxonomy): domain Eukaryota; kingdom Viridiplantae; phylum Streptophyta; class Pinopsida; order Pinales; family Pinaceae; genus Pseudotsuga; species Pseudotsuga menziesii. Next base: position 317,979 of record LPNX010199638.1, on the reverse strand, counting down.
CCTATGACTTCCCAACACCCCCAACCCCAATATATGGGAGGACCAACTTATAGTCATATTGGTATTCCAATGCCCCATAATTTTATCAGTATCCATGACCAAACCAACAATTACTATTCTTAGCCACTTTATATTTGATGGACTTGTTGTTTCTAAAGAATGTTCCCATCCAAGATGACCAGTTTTAACCTCCTATTCCTACCAAACTCCCATCTGATATCCAAAATTTGATAGAAAACCGAACGAGGATACAAATAACAATGTGATGACATATTAGTTATGGTGTTTGTCGAATTATGTAATTGATGATTTCATTTCCTTGAGTATATTTCAATGGACCCTTACCAGTACCTCAACGAAGTGGTACATTGAATTACCACAATACTCCTTTGGAGATTTCAGCTTTATTTCTATAGCATTTTTTATGCACTTTTAGTTACCAATCTACTATGAAACTGATATTAAGATTTTTATGTCACTTAGACAATCCACCTCCACCCATATTTATGATCATATACATGAATGGATACAGTAGTGTTGATTAATAAAAGTCGTTATTCTGGACTAGTTATTAGCTAATTGGTTTACTAAGTCTTTATTACCACCCATAGCTTGGGATGTTGCGATTGGAGGTCTTGTAACTAAAGAGTATGAAGTGAGTTATGCTCAATATCTAGATTTGGTTGATTTCCAATATGGAACATTATACGATCTAATCCATCATACTCCTCGACATACCAATTACCATTTGATACCTTCTATGGATCCCCTTGTTTATGGAATTGTAGGTTCCATGAAAACACAATCTGGATCCCAATCAACTAGACAACAAATTTAATCGAATTATACTCCAACGTCATGCCACATTGCAAACAACATTGAAACTTCTCCTTCCCCTACTCAAACCTCTGAGGTGAATGAGGTCCAATCCTTTTCATCTAATCCATAATTAAGTGAGAATAAAAATAAAAACAAATCTAAAAATCCTTCTAACTAGTAGGGGAATACTAACACTCAAGAAACGAATGTTGAGACCAAATTGCAAAGAAAGGAAAGTTTATGTGTTTGATCTGTGGAGGCGACCATTATATAGAACAATATCCTCATCTCAAGGAAATTAACAAATATATAAAGGGAAACTCCCAACCAGTTGTATTTACTGGCCCTTTTTGACACAACAACAATAAGTGGTTGTGCATGACACCTCCCCCCACAAGGCATTAATATGAACCAACCTCATCAAAGGGATGCATCTTCAATTGATCAAGTTATGATGTGTGGTGAGACAATTAATGTCACTAACCCACTCTAGATAAAACATCAAATGAAGGTTCTTATGACAAGTCTTCAACCTCCACATCCACTACTCCTCCCTCTTCTTCAGGCCCTCTTCATATAGAAAATATTGTTGTTGACTCGGTGTTGTGCCTACCCAAGGTCACCATCTAAAAGGACACATATAATCCAAGTTCTTAGGATACCAAAAATTACAATATTGTTTAGGATTTGGCCCAAGCACCTTGTGCCATGTCTAACACTTGAGGTTCTACAAAAATGTCCTAGAACAATATCCTCATCTCAAAGAAGTGGACTCAGAAAAATAAAATTCAATTATGTTAACTTGGAGTATTTTAAAACAAGGATTTCCCACCAAGTCACATTTCATATTAATACCATAATTTGTGGGAAGAAAATCCTTTGTATTGTGTTGGATAAAGGTGCCTATACATCCATTATGTATTTAAACCACTTATACTATGAAACGAGAACTTTATACTAATAACAAGAACTCTAGCCATAAAAACGATGCTTTTTGCATAAAAAACACAAAAACATCCCCCAAATAGAAAAGTGTTGATACTAGTATACACGTTTTTTGGGGGGGTAAAAAATAGTTCCATGGCATAAACATGCCATACTATGGTTCACAAAAACTTTGAAATCAACCCCAAAATTGGAAAAATATGTTTTTCTTCAAGAGATAAATTACAACTTTTTTGAAACTTGCATATTAAACAAAAACAAATATTTCATAAATAATTTCACCACTCTAACCATTTAAAAACAATCAAATTATGATGTAATCCATAATGGAATCATATATTAGACCCTACAATAACAAATTATTCATATAAATGATCAAAAACTCATTTAGAGTTTCAATTACAAATATCATACTAATAAAAAACATCTAAAATGTTTCATGTGAAATTATTCAAACTCATCCATGGATTTTGACACCCCATCAGAATCTATATTTTATGTAGATGAACAACTAGATATAATAAAATAATAAAATTAAACCCTTAACCCCCTGACCCCACCCATTACATTACATTTTTTTTTAAATTAAACACCTCCCCCTATCTCCCTAAACCCCCCAACAACATTACATTTACAAAATTTAAAACATCGCCCGATCCCTCTTATAAATGCTAAATGCACAACTCAACTAAGGTTTTGTGGGAATAATCGATCAAGGTATCCACTAGTTTCTTGTAGATTGATTTGTCACATTCCTTTGAATTAGTTTTGACTAAAAGTTTTTAGGTATAAATTAGATTTTACAATTTGTCATCTTAAACTTGTGTAGCTAACTTTTAACATATTTTGTGTGTGAATAAAACAATATAATTATCTATTTTTCAAACTTTATAATGAATAATGCAAATGACCTACATCTATTGTGTCAAAATCTAAGCATAACTTTAGTTTTACCTATAAAAATTCCATCAATGTATATCACTAGAATAACCATACCCCATTGTGTCTTTGGACATAAAGAATGTTGTAAGAAGACCTTATGAATCCATGATGTTATGTAAATTCTTTGAGAGTTTTCTTCAATTTCTCCAATTTTCATCCAAATGTTTCTGCCTTGGAACTTGGAATATGCATGGTTGATAGCCTTGGAACTTGAAATATGCATGGCTGATATATCTAAAGAGTAATGTAGAATCAATTTATGGCTTCACTAATCTTTTAAATTCATTATACAAGTGTGTAAAGTTGTTGTTTTAGTAGATTAATTTTTCTAATATGTATACCAACACAACGACAAGTAAAGTGATCGGTGAATGCCAATAGACACAACTAACCACTTAGTTTTGTAAAGATAGTTGGCTATTAAACAAAGGCTAAAATATAAAATTGTATATCCATTATTTATAACATGTTGTTAGAGTTAATATAAACACAAAACAAATACTATTTAATAAATAAAAATAACAAAAACTGATATGAAAAGACAAAAACAAAAATAAATTGTTATCAGTTCCTTTAACCATCCTTTAACTTAAGATTATTTAAATATTAATCAAGATGCATTTAACCATAACTAGCACACAACATATTGTGTGGCTCGATCAATAGGGATCAAATGGTTGAAAGATAGTTATGGAATGGAAAATATTTTTTTATTCGTGATATTCTTCTAATTAAATTGTTCAATTGTGAGTTATTCATGCCTAGCTACATGTTATAAAGTAAAATTAGTTCAATTATAAAATATTAGTATCTTTGTCATTTAAAAATATTTTAAAGTATTAAACATCTTTTATGGAGTCCTTTATTTTATTCTTTTATCTCTATCTCACTTTATCTCTAACTCACATGCCTAGATACACGTTATAAAGAAAATTAGTTCAATTATAAAGTATTAATATCTTTGTCATTTTTAAAGTAATTTAAATTGTTAAACATCTTTTATGGAGTCCTTTATTTTATTCCATTATCTCTTGCATATAAAAGAATAAGCATCATCCAAGATGATTAAATTTTAATATGAGACAAATAACTTTGGGAGCGGAGGAAACCATGAATAATTACGTTTACAATCCATTGTTAACTTGTAACTAATCAAATACTATGAACATAATATGCCTTCAAGTTCAACATTGAACGGATTTTCCTCCTATTATCGGCATTGTATTTCATTTATTTTCCTTTTTTTAAACTCGTAGCTAAGAAAAATACAATGAAAACCAAAAGGATACTCTCTTTGCGAAATCATTCCAAAGCATTCATTAACCACAGTATATAAATTCTGCAGGAAAATGAAAATGGAAGCAAAACTGGAGGGTTCTTTGCATAGAATAAAACCTATCATGAAACAGAAACAATTTTACAACTATAATGAGATCAAAAGAATCTCATATCGATTTGTCTATTGTTCAATCAATGAAAAGAGATTAAATCTTGCAGGCATCACACTCTTGGAATCATTCTCTCACCATCTCCAAAGAAAAGCTATAAATTATTTTCTATTAAAAAAAACCTACATGATCACGTAGGAGGGACGAAGGAAGAAGGGGAGGGAGTGGAGAATCACGCCACCAGTTGGGGGCAGCTCTTTGGCTGCCAAGGGAATAGAGCTCTGCTCCCTCCCCCTCTTCCTTCGTCCCTCCTACATGATTACTTAGGTTTTTTTTAATAGAACAATGATTTATAGCTTTGCTTTGGAGATGGTCTGAGAACGATTCCAAGAGTGTGATACGGGAAAGATTTAATCTCTTTCCATTGATTGAACAATAGACAAATCGATATGAGATCCTTTTGTTCTCAATAATGAGAATAGATCATGTAGGAGGGACAAAGGAAGAGGGGAGGGAGCAGAGCTCCACTCCCTCCCCCTCTTCCCTTCCTCATTATATATATATGTTATAATTATTTAAGATAATATATATTTTCCTAATATTTTTATTATATGGGATTGTAAAAGTGTCAAAATGGATGTCAAAATGGGTCATTGTAGAATAATAATGTTATGATAGTAACATAGGTTAGAGTGAAGAACAATGTTTTAATGATATAACATTAAATTGGGGATGTCCCTTAAAGCCAATCTTTGGGTTGGTGATTTTTTTTTTTAATGTAAGTGGTGTTTTGTATATCTTTTGTGTTTCATAATTGTTTTGTATGTGGGTTTAAGAGCTGGATAGGTGAACAAATAATTAAGAAAATAGAGAGATAAGGAAATAGATAATAAGACATACACTTAACTTGGATTCCTAGTTAAGGTAGAGAAATTAGTTACTTAGTTTATGGTGCCAACCTAGAGAGTTATAGTGACCAAGAGGTAAGCAAATCAAAAGTTTTTCAGATTGTATATGCAAATCATGTACATGTGCAATTAATATGTGAGTATACCATTTCCCCTTAATCATATTATGGTTCTATGAACATGTGAATTTATATTAGTTCAGTGATATTATGTATGGAAATTAGGTTATATGACATTGTGCAAAGTTTGTAATAATTGGCCACAACAAATGACAATGCCCTTGTGTTATGATCAACGCTACTATATGACCAAATTAATTGGATTTTAAAATTAGTTTTAATAGTATCTTCCTATCTTTATGTCAATTCTACAAATTTAAGTCCAAAGCAAACCAGGTCCAAAAGGGAATAACTACCTATGTTGTTGTCTAATGTTAATATGAATTAGGTTTTATATTTCAAAATGACAACTTTTACGGGTAGAGTTTCTTAATAGGCATGCCATATGAAGGTTACTTTCCCAAAGAATAAGGTCTCTCAAAAGAGAAAAAATGGAAAAATAACAATCCCAATGGCCAATATTGATACCAAATTAATCTTCACAAGGAAACTCCGAAAAAATGTATATCACTGAAACTTTGGATCATTGACAAAGATCCCAACCCCTCTCTCTCTGACTAACATTGCCATCATGTGAAAATTTGAAAACATGCAATCCCTCATGCATATTATTACAATTGAAAACCCACAAGAGAGGAGATGAGGATGTGGCAACCCAATAATTTACAACTTTTTAATTTCGAAAGCTTGGCATAAATTATTTCCAATTGCAAAATCAAGTTTAATTTCTCTTGCAACAACAAGTCGGGGACATTGCGAGCAAGGAGGAGGGCATGGCGAGGAGGAGGGCGATCAGGGTGGAGGAGGGACGTCAGGAAGGGAGGAGGGAGAAGGGAGGGGTGAGTTTTTTTTTTTTAATGTGTTTCTAATATAATGTTTAGGGGGGAGTTTAGGGGGTTACAAAAATATTTTTTAATATTGTTTAAATTTAATGTTGTGGGGGTTAGGGGGAGGGTCTATAAAAAAAAATTATTTATATTTTTTAATGTAATGTTGTGTGTGTGGCGTGGAGCTTAGGGGTTAGGGGTTATATTTATTTTTTAAATGTTTTTTTAATGTAATGTTGTGAGGGTGGTTTAGGGGGTTAGGGGAGGGATTTAATGTAATGTTATGGAGAGTTAGGGGGTTAGGGGATTTTATTTTTTATTTTTATCTTACTAAATGTAATGTGTGGGTGGGGGTGGTTAAATTTTTTAAATTTTTTTTAAGTAATGTTGATGTTAGGGTTAGGGGCGTTTTAAAATTTTGTTATTTTATTTAAATTTAATGTGGGGGGGAAGGTTAGGGGGCTGGGGTCGTTATTTTTTTTTTAATGTTATAGCCTCAAACCCCATTAGGAGAGATGTTTGGAAAGGATCACTTTGGGCATCTTTCAAACATAGAAGACCCAATGGAAGAGGACATTGATGTTCCTAAAGGAAGATAAGCTTAGAAAATTCCAATTTTGATGAAGAATTTGGCCGGCCTGGTATTATTGAATAGTTTCATGTCTTGAAGACAATGTTAAATTTGAAAAAAAAAATATAACATATATTAGTAATGTTTTGACGTTCATACTTCATTTTAGAAATAAAATTTCTATATATAATGTTTTTAATATGTTATTTACAAATATGTGGTATATTTTTTCTTGAATTTATGTGAATCGTCACTTTTTGGAAAATAATATAAAATAGTATCGTTTTTATACAAAATATATCTGAAATCCATTTAAAATGGTTTTCACTGTTTTTATTTTCTATATTTTTTTACAAATTTTTCAATAAAAATGTCTTATTTTGTCCATAAAAATGTCTTATTTTAAAGAAAAAATTGCAAAATGTATATCTTTTTCATTATACTTGCTTCTAAATGTATTTTGTTTTGTTAAATTTCTAAAAAACACACTTGAAAATATAAATAAAAAATACTTTCCGACAAAGATGATTCAAAGGCCCAAAAAAATGCCTCATAATGAAAATGTGTGATACTCGTATCATCCCTTTTTTAAACGGAGGTAATAATTGCTACTAAAATTAGGAGAGAGAAAAATGAGAACTATGTCAAGTTCTGATTCCATATTATAATTAGTTTTTATCCTATTGGAGATCCATTGGCTCTCTTGATGTCAATCGATCTCCTTTGACACTAAAATATTTCGACGTTATCAATTTTCAACCATAAGGACTTTTACCTTCACTAGTCATGGAACTAGGGGAGAATCTATTTCAATTGATGTGAAAGTGGTGGGTGCACCCTTGGATTATAATTTTCTACTCGTTTGGAATTGTTTTTATTCTATGAATTCTATAGTTTCTTCAATACTTTGATTAGTACGATTTTCCCATCAAGGGAAAACTATTACCATTAAATATCTCAACTTTTGTACACCGAATATAAATGACGGCTCTACCCATAATGTCCTTCTTTTGTGATAGTCAAAATTTTATTATGAGGATGTAATAATAGGGATCCTTAAAGACCTTTCTCTTATGGGATTATTTTCTTTACTTGTTCTTGATCCCCCACCACCAGTTTCCTTGATCAACATGATCTCATCCATGATACGAAAATCCCATGAGTTAGCTGACCCTTGGTGGTGCCTATTCCATCCCAAATTGAATCCATCGATGATGTTATGCAATTCATTCCTACTAAGGTGGAACATCAATTTATCCATTTTGTATCCAATAACTTGTATCGTGATTACCACCACCTCATGACATCATATCTAGATTTTCTATTGTCTTTGTTTGACTCGTCGGTGCCTTCTATGGATTAACTTGTGTATAATTTTACATCATATGAGTTCATCATGGAGGTTATGAACTTAGAAGATCTTCCTTGGTAGGATAATCACCATCTATCATCTTTCCTACCTAAAATGGACACAGTATAAAATGATATCAAATATATTGTTTCACATGACATTATCAATAATCCTTAGCCTTCTATCCTTATACAAGGCATAGTTTTTTAAGGAAAATTAGAAAACATTACACCCACTATGTCAATCAATATATCAGTGAAACCCGGTATCATGGGAAACATCCCAATTGGAAAATCTTGTTCCTATGAAGAGGTAAAACTTTATAATTCCTTGTTTCAATAATTATGTAATGTTTTTTCTTAGAGTTATGAATAATTCCATGTAATGTTCCATCCATCATATTTCATGATATTAATACCTACCCAAGAGCTAAACCAGTCAGGAAAAATTTACGCTCGGTACAATCTTGCAAGACTGCTAACATCAAGGTAGAAGTCGATTTTTTTTTGAAATATGGTTTCATTTATCCTATTCCATTAATTGAATGGGTTTCTAATATTATATCCATGTTGAAAAAAAAGGGACCAATAGATTTTACGTCAATTATAGGGATTTGAAGAAGGCTTCTCCAAAGGAAAATTATCCTACTCCCTTCATCAACCAAATTGTTGATAACTATGATGGAAGTGTCATCTTCTCATTCATGGATGAATTTTCTAGTACAACCAGATAAAAATACTCCCATCCGATCAACACAAGACAACTTTCATTTACCCTTAGGGAACCTTTTCTTATCATAAGTTACCCTTTGGTCTTAAAAATGACGGGGCCACTTTTCAGTGGGCTATGGAATATTCCTTACACAACATCAAACATATTCTTTACCCTTCCCACTCAATCCGTCAAGAATATCATCCCAAACATATTATATCTATTTTTTTATGTTGTCATTACAATATTTTCTTGAACCCTCACAAATGTAATTTTTTATGTTGAAGTTGGTAGACCCATAGGCTTCATAGGATCCACAGATGGGATCCAAATAAACCCTTTGAAGGTTGAGATAATATATCCTTACCTCCACCCATGAACATTTTCCAACATCAAATCTTGCAAGGGAAGGAAAACTTTTGAACGGTTGTTTCATTTGCAATTTTGCGGAAATTACACAAGGTTATATGCATTTATTAAATAAATATGTCTTTTTCATTTAGGATGAATGAGCTCAATGTTCATTTGATCATTTCAAACATTCTTTAATGCATGCACCATTGTTGCATCCTCCTAACTATGCCTAATATTATATCATTTACCTTACCACATTCACTTCTACCATTAGCATGGTGTTAGTGCAAGAAGATTCCAACTGTCCAGAACATGTTGTTTACTACTTAAGCAAGAGTCTTGTTGACTCTAAAATTCATTATTCATATGTCAAGAAAGAAGTTGGCTTTGGAAGCCGTCATTGCTATCCAAAGCTTTTACTATTGCATTTTTCTCCACAAAACCACTATCATCGCAAACTCCAAACCCATGTACCATATCTTAACTCATCAAGTACTAGGGGGGAGATATTATAAATGAATTGTTATCCTCTAGGAATTTGATCTATAGTTTTCCAAGTCTAAAATGAATAAATATTTGATTTTTATTGATATTGTATGCGATCTTCTCCGTACTGGTGAGAAATCTTAGATAATTGAACATCTTCCTAATGAGTCATTATTTCTCATTAGTATGTCTGACCCATGGTATGGAGACATCGTTTTATATCTCCACACCCAACATTTTCATCCCAAGTTATCTTGTGACGATCATCATTGAATTTTCCATCATGTGAAGTATTATATTATCATTGGTGACACTTTATATCATTGTGGTATTGATTCCATATTACAATGATGTTTAACCCATTAAGAGGTTAAACATTTTTTGAGTGACTATCACTCTAGAGAATGTGGTGGTCATCCCCTTGGGATGGATACTACCTATAAGATATTATGCACTAGATATTTATGGCCCTCCATTTTCAAATATTGTAAGGAATCCATCAAGAAATGTCCTCCTTGCCAAGTATTTCATCCTAAAAAGCGCTCTCATCCTACTCGACTACATCCAGTCATTCTTGTCAGTCCCTTTTCAAAATGGGGCATTGATTTCATGCATTGTAAGATGACCTCAGCTGAGGGACATGGTTATGTTATTCTCACTATTGACTATTTTACCATGTGGGTTGAGGCTATGCCTACATATGCTAAAGACGATAAGAGTACCACACTCTTTTTTTTTAACCACATCATTTCCAGATTTGGATTTGCACTAGCTATAGTTACTGATCATGGTTTCCATTTTAAGAATCACATGATGGTTGAATTAATCACCAGTCTAGGTTTTATTCATGAAAACTCATCTCCCTACTACCCTCAATCCAATGGACAAGTAGAGGCCATTACCAAAGTCTTGAAAAGCATGATTCAATGCATGATAGGGACACACACATCCAGTTGCAATATAATGTTCTTTTCGACTTTATGGGCTTATAGAACTTCAGTCAAAACAACAACTCGTTTTACACCTTTTCAATTGGTTTATAGATTGGAACCTGTGTTACCTATTGAGTGCAAGATCACATCTCTTAAGCTATATGTTGCACATTTACCTAATACTTTTGCAGAGGAAAAATGATATTTATACTTGACAAAACTTGGCCTATTCTTGCAGATTTTGTTTCCATGCAATGTATGTTTACTTTGTACTATGAAAAATAGAATAGATATAGTTTACGCTTAACACGATTGGATAAAGGTAGTATTACATCATCTTTTGTAGATTGCATCAAGCTTTAAATATTTGAAAGATAAATCTAAAGGCTGGAGCAATGAGGATGACCATGTGAAACAAGGTAATAAATCTACTTTCTTCTCTAGTCTTATCTCCTCTCATTTGCATGAAATATTATATCTAGGAATCTTTAGGAATTGGTTTTTTATATTCTGTATTTTTTTAGGTCACTAGAGGCCTTTCTAATCTCATGAGGGATTCTACCTATCCATAGGAAATATTTCTACACACAGAAATTGGTGACTCCATTGGGGAGCTTGATCTAGGTTTTAATCCCTTTGATTAATTCTTTGAATCCTTTAATATCTAAAAAATATTTTTTGATCGTGAGTCTTGTCTTATCTTATTTCTA
>LPNX010199638.1:157333-299853 GCA_001517045.1 Pseudotsuga menziesii | reverse complement strand
AAAAAATAACAAATAACAAACAAACAATATTAAATCTCACCTTTGAACCTCCTGCTCCAAAGCAATGAGTTCATTGAGTCATGAGTGTGACCAAGGAAGAGTCGCGAGCAGAGCTATGATCCCTGATCCGTGAGAAGACCAGAGTTGTGAGTTGTGAGCAGTGCAGGATAGAGTTGGATTACAACCGAGAGGATGCCAAGAAAAGTCACTCTGAGAGGAGCCAGTGTCTTCCAAATCCGTGAGTAGATTTCCCTAAATAGTTAAGTACCTTTCCCTAAGTCTCTATCGTGTCATTTTCATGAATACGCAAAATAGACTCCATTTATTTTCTCCAAATTGAAATCATATCTCTAAATGTGAAATCATTTTTTGTGTCTCGGTTTTTATTGTATACTTGGAAGAAATTCAATATAGTATTTAAAATGACTAGTATTCACCATATTTTAACCTCTAAAATGACTCATATTTTCCATCTTTTAACCTCTAAAACAATTTGTTTATCTTCAGTGAACTCATTGTTGGGTTTGTGAAATTTGTATTCCCTTTTGACCTTGACGTTTTTCTTTCCTATTTCCTTTGATTCAGTTCAATTAAATCTTGTAAATTACTTGGGATTGGGTTTCACCATTCACATATTTTTCTCGGCAAGATCGAAATCATTTGAAGAATATTTTATCCATAGACCCAAATTGCTAATGCTTTGAAACATCTTAATTATTTGGGATTGAAATATTGTGAGATTAATATCCTTTGTTAAACATTCAAGTCTCTCAAAGAAAATTCATGAATAGGGTTTAAGGACAAAGTTCACTATTTTATTGACACCATTTTTGTTTCGAGTATTAAATATTATTATTTTGATATGGATTTAGACTCCATTTTCCCATTGAAAGGAACTGGTCCTTTACAAATTTATTTTCCCCTTAGGATATAAAGTGTTCTTTGCATGAAATTGTATTGTATTTCTAGTGGTTACCTTATCATTTATAGAAAGACGTATGCATCTAGGGTACTTTTAAACAATCAATTCTCTTTCTCTAGTATCCCTTATCCTATATCATGAACCTTGACTTGACAACCTTTCTTGATATAGGGTTTTCTTTTGGATCTATGCCATTCTTAGTAGGAGGTTCAAACAACATCACATCACATTAAATACACCAATAACTCCTGCAAAAACCATATTAAAAATGGGTGGATATGCTTGGAACTCCTCCATAACATAACATCCATTCTACCAAGGTGTAAGCATATGCAAAATATGCCCATAAGTTAAGGCCCTCAATGTATATATAATTTATTACACCAATAATATCTATACATGCCTCAACCTTGATCATGTCATAACAATCACAATGATAATATAATAACCATGTAAAGTGCTATATCCTCAAGAACAAATGGTACACCAAATACACCCAAACACTACAATACACTATAGTTGAAAATACTACTAAGATCAAGGGAAACAACAAGTACATGCAACCAACTTATTTCCTCTAGATATTACACAATCATCATTGAAGCAATAGTTTGATGTACCATAAGGAAAATGTAGGGAAAGGGTATGCATCCGTAAAATTTGCTAGCCTTTTCCAAACCATCCATCATTGATATCATAAAAATACCTATAATCATGATGAGAATCATGGGTAATATCTCATGGAATATACATGGTAACATGGTATACAAGACTTCATATAATTAGTATTGCAAAAAAAGGATTGAGTCTACCCATTCCAAACACAAGTGATTGTTAAACTAAGCACATGCCCATAGTTCACGAAGCGAAGGGAACATGAAAATGTTGTTACGGAGAAAAATTCCTATGGCTTGGGGTACCACAACAGACAGAGTAACCGCAGAAATCAATCCTTTCCCATATGCAAGAGAAACCAAATATCTAACACTAAATGATCTCAAAACATACCTTATTCTAGATGGTTGATGTAGATCCCCGTTGAGTTTTGTCACTCTCACTTGTATTAGCAATTTTCTCTCTCAACATTTAGCAAACAAGACAAGCATGCTATATAATGGTGTTAAACCTACTATAGCATATATAATCAATAACATATAAGCATTTAAAAGCATCCGTGAATTAAATATTCATTTCAATACACATTATTGGACAGGAAAAGACATTTCTATTAATATAAATCAGAGATTACAATAGTGACAACCTCTGTCGGCATGTCTGCGAACTGGAGAAACCGAGTCCTCCACCTGGGCCTCCACCACTTCAATCCTCCATATCTCGATAGCAAGCTCACAAGAAAAGGAAATATTGGGAAGAACACAAAGTGCTCCAAGGGACCAAGGGATGCATACTCAAGTATAAGCTTCTGCAACAATGGAATATAGTTTTCTTTCTCTTCAATCCTTCTCCTTTCAATGTATCCAAAGGGTTCCTTATATAGTGCTTCAATGGGGTAATGCAAGGTCAAATCCGAGTGATATCAAGGTATATGGAAGGCCAAGAGACAAGTGACTTGGATCCACATCAAGGAAAACTCCAAAACTATTTGGCCTTTTTCACACATCTCGATGTACATGGGATTGAGGGTCTTATCCTCGTACATATGCGAGAATAGGTTTAAAAGTCATGTATGGAAAATAATGCATGTTTTTAGGGATGATATTGGAAACATAAAAGGTACAAAAATGGTCCATGGGGTATAAAGAGTCTACAAAGAGACAGGGAAGGCCATAAATGTGTGATCCACCATGTGTGGTAAAATCAGCTGTAATAGATGCCCCCTAATGTGTGAGGTCAAAGGGGTGATACGATGGCTGAAATACATTACAAGTCCATCCCAGAAGTGGAGTGATGAAGAACTAGGTGGAAGAACCAACCATCCAATAGTATAATACAATAATCAAACTCTGCACATAACTGCAAGTTCATATAGCAGTCTCGGATACATAAGAGTACAATGGCCATGAATAGGCATGATACAAAATCTGACATGTGTGGTCATTGCCACATATAATATAGATAGATCAAAATCTCCATGATGAAGATATACAAAGGATCATGATCTCCATGAAAGCTGAAGATATACAATGGATCAAGATATCCATAATGGATGAAGATATCTGACATACACTAGAATCAAGTCACAAGAGCTGAAATCTCATGAACACTGGCATGATCAAGGAGGTAGCATATATGAAATGCCACCAATCTAGAAGGTCTTCTACACAATATGATATAAGTACATGTCCTACTATGTGAATAGAGGTGTCGAGGTCAAACATAGTAGTCCATCGTCTGAATACTGATCATTGATGTATATCGTTAACAAACGTGAGATCACCCACCAATAATGAAAATGGGAATCAAGGTACTAGAGTGCAGACTAACAAGTGTGAATAAGTGTGTTGAGGTCGAACACTTGAAAGAATCCATCTATCAGGGGACATTTATGTATTCCAAAAACTATCGATGGCAAGAGAACCTGCCACTGATGACTGCAAGTCTCAAGGCACTCAAAATGACTCTAGATTCCTATCCTAGGATAAATGATCTGAATTCGATGGGATGAAATCCGCTAGAAGGAGGGCATTAAGGCATCCCCCATCATCCAACACGAGGTACTCAGCAAAGCTGTATAATGTGGAAGGACTCGATGTGCTTGATCATAATGTGCACGAACCAGTACCAGTACCGGGAATGGACGACATGCAAAGTCAAGAGATCTGAGGAATGGCCGACTCAGGTTTCAACTTCCTTCGAACAAGAGCATAAAGGTGAATAGTGACTGAATTTAGGAAACATATACTTGATATAAAAAACTAGGACATCTCTGCGATACAGGAGGCATCGACAGAGGATCCATAGAAACTAGAAGCTTAACCAACCAGTGGAGATAAACTCAGAGAAACGAGTACAGCTCCTAAATTCAAACTATTAACCCAACCAGTGGATGTGATATACAGTGGTCTGTTTGAAGGCGAAACGACTCGACTGCTACCAAAGATAACATCTTTTCTTGTCCGGCTTTTTGGTTTTTTATTTTTTGGACTTTTTAAAATATTTTGAAAAGTTTGAAAAAGAATAAAAGTGCTTTATAATTACAGAATAGGAGGAGATGAGTGTCAAGGAGCAAACAAACTAGTTCCAAGCAACAGAACATACATATGCTTAATGCAAGGATGCATGTGTAGGATAATGACACTCGGGGGAAAGTCCCCTCCCAGTTAAAAATGGGGAATCAAGCTGCAAAGGATATTTAAAATGGCTTTGTGTGACTAGACATGAGACAAGATCGGGCTATATAGCTGATAATGAAAGTGAGAGAAGCCAACATAAGGCTCAATGAGGCAAGAAAAAATCATGATAATGCAATTACAACTTGACATAAGGGAGTCCTGGGGTAAAAGGCCAGCAAAAAAGATCAAGAGGAGTATGAGGCTCTTGTGCAAAGTCATGGCGATACTATACAAAAGACTCCCACACCCTAAAGGAAAAATGTCGGCATGGGCGCCAAATCCAAAACGAGAATTAAGTAGAGAAACCATGTATGGTCAAGCTCTATCATTCACATCATGTCACTTCTAAAAACAACAAGAAGGTTCTGTGACAAGATAGAATAGTTTTGTACCTAAGGTTATAATGAAACGGTCATAAGTTCATGCAAAGTACAAACGGATGTCAAATCTAACCTATATGCCAGTTTATACATGATACCTAAAATTGGCATGAACAAGTCGAAACCATGGTCAAAATGATGCTCAAAATGGACTCCTACATCATCAAATTAGTCCAAAACAGTCCAAAATGGTCAGAAAAGGTCCAAAACTATAGAAAAGGGGGTAAAAAATTTCAAAATTTTCAAAAAATTTCTATAAATAGTAAAAAATTCAAAAATTCCATATCATTTGAAATTTTTACCCATTTGAGCTCAAAACTTCCAATGCGAATTCCGGGAGCTTTGTCCGACGAAATTCGACACCGTTTGTTCCAGGTAACTCCTCATCTCTTCTTCTTCCTATTTCATGCAAATTTTTTCAATTTCCATGGTCAATTTTAATTTTTAGCCCAATCTAAAATGGTTGTTTCGCCCACACAGATATCGAGGTTCTTTCCGCATATAGGGCTGGCCATACATGGAAAAACCTCCCAAAACCACATACATACGCGGCTATTTTGCAAACAATCACGTATGCGGCTGCGCATAAGGATTTTTAAGGTATATAATGACCAAAAATTAATTTTTATGTGCAGGATGTTTCTAGAATGGAGGGAGAGGGAACATCGAGATGTAGAAGAGGTTGTTCGAGGTGACTTAATGGCTCCACAAGCTCTATGTGCATGTGGTCTTTATAAGTTTTAGTGTCTTGGTAGCCTGAGAGCCAAACAAAGACTCCTGCTGATGCTAGCAAACTACTAGGATCCAGACTCAGATTCTTTTCATATCGACGGGATGTCCCTCACTATAGAGATTGAGGACATATATTTTATTACTGGATTATCCCGATGGGGAGAGGTTGTGAACCTATTGATGTATTTGTAACTTCGGAATGTATTCATCTATGTATCTTATGTATTGTAACCTTATGTTTATTTTGAGATGTATCTATAATGTAAATGAGTCATGTTGTCATGCCCTGATGTTCCGATCGAGAGGATAAATAATGTAAACAAGTCATGTCAAGTCATTTTGGGTAACCCTCTGATTGTCTAAGGGTTAAAGTCCCCACATTTCCGAGGCATTAGGGTTATTAGACTCTCCTAGTAGATCTCAGCCCTAGTATGGTTTTAGTCATGCCAAGATTAGTATAAATAGAGATTTGGACTCTCTGTTTAGTGCACACCATAAACACACTCAAGTGTAGTGCATAGTTGAGGAAGGATAAGACACTAGGGCTAGATAAGAAGAAGGTTACTGCTATCGGGAGATCACTTACTATTTTGAGCTTTTACCATTTTGGTGCTAATTCTATCTCTGAGGAAGTTGCGGGGTTTTCTCCATTTATGGTTTCCCTGAGGAAAAACATTGTGTTCATTGTCTCTTGTGTTTTATTGTTGTACTTGTTCTTCTCTCAGTTAAAGATCCTAATAATGCTAGCTTAATGTTGAAAAACTAACATGGTATCAGAGCTAACCTGAGAAAAAGACACTGTGCAGCTGTGGAAACTAGGGCTTCCTATTTTGTGGATCTCTCTCCACAAATTTTCAGCAAAATTAGGGTGGAATAACTTTGCTCCCTAGGGCGCATCTTTCTATCAAAGCAGAAGCCAATTCTGAGTTTTTTCAGTTTTGGACCCGACACTACTGTTGAAAATTAGGGCTTTTCACAGAAGAGGAATGTTTCAGTGAACCAAGGATTGGATTGATCTCCTCCCCAAAATTGAAGTTAGGGATAAATTTCAAGGCATTTGGGTGGACAAATCTATGTAAAAGTAAAACCCTAATTTTCTCCTAATCAAGTACTGCAGGATTTCAGCTCCAAATCCAAATATGACATCTTGACCTGGTAAGATATAAATATTTTGTATTTCCATTTGAGGTTCTCAGTTTAAGATGTCTCATCATACCAAGCTTGATGAAATGCTTGAGGGAGCTGATAACTTTCGAGCCTTGAAGTATAGGATCTCCATGGCCCTGGTAGAGAATGAGTTAGACTCTTACATCCATGAGGAGGTTCCAATTCTAGAGGGAGATGAGGCTAAGGCTTTACATAAGAATAATATGGTTATGGAAAAGAGGATCATTGCTGATTCTATCAAGGATCACCTTATCCCACAGGTGTCCTCTCTCAAGACACTTAAATCTATGTTTGATGCCCTAACCAAATTGTTTGAAGGGAAGAACATAAACAGGAAGATGACTCTGAGGAATCAACTGAAGAATGTGAAGATTCAGAATGCAGAGACCATCCAGTATTAATTCACAAGGGTTTCTCAGATCGAGGAACAATTAGAAGCTGTAGATGAAGAAGTGGAGAATGTAGAAATTGTGATGACAACACTGAATGGCCTACCTAGGTCATGGGATTCATTCATCCAAGGAATCTGTGCCAGAAAGAAGATAGTCAAATTCAGAAAACTATGGGAAGAATGTTCTCAAGAAGAAGCTTGGATAGCAGCTCAAGAAGAGAATATGGGAAGTTAAGATCAAGCTCTCATAGCTCACTCCAAGAAAGGCAGAAGAAGAGCTCATCACTCCAAGAAAGGCAGAAGAAGAGCTCATCACTCCAAAGGAAAGAATCCTCATCATAGAGATAACAGTAGAAAGGACCTAACTAAATTAATATGTTATACATGTGAAGAAAGAGGACACTTTGCAAAATACTATCCTAAGAACAAGGTTCACTCTCATAAGAAGAAGGGGAACAAGAGAAGACATCATGCTCATGCTGCAGAGGATGATGAACCATCCAAGAAAGAACCAGATATGAAAGTGTAGATTCTTCAAGCGAGGATGAATATGTTTTGATCTCCGCTCTCATAGGTAACATTACTCATGGAAGTGATGATTGGCTTATAGACAGTGGGGCTTCCAAACATATGATTGGATTCAAGGAATCCTTTGTGAGACTATTAGAACATAAATCACCTCACAAGGTGAAGCTAGGAGATGACTACCAATATCCAATAAAAGGTAGTGGGGAATATTCCTATAAACTAGACCCTGGAAAGTCTCTAACAATGAAGGAAGTATTGTTTGTTCCAGGACTCAAGAAGAACCTCTTCTCCATATTTGCACTAGATGCAAAAGGAATGAGGGTTTCATTCATAGATGGTCAAGTAATCATGTGGCCAAGAGGAAATACTATCAATGATGCGGTGGTGATTGGAGAACAAGAAGGAGGATTGTACAAATTAAAGGGCCATCCAGAACAAGCATTGGTCCATGACACAGTAGAGCTAAGTGAACTTTGGCATAGAAGTCTTGCACATGTGCATTACAGAGCACTGCCAATTGCAAGCAAATTTGTTGAAGGACTTCTAGAATTCCAAGAAAAACATGATGGGGTCTGCAAAGGATGTGCGAAAGGAAAGAATACAAAGAAGACATTTCCTAGCAGTGAAAGAAAAGCCAAAGGAATCCTAGAAATAATCCACTCCGATGTATGCGGTCCTATGTCATCAAGCTCACTAATCGGGTATGCATATTATGTTTCTTTTATTGATGATTTTTATAGGAATACATGGGTTTACTTCATGAAGAACAAAGACAAAGTATTCAGCAAATTCAAGGAATTCAAAGCCTTGATCGAGAACCACACTGAAAAGAATATCAAGACTTTCCGATCAGATAATGGCGGAGAATTCACTTCGAATGAATTCAAAGAGCTATGCAAAGAATCGGGGATTAAGAGGGAGTTGCACACTCCTTATAATCCACAACAGAATGGGATTGCAGAATGGAAGAACAAAACTATCATGGAAGCGGCAAGAGCGATGCTTCATGATCAAAATCTTCTTATGCATAATTGGGCTGAAGCTACCAGAATAGTGGTGTATGTACAAAACCGTAATCCACATAGAGTACTTGAGAACAAGACTCCTGAAGAGGTCTTCTCCGGCAAGAAACCAGAATTCATCCATCTCAGAATATTCGGTTGTCTTGTGTACATACACATTCCAAAAGAGAAGAGAACAAAATTAGATCCTTCAGGAAAGAAGGGTATATTTGTGGGATACTCTGAAAGCTTGAAGGCTTACAGAATATATTTCCCAGGATGCAACAATATTGACATCAGCATGGATGTGACATTTGATGAAGACACAACTTAAAACAAATCCAGAACAAGACTCGCTGAAGAACCTGAAGAAGCACCCAGAATTCATGATACAACCATGAATGAAGAAACTCAAGAAGGAGATCGAGATTTTGAAGAACCACAAAGACCTGTAGATCCACCTCTGGAGAAGAATCCTCATAAGAGGAAACCTGGCTGGGTACGTGAAATTATCCAAGGTGCAGAAAGATATGGGGCTCCAGAAGAGAATCATAGAGAAAGAAAGAGGACCAGATCCTGCTCTGAGTATGTAGCTTTACTACGTGATTTCATTGATAAAGAACCTTCCAGTTATGAAGAAGCGGTAGAACGGAAAGAATGGAAGGATGCTATGATTGAAGAGTATCAATCGATCATGAAGAATGATGTTTGGGATGTTTTTCCAAGACCAGAAAGGAATTCAGTTGTAACTTCCAAATGGATCTACAAGATCAAACATGTTGCAGATCGTAGCATTGAAAAATATAAGGAGAGATTTGTGGCTCGGGGTTTCTCTCAGAAAGAGGGAATAGATTATGAAGAAAACTTTACACCTGTAGCCAGATACACTTCCATCAGATCAGTACTTGCTCTGGCTGCGGTAATGAAATGGAAGATACACCAGATCGATGTCCAGACTACTTTCTTGAATGGTGTAGTGGAAGAGGAAGTGTATGTAGAATAGCCACTTGGTTTTGAGACACATGATAGGGAGTCTCATGTGTGCATATTGGAGAAATCCCTGTACAGTTTGAAATAGGCACCCAGGACATGGTACAGTAGAATTGACAGCTTTCTGTCCAGTTTGGGATTTAAAAAGGGTAAAGTAGATTCCAACCTTTACTACAAGGTTGAAGATGGCAACCTAGTGATGCTTCTACTATATGTAGATTATCTATTTGTGACAGGTATGGATGGGTTGATTGCTGATATGAAGAGAAATCTTGCTGCCGAGTTCAAAATGAAGGACTTGGGGATAATGCATTATTTTCTAGGTATGGAGGTGTGGCAGAGCGCGGATGGAATCTTCCTTGGACAAGGGAAGTATGCAGTACAGATCCTGAAAAGGTTTGGGATGATGGAATGTGAGGCTATGGCCACACCTATGGCATCGAACCTAAAGTTATTGAATGACGCTTCATCAAATTCGGTTGATGCTACGATGTATCGTCAGATGATTAGGTCCTTGATGTACTTGATGAACATGAGACCAGATATTTTATTTGTTGTGAACACCTTGAGCCAGTTCCTGACATATCAGAGACATGTTCACTTGATTGCTGCATAGAATATTCTGAGGTACCTAAAAGGTACAGTTAATTATGGGATCAAGTACGATGCGAATTAGAAGATTAACCTAGAAGGTTATGTTGATTCAGATTGGGTAGGTAGTGCCATCAATAGGAAGAGCACTTCAGGGTGTTGCTTCACTATGGGATCAGTTGTGATCTCCCGGTTTAGCAGGAAGCAATCCTGTGTGGCACTGAGTACAGCTGAAGTAGAGTATGTCACAGCTTGTTTAGCTAGTTGTGAGGCAATATGGCTAAGAAAGCTACTGTCTGATTTATTTGATCTCTAGTTGGATGCTACTTGTATACATTGTGACAACCAGAGTTTCATGAAGTTGTCATAGAATCCAGTGTTCCATGACAATTCGAAGCATATCGAGATCAAGTATCACTATATCAGGGATATGGTGCAGAGGGGAGCAGTGAAGCTCCAGTATGTTGCGATGGAGGAACAAATGGATGATGTATTGATGAAGCCATTGGCTAGAATAAAGTTCAAGTACTTTAGGGAGAAGCTTGGTGTTCTCTAGATCGAGGTTTCCTCCAATAGAAAATGATGAGACCCATAGCTATTCTGACATGATGAGAGGATTGGTTCCTTCCATGGTCAGATGTAAGGGTTGAGCCATTCTGTCATGGTGAAAGGATTGGTTCCTTCCATGTCAGATATGAGTGTTGGCCATTCTATCGAGCAGGACAGATGTAAGGGCAACTGCCATTCTGGGAATGGAGGTACCTGGTCAGTTACCAAGAAAACTCAGTCTAGGACTAAGAAGTGATTCTGATGTGATAAAGGGATTTGTTCCCACTTGATCAAATGTAAGGGCTGAACCATTCTGTCATGGCTAAAGGATTAGGTTCCTCCCATGTCATATGTGAGTGTTTCCCATTCCGATGAGCAGGTCAGATGTAAGGGTAACTTCCATTCTCTAGGAGAATGGAGGCACCTGGTCAGTTACCAGGTAGCTCAGTCGAGGACTGGGGGCCTTTCTGATATGGTTGTAGGATTGGTTCCTACAAGATCAGATATGAGTGCAAGCCCTTCCATCATTGTGGTAAGATGTGTTCCATCCTGGATGGATGTAAGTGCAGAGCCCTTTCATCATTGTGGTAGGATGTGTTCCAGCCTGGATGAATGTAAGTGCAGAGCCCTTTCATCATTGTTGTAGGATGTGTTCCAGCCTGGATGAATGTAAGTGCAGAGCCCTTTCATCATTGTGGTAGGATGTGTTCCATCCTGGATGAATGTAAGTGCAAAGCCCCTCCATCATTGTGGTAGGATATGTTCCAGCCTAGATGGAAGTGCAGAGATCTTCCATCATTGTGGTAGGATGTGTTCTAGCCTGGATGGAAGTGTAGAGACCCTCCATCATTGCGGTAGGATGTGTTCCCGCCTGGATGGATGTGAGTGTTGTTCCTTTCTGATGAGTAGGTCAGATATAAGTGCTGAAGAAGACCTACATGGAGGCTAGGCCTACAACCAGCATGAAAAGGGGCTGGCTCTATAGAACTTCCTGTGACGAGAAGAATCATGAGATAGCACCCATGATGATCCAGATCGAGTGATGATCTAGATCCAGTGATGATGATCCAGCAGTGATGATCCAGATCCAGTGATGATCCAAATTCAGTGATGATCTCCAGTGATGATCTAGATCCAGTGATGATCCAGATCTGAAGATGAAGATAACTTGAAGATGAAGATGGCTTGAAGATGAAGATGACTTGAAGACAAAGATGACTGAAAGACTAAGAATACTTGAAGATGCAGATGACAAGAGAAGAATACCATTGCTGAAAATTATGCCGAAAGAATACTTTCCTAGTTAAGAGGGAGTGTTGATGTATTTGTAACTTCGGAATGTATTCATCTATGTATCTTATGTATTGTAACCTGATGTTTATTCTAGGATGTATCTATAATGTAATTGAGTCATGTTGTCATGCCCCGATGTTCCAATCAGGAGGATAAATAATGTAAATAAGACATGTCAAGTCATTGTGGGTAACCCTCCGATTGTCTAAGGGTTAAAGTCCCAACAGTTCCGGGGAACTTGGGTTATTAGACTCTCCTAGTAGAGGTCATCCCTAGTAGGGTCTTAGTCATGCCAGGATTAGTATAAATAGAGATCTAGACTCTCTATTTAGTACACATCACAAACACACTCAAGTGTAGTGCATATTTGAGGAAGGAGAAGACACTGGGGCTAGATAAGAAGAAGGTTACTGCTGTCATGAGATCACTTACTGTTTTGGGATTTTTACATTTTGGTGTTGATTCTATCTCTAAGGAAGTTGTGGGGTTTTCTCCATTTATGGTTTCTCTGAGGAAAAACACTGTGTTCATTGTCTCTTATGTTTTATTGTTGTACTTGTTATTCTCTCAGTTAAAGATCCTAATAATGCTAGCTTATGTTGAAAAAATAATAGAACCTATGCTCTCGTGGGCCTAGAGGTGGCCTTACCATTGATGAGTACATTGCAGTATATTGTTTCCCGGACATAGAAAATTTTGGGAGTCAAATCCCGACAAAATTGATCCAGGTAATGGGACTGAAGGCCATATTATTGGTACCCTGTAGGATAGCCAATCTAGATTCACTCCACCAGGCCTCATGGCCATTTATGTTCTATGCAGTGGAGTGTATGAGACCCACAGTGTGCAAATGGAGCACTAGGTTGTTGAGTAACATGAAGCAGTAGCTCAGTGACTGCAAGATGGGCAGGGTGAGAAAATTCAATTTTGGCAGCATACTGAGCACGTTCTTGTTTGAGTGTGTACAGGGGCTAAGCACTAGAGTGGAAATTCATCCACACGAGATTCGAGATCCTACCCAACAACATTGGGTGGATGCTATGCATAGACTGGGCGGATATAGGGTGTCTAACCCCTACCCAGTGGACTTATTTCCATGGTGGCGACAGCAGATCATTGCCATCAATGACTATCCCTATGCAAGGATAGATTTCCAGGGAGATCCAGACATGCCCCTACCACCAGGAGTGGTATACGATGACATAGGTAACAAATCCCAAACCCTCTTTTTAAGTTTTTTGAATTATTAAATTTTTGTGTTTTTTGATATATTGACTCAAAAGACATGTTTTGGTGTGACGACACATAGTGACAATCTGTCATGTGTATACAGATGTTGGACCATGGTGACCTGATAGTTTCCCTCATCATAGACAGAGGGGAAGAGAATATGACATCATGGGTGTGGATGCGAAGCGGACGCTCCAAAGCATCCACACAAACTTTGCACACTTGACACACAGGGTACCCATGGCGCAAGTCGAGGACTTTCCTGAGGCCATGTAGTGCTAGGTGGTTGGTGTACCACAGGCATGGGTTTGCTTATTCCGATGACTAGCTAGAGCTGTGGTGTGCTACCACGATCAAAACCCACCTCCACCTCCTCGGGCTTAGAGACCTAAGAGTGTTTCATTTTTGTACTACCGTGTATTATATTTTGGTGGCTTGGAAGCCCCATTTTTGTATTATGACGTCACATTTTGGATGTTTAATGAAAAACGTTTATGATGATCGATTTTATTTATTTACATGTGTTTAAAAATGTATGTTTGTGATATGCTTATAGTCTATGCAACAAATGCCAATCTAACACGTAGTTAGCATATGAGTCAGCAACTTGATTAAAAATTCTTGAAACATGTATGTATGTTATGTTCTCAAATTGTCGTTCTGGCAATATCACACGTAAGAATATTCATAATAATGTCGGATCCCTAATACGATACAAGCCATTAAACTGTGAAATCACTAATTACGAATCAAGACGTACCTCAAGAGAGAGAACACCATGTGAAATGGAATCCCGCAATAACTCGATAACTGCACTATATTTAGCAACATTGTTCAAAGAAGGCCATAAACATACGCCTCCTAAAGACAATACCTGACCCATAGGAGCATAGATCACCAAAGCAGCAGAAACTAAGTTTTGAGTGTGGTGGTTAGCACCATCAGTGAATCCTATACAAGCAGAAGACTCCATCAACATATGCCATAAGAAATCAAAGCTAATCAACAAGCCCGATCACCATAAGAAAACCTAACTATGCAAAAAACTATATAATAATATACAATAATCAGCCTTGGTTGGAGATCATGCATAGTATTTTTTAAGATAGAGCCCATTTCTAGGCTTCACCAAGGCTGTCCCTTCATAATCCACCAGCTCATAGGTGTCCTTCTCTAACACATGTTTGACTACGTAAGGACCATGCCACATGGGATTAAACTTCCCTACCCCCAAGGGTTCTTTAGCTTGATCCCATAAAAGGACCAAATCACCTTCACTAAACCTCCTTGGATGGACAGACTTATCATATTGCATCTTAACGTGACGCTTATTTACTTCTAAAGCCACTAAGGCATCCAGGCGCTACTCATCAAGCTGCTCTAAGTGGACCAAAGGTTCCTCCAATGCAGAAGTGTCTGGTAAAAGCTCTATAGCTAGCTTCAACAAAGGGATTTCGCATTCAACTGGCAAGACAGACTCCACCCCATGTACAAGCTGATATGGAGAGAAACCAGTGGTAGCCTTAACCACGGTTCTATAGGCCCACAAAGTAGGTTATAACATGATATGTCAATGCGTCTTGCTTTGCACGATGGTTCATTGGAGAATGGAATTAAGTGATTTATTCACTGCTTCAACCTTCCCATTCACTTGGGGGTAATAAGAAGAGGAGTGCTCCTGCTTATACCCTAACTTCAAAGCTAACTCTTCCATCATTCTATTCTGAAAGTTCCTATCGTGATCAGTGACAAGCTCTTTTGGAATGTCAAACCGAGTAATAATTTGGTTGAAAAATAAATGCATGGTTGTCTCACCGTCAAAATTAATTATGGGCATAGCCTCAGCCCATTTCGTGAAATAATAAATAGCCACTATGATGTGATGATGCCCCCCAGCCGAGGCTAGGTTGCAATCCATAAATTCAAGCCCCCACTTGGTGAAGGGACCGGTGGTGATAATCGTATGTAATGGGGCAGGATGTGAGCACATATTGTGTGCAAACACCTGGAAAGGGTGACACTTCTTGACCGCATTGACACAATCTTTGAAGATCGACGGCAAAAAATATCCCACTCTCAAGATTTTTTTGGCTGTAGAAAGCCCAGATAAATGACCACCACACGCCCCTCCATGGCAATCATTCAGCACAACCTCAGCCTCATCATGGGTTAAACAATGACATAAAATGGAATCTACCCCATAGCGCTACAAAGTGTTATCCACTATAAGGTAGTTCTTAGATACATGACGTAATTGTCATCACTCTTCCTGTGAAAGGTGAGTAGGGACCTTCAATGTTTGCAAATATATAATGATATCCCCATACCATGGGTCCAAAGTTGAGATAAGGAAAATATGCTCATTGAAAAACGTATCCTCATAAACCTCCTCCTCTTCCACACTTGGAAAATCAGAAATGAGCTCCGCAAAAATTAATGACTTCTTCGATTTCGCCGAAATGAATTCGAGATCCAATTCATGCAAAATAAAAATCCACTTATTATATTTTCCCCCGATCATCCTTCTAGTGAGGACAAACTGAAATGGATTGACATGAGCTACCACCAAGTTCTGGCGAAGGAGAATGTAATGTCTCAATCTCTGAACTGCATGAACGGTGTCCAAGGCAAGTTTCTCCACATGATAATAACGAATTTCTGCATCAATAAGGTTTCGGATCAAATAATATATGACATGCTCATGGAGCTCGTCATCCTCCTAAACCAAAACCATACCAACCGTCTCCATGGATGTGGCCACATAAATAAAAAAATAATGGCTATAGTTGGGTGGAATAAGCATGGGGGCCAATGCTAAGGCTCGCATAAGAGCATCAAAGGACTCTTGGGCTCACTCATCCCAGCAAAAGGTAGTGTCCTTTAAAATACACATAAAGCCTTTAGTAAAATTGGAAAAATTAACCACGAATCTCCACAAGAAATTTGCCATTCCTTGCAAACACTGAAGCTGTCTAATATTGCGCAAGGGAGACAATTGAAGCATTTCCTCAACCTTTAAGGGATCAACTCTTATACCCTCCTTGGAAACAATGAACCCTAGAAAGTGACCAATCATCATGCAAAAGGTGCACTTATGAGGATTTAACCTAACCTAGTAATGGCGGCATCTTTCTAATACTAATCTCAAATGGTATGGATGACACACTCTTAGATGAGAATGAGCTGTAAGATCATCCAAATACATTTCGATAATTGTTTTGAGATCATAAAAAATTAAGGTCATAGCCCGCTGAAATGTGGCTTCGGCGTTTTTAAGACCGAAAGGCATTTTTTGATATGCAAACGTACCCCAAGGGAAAATAAACGTAGTTTTATGTTGATCCTCAGGTTTTATCTAAATCTGATTATATCTAGAAAAACCGTCCATGAAGGAGAATACCTCGCTTCCCGCACACTCATCCAAAATATGATCAATAAATGGTGTGGAAAAATTATCCTTAGGACAAGCACGATTTAAATCACGGAAATCACTGCATATATGGATCTGTTGTAGCTGCAACTATTTTCCCCAAATTTTTTGAAATTTTGGACCCTCCTTATTGATTTTATCTTGCATGGGCTTATTTGGATTGTTGAACTATGTTTTGTCCCTCTGCTACAATTTTGGATTGTTTGAAGTTGAATTGAGGTCAATTGCTTTCATTTTTCTTGGAACTGCTTTATGTTGGCCAATGCTTTGACTGTTGGAATTTTGAGATCTGAAAATGATGTCCTTTTGGTCTGATTGATCTCCTTCATCGCTTTCAGAATTCTATTTATGTTTAAGTTGGAGTTTCAGTTCTCTTCGCCACCGCAATTTCGGAGGTGAAACGAACTAGCTTTAACGCTGCATAGCCGAAGGTCTTTTGAACACTTAACACTTTATTTTTCATTTTCCTTCATCGCTCTTAGAATTGGTTTGAATAGTGAATCAAGGTGGTAGTCTTCTACGCAGCCACCATTGCGGAGGGTAAGCAATGAACATCTCGACGGACAGTTTTTATGTTCACCGAAGCGCTTTTATCTCATTTAACTATCGATGGTTTTATTTATCAAATTCGAGGCATTAGCTTTCTAAATCTCTGCCATTTTTTATGGAAAGATAATGAACATGCCGACGGTTAGTTCTTATTCTTGCCGATTCTGTGATTTTATTGCCTAAACCTTTTTTCCTTTCAATGATGTTGTTTTCTCTATCGGAATGGTTTTTTGATGGTTGATCAGAGGACTAGTCCTTTGTGTTGCTGACACAGCGGCGGCGTTGAGCTCACCATCGCTGACACCCAGTCATTAAAACTTCTGATCGCCGTAGTTTTTTATTTGAAAGCGGAAGTTGTGGCCCTTATGTCTTCTGCCGTTGCAGCTCCCTAATGCACTAACAATCTAACTTGTAGTTTTTTCTTTTGCGCGCTGATGAGAGTGTATTTTTCACCTAATGCTTAGTATTTATTGATTTCAACTGTCCGTGGGGTTTTCCCACCTCTTTTGTTGTGTTGTTACTATATTTTATGAGATGGCGAAGTTTTCCCATGGGTGTTGGTCGAGTCAAGGCTTCTGAGATGAAGAGCGCGGTTTGGGGGTTTGGTGTTTTGAGGAGTGGTGGTTACATTTTCCTTTTTCATTCTTTCATTGAAGGTTGTTTAATTGGCCCAGATGTGGCCTGGATTGAGATAAAAAGTTTGTTTTTGGGACTTTTGCTTGTAGTCCGGACAGTGGATTTAGAGGATTTTCAGGCCCATCTTGCAGGATTCTCTTTACCTTATCTTTTCATGCTTTAAATTTGTTTATAGTTCATTTCATAGAATGCATGTATTGATACAATTTGTGTTACTTTTTCAAATGCTCAGTGATCTAAGGACTGGTTATTCATGACAAGGTGATTGCTGCTGTAGAGAAGACATGTCTAGAAGACAAAGTAGAAGAAAGGAGGTAGCAAGGAAGGAAGAGAAAGAAAATGCAGAAGCAGAGATGAGGAAAAAAAAAAGAAAGTCAGGTCTAAGCTCAATAGGATCTAGCAAGGGACCAATTGATTATTAAGCATAATCAATAGAAGAAGAGGCCCAGGCTTGGAAAATTTTGTCAATTACCAAGCTGGCCCCTTTTCATAAAAGTGCTTTTAAATCTTAAATCTGAAATGTAACGTTTGTATGAATCATGAGCACTCACAAAAGGACAAAATTGTGAGATTAAAATAGTTGGGGGAGCCCAAAGGTCACTGAGGGGCAGCCCAAGAGTTTTGCTTGTAGTATAAGTATAGGAGAGTTAGATAATAAGAGGACTTTTTCCCATTGAGATTTGTGAGAACATGTTGTAAGAATAACTATTTCCTTTTGCAATAAGAATTACAAGTTTCCTGTTGGAGAAAGCTTGGTGGAACTTTTCAAATGTTGTGCCATGGATGTGTTGAATGTGAACTATTTCATTTTCAGCTTTGTGTCCATTAACTATGAGATCATTCTAACTCTTTGAACCTATGTTCTTGTATGAATGCTCTCTAGTTTATTCTATGAAATTTCCACTATGAGTAATGAATGTTGTTCATAAAAAATTAGCTATTTGGTTGTTCATATATCTATAAATGTTCATGTGTTTTGAAATAAGTAACAACTATCTGTGATTTTTCTTAATGCATGCGCAAAATACATTACTCATTGATGAATAATAATCTTGCTCCCTAGGGATAGGTTAGATAGTTAGTTTTATTTTTTCTTTCTTGCTGTGTGTGGTTTAGATGCGAGAGAGTTAAGACGAAAGATAAGAACCTGCGCATCACATTGTGACCGCTCCTCGTATTCTCTATCAATTTGCATTCTTATATAGGAACTTGCATATCATACTAAAATTCAAAAACTAAAAACATACACGGTGGACCGGGCTGCAATCGGTAAAACCTTTTATTTTTGTTACTTGACCTATGGTAGCCAGACCGTAAACCGGACGGATTCCCCATACCAAATAGTAACATGCTAGTTGGGAATGTTTACTAGGGAGAATCCCTAACTATTGTTACCTGTGATTTTCTAGGCCTCAATAGTTTTTGGTGCTATAAGGAGGGCTGCCAGTGCATGGCTAGCCGAGGAAACTTATTTTCTCGAGATTATTCCACCGGTGATGGTTCTGAAAGCAGTATAGTTTCCCAATCCAATTCTTGAAGAGAAGGGTAAAGAGCATATGTATTATGTCGATAACGAAGTAGTCAATGATCTGAGAAGACATACTAGGGCATATGTGAGGAATATTGGAGGATTACCAATTATTCATGTCTTTCCCAGAAGAGAATATAAGAAGAAAGATCGTCCTATATTGGAAGATGCAGTGTTGGTTGGATAGTTTGAAGAACTAGTAGAAACAATGTTACAGGAATTTGTTCAGCCTTTGAATCAAGTGGGCCCAGATACACCTTGCTGTTCACCTATTCATACCCCTTATCACTCACCACCTCATTCTCCACCTAGAAACATGGCAAACCTGAATGCAAATTAGCCACCCAACCCACCGAATCCACCACCTGCTTGGAGGACTAGGTCACCTTTAAACCTGGCACCTCCTCTACATGACTTACCTCGGGATTTTGAGAAAATGATTCCCAAGTTTGACCCAAGTGAAAATATTTTAGTAGATGATCATTTACAAAGCTTTTACTTGGCCATAGAAGGAATAAGGGCTGGAGAACATGAAGATGTAGTTTGCAGATTGTTTCTGCATACCCTGAAAGGAGAAGTAGCCTCATGGTATTTGGCTCTGCCTGCAAAATGAATCACAGACTGGGATACTTTTGAAAGAATATTTAGAAGTAAGTATGTAGTCCAAAAAACTCATGCAGCATTAATGAAGGGGTTATGTGCTTTGAAGAAAGAAAGAACAGAAAAAGTGCATAGTTTCACCCAAAGGTTTGCTACTTATCTTAAGAATTTTTCTGCAACTGATAAACCGTTTGATAAGGTTTTGATTGAATACTATACTTCAGCTTTAGGGCCTAACTTGGCCATGTTTTCCAAGATGCAAGTCAAGCCTACATTCTCAGAAACTTATGAAGAAGCCGAGAGAGTAGAAGCTGAAAGAGAGAGCATAGAAGATTGTCCTGAGCACTTAGGAGAAAAAACTTTTGGTAAGAAATCCTTATTACTATCTAAGCCTAAACAGGAGCAGTCACATGATTTTGAAGGAATGTTAAAAATGATGCACAAACTGTCTAATAGAATAATAGATCTTAAAAAGGAAAAAGAAGCTCATAAATCTTATAAGCCTTACTATAAAAGGAGAGAGGAAAACAATCAATCTAAGCCTCCTCCACATAGTCCTACATCAATGAATTTAACAGAGGTGGGTATGGATAATTTTCGCACCTTTCATGAGCAGCCTCATTTTCAAAAAAATTGTCCTCAATGGATAAATTCAATGGCATTAGTAATGAATCAGCTATTGGACTCTAAACTAACAGAAGTTGATGATGAAGAGGAAAAGGGAAATAAATCCACACAAAATCAAGAGGAGGATGCTTTGGTTTTATGGGACTGTGTCTCACTTTTCGATATAGAAGAAGAAGGCTATGTGAAACAGGAGGAGATATTGGAAACAAACGTGACAACAAGAATCCAAGGTTTGATAAAAGAGGACAGATCAGTACTCCCGAAAATCAAGAGACTTCAAAAGAATGTAAAGAAAATTCAGAAGATCACCATAGCTGATAAGATACCTGAATTCACCATTACGAGTGAAAATCCAAAGCAAATCAACATTCCTGTTAAGCCCATTGAGGAGAATACTGATAATGTAAAAAAGAATTTCAAAGAACATAAGATGGAGTATGATATTGTGGAATATATTAAGAGGGATAAGGCAAATATCTTGCTGTTTGAAATGTGCAATGTGCCTCAACAGAAATAAAGATTGTTAAAAGCACTTGAAATACCTAAGGAAAAGCTTCCCACTGACAATCAACCTAAAGAATAATAAATTGGTGAAGCAAGTGTGGGAGGTAAGCCTAAATACAAACCCCACCATTTCTATTAACTTTTGAAATTTTCAACCATAACGTGCACAATTGTTTAATAGACTTAGGGGCATCAGTCAATGTTATGCCACTTTCAGTCTGCAAAAAGATAATTGGACATCCTAAACCACCTACTTGGCAAGTTAT
Source organism: Pseudotsuga menziesii (assembly GCA_001517045.1). Classification (NCBI taxonomy): domain Eukaryota; kingdom Viridiplantae; phylum Streptophyta; class Pinopsida; order Pinales; family Pinaceae; genus Pseudotsuga; species Pseudotsuga menziesii. The sequence continues at coordinate 278,646 of LPNX010199638.1, read as the reverse complement.
TCAGTTAGATAGAACAAATGTGAAGGTAATTGGGGAAATGGAGGATGTTCTGATTCGATTATCTTCAAATGAAAAGGTATGTCAGTTCATCGATATTGTAGTAGCAGACATACCTGAGGCTTATTGACTTGTTTTGAGTTGGGATTGGTCAGCAAAGCTAAATGGATATTTTGCATCAGATTGGTCACATCTGTGGTTTCCTTATTAGGGAAGTCCCAACCAAATAAAAGTATTAAGAGGGCCCCATATGAAGCACAATGTTACTCAGTTGGAGGGTAAGAATGAACCAGTGAATTCTATATTGGGAAATTACTTTATTGAGCTTGAACTAGGAAATTACCAAGCAGAAGAATCCAGTGGTACATTAGACACACAACCCGATCTCCTTCGATTTTCACAGGCTGATGAATTTGACTGTAAAATAGTAGACTTTGTTTCAGATGTAGTTGTTGATTCAAGTATAATAGAAGTAGATAGTTTTTGGACACTTTTTTTTCATGGATCTAAAACTTTGGAAGGATTAGGAGTTGGTTGTGTCCTAATTGATCCAAAGAAAAATAAACATTTTCTTTCATGTAGATTAGAGTTTGAATGCACCAATAACACAGTCGAATATGAAGCATTAGTTCAGGGACTAAGAATAGCAATTGAATTAAAAGTAGAAAATCTGAAAGTGTATGGGGATTCTAAAATAATTGTAAAGCAAATTCGAAAACAGATACATTGCATCTCACCTCATTTAAAAGCTTATCAGAATGAAGTGTGGTATTTGTTGACAAATTTTTATTCATTTAATATTGTATCCATTCCTAGACTTAAGAATGTAGCAGCTGACTTATTAGCTACCTCAGCTACAATGATTGTACCTTCAAATAACAACTGTTCTATTGAATTACTTTTCAGGCCTTCGATTCCAGACATGATTAATAATCTACGATTTTTTGATGATGATCAACTAATCTTGGAATGTTTGATGAATGATGACACTTTCAAAGCGGCAATTATCGATGACGAAGAACACCAAGCTGAGTTAAAATTCAAACAACTTCATTCCTAGGGGTCAAGACCCGAGAGCGGATGTTTGATTTAGACAGCAAATTCAGAAGACTAGTAAATGTCAAGACTCATAGCTTGTCTTTGCAATTCGAGCTGATAAATTTGGGAATTGAAGTTAAACCCAAATATGTAAATTTGGGAAAGTGTTGTTCCCTGGGTGAAAGAAATAAGTTCATTAGTTTGTTCAAATATTACAAAGATGTATTTTCCTTGACATATGAAGAGCTTAAAACATATGACACCAATATTATACAACATGTCATTCCTATTAGATCTGGACTCAAGCCTTATCAGCAACCTTTGAGGAAGATGCATCCAAAACTGGAGCCTTTAATTCAGAGTGAAGTGAAAAAATTATTGGATGCCAAAAATATATTCAAAGTCAAACACTTAGAATGGGTTTCAAATCCGGTGCTAGTAAGGAAGAAATATGGAGAAATCAGGCTATGTGTGGATTTCAGAAACTTAAATCGTGCTTCTGATAAAGACAACTATCCAGTCCCACCCATGGAGCAGATATTGTAGATGGTTTCAAGTTCTGAGTTATTTTCGTTATTAGATGGATTCTTTGGCTACAATCAATTGTTAGTAGCTGAAGAAGGTAGACTTAAAACTACATTCAGAACAAAGTGGGGAACTTTTTCTTACAGAAGAATTCCCTTTGGACTCATCAATGCTAGAGTTACTTTCCAGAGGGCTATGGATATAGCTTTCCACGGTCTAATTGGTCGTAGTGTGGTAGTATATCTCGATGATGTCATGATATTTTCAAAGAGGAGATAAGAACATGCATTCCATCTAAAACAAATTTTCGAGCATTGTCAAAAATATGGCATCTCACTAAATCCAAGGAAATGTGTGTTTGCGGTTATAGAAGGAAAGCTACTGCATCACGTGGTTTCTAAAAAGGGGATCCCCATAGACCCAAACAGGATCAAAGCTATCGAACAGATCCCTTCACCCCATAACAAAAAAGGTATGCAATCATTCATGGGGACAATAAATTTTGTGCGAAGGTTTGTGCCAGATTTTGCTCAAATTGTTAAACCTTTGCAGCAAATGGTAAAAAAAAAGTGTACAATTCAAGTGGAATGATGTAGAGAAAAATGCATTTAGTAAAATAAAGACATCTATTGCTCATGAATCCTCTCTCAAAAGTCCAAATTTTGAGAAAGATTGTTTATACACTTTCGCATCTGACGATTCATTAGCAGTGGTGCTTACTCAGAAGGAAGATGGGGGAGATGAGTAGCCCATATCATTTATGAGCACTAGTGTGTAGGGGGGCGAATTGAATTACCCAGCTGTGGATAAACAAGATTATGCAGTATTCAAAGCAGTAAAAAAATTTAGGCCGTACATACTTAAGAAACGGACAAAGTTAATAGTTCCACACCCAGCTGTAAGGTCTCTTTTTGTACAAAAAAAATTAGGAGAAAGAAGAGGCAACTGGGTAACAGCTTTACAAGAATATGACCTCAAATTCAAACCAGCATCCATAGTTAAAGGGAAAGGACTGTGCAAACTAATGGCTGAAGGTAACAACAATGCAGAAAACAATTGGGAAAATAAAGTTGAGTTACATATGATGGATGTATGTCCTCTTTTCACAGCTCCAAATTCCTAGTACCGAGACCTTGTTCATTACCTTCAGGAAGGATTGTTGCTAGAACATTGGAATTCCAAGTAGCAAAGAGTGTTGTGCCTTAAATCAGCCGCATATCAGATCATTGATGGAATTTTATTCAGGAAGAATTATGATGGAGTCCTTCTCAGATGTTTAGAGAAAGAAGATGCAAAGAAGGTCATAACAGAGTTACATGATGGGCTTGCTGGAGGTCATTTTTTTGGAGATACGACAGCCCACAAGATTCTCAAAGCTGGATATTATTGTCCCACACTGTTTAATAATGCACATGCCCATGTCAAAAAGTGTGATATCTTCCAGAGGTGTGGGGGAAGACAAGCCAAAGCAGTAGGACCATTGAAGCCGATGATGATAACAGAACCATTTGAGCAATGGGGAATTGATATCATTGGAGAGATAAAACCAAATTCTTCCTTGCAACACAAATACATTTTGACGGCAACTGACTACTTCACTAGATGGGTCGAGGAAATTCCGTTACGTAAAGTGAACGAAGATTCGGTCATGGATTTCTTGCAAGATCATATTATGACCAGGTTTTGGGTTCCAAATTCCCTAGTTTTCGATAATGCTACTTATTTTTATTCTATTAGATTCACTGCATTTGCTCATGAAAGAGGAATTAAGTTGCGTTATTCTGCGAACTATTACCCACAAGGAAATGGTTTGGCAGAATATACAAACAAGAATCTGATTAGGATCTTAAAAAATACTGTGATAGAAAACCACAGAATTTGGTATTTATCATTACCAAACGCTCTTTGGGCTGATAGGGTCACACCCAAGAATTCCTTAGGTGTGTCACCATATACCCTTGTTTATGGAAAAGAAGTTATACTTCCTCCTAACATTATGTTACCATCTTCCATAATAGCTCAAGAGTCTAGAGGCACAGATAACGAAATCTTGCAAATTAGAATCTATAATCTTTTGAAGGCGAAAGAGTCTAGGTCCAGGGCCAAAGAACATTTTAAGCATCAATAGGAAGTAGTGAAGCGATCGCTTGATAAACATAAAGTTGTAAAAAAGGAGTTTGAAGTGGGAGACCTGGTTCTTAAGTGCGATGACCCGCATGATGAAAAGGGAAAACACACAAAGTTTCAACAATTATGGGTAGGCCCTTTTCAAATTGCAACAAAACATGGCCCCTCGACCTACAAATTGCAAGATTTATAGGGGTGGGAAGAGAACTTATCAGTTAATGGTTTAGTTCTCAAACCTTATTTTTCCTATTTTTTTGTTTTTGTTTTGTTCATAAATAAATTGATTTGGTTGTTTTTTTGGATTTACTTTATTTCTGTTTGTTCTAGTTTAGATTTTGATGGATTTCAATAAAAGAAGCAAACTTTTGGTTGCATGGAGAGCATCAGAATTTTGGATTAACTAAAATCCTTGATTATAAGGCTGTGTACTATTGTTTTATCTGAAAGAATTTCTTCTAGTTAGAAGATTTTCCTAAATGGCTATGAACACGTTGAATTCCTACTTAATCCTTGGAAAATAACTCAGGATCAAAAGGTCTAGAATACTATTTGAAGGCTCCATCCATCTCACATTTAAAAATGTCTTGGGGGTGACAGAAAAATACCCATGGAAAGGAAGCAAGGTGTTATCTCTACAGTTGTTTCACCTGTTTATTTTTAAATTTTTTGATTATCCTTGGTTTTTATTGTTTTAATTTTGCTGTGTTTTATATTTTATGATTGATTGCTCACCATTAGGGTTCCTTTTATTTCCTAAAATCCTCCAAAACTTCATTTATAAGCCATGAGCTCATGTATGTGCAAGAAGAGTATGTGTTACAGGGTGAATTCATACAATGCTGTTTGTTAAAGATATGTGTGCTCCATGTGCTTGAATCCAACACCAGCAATAAAGAGTGGGACGAGTCGAATGCAATATGTTTAAAGGAAAACACCAGTGTGCTGAAGTTCATCGCCAATTAGCCCTCCAAGCATTCAGCCTTGTGCTCAAGGCTCATTGATCTAAAATACACAGTCTTCTACAACTTCAGTGCACCCAGGATATGGAACTTCTGCTATTGTGTCCATGTATCGGAGTGCAACTTTATCATCAGCGACATCTTTGCCTTTAACTGGCAATTTAGTAATGTCACAGAGAAAGCCTTCTGAACAAGCTCCTAAAAGAAGCCTTGAAAGTGTTCTTCAATCCAGTAAACAGCAAGTCAGTGCCATTGAAAGTATGTTGAGAGGATTAGATTCTATAGAGAAAGGGAGTGTTTATACAGTCTCACGGCCTGTTCGTAGGGATCCGGGCAGTGAAGTTGGAGGAAGTTATAGAAGGATACAATCTTCTATTTTTCCTGCCCGCACTTTAGTTGATCCTCCATCTGCATGTGATCCACCCTTTCCAGCATCTGTTTCTGCAACAAGTCAGATTCCTGTGCGCCCTTCCCTTGGAGCTAATGTATATAAATTTGGTATGTATGCTAATTTACCTGATGTAACACCTTCCCAAGCCCCAATTTCCACAGATATTAGTAAAGCATCTCTTTTGGGTAGCATGAACCATGAAACATCATCTGCACTAGCTATATCATACACAGCGAAAAGATTTCCAATGACATATGAGAGGTCAAGTCAACGCAGTTCTCTTGAAGAAAGTAATGACATTAAAGCACCAGCACCAAGGTGCGTTCTTAAATTAGAATCACAAATGGACAAATCATATTTGGATGCCCCGTCTAAGGATACACGCTACAAGGATTTACATTACAGTTCAATACCAAATTTTCAGAGGCCACTTTTGCTTTGTCTGAGAAATTGGAGGTGACAGTTTGGCGTGATGGAAAGGAATGGGATCAAACCTTTGTACGTGGAAAGCCTGTGACTGAACTCACCTGTCATGAAGTTCTAGGTGAATCTAAATCTCGCCAAGGAACATGTGTAAGGTTCTGGCCTGATAAGGAAGTCTTTACAAAAACGACAAAGTTTGAATATAACACAATAGCTGGACGTGTCAGAGAGCTTGCATTTCTGAACCCTCAGGTAAAGATCACCTTGAAGGAGGAGAATGAAGATGCAGTGAAAGTAATATATAATGAATATCACTATGCTGTGGGCTTAGTCGAATATGTCTGTTGGTTGAACCGTGACAAGGTGGCTTCGTCTTTACAATTTACCATTCCAGAAGATGGTACATCTGAAGAATCCCTTGAATGAGTACAAGCCAGTGAACATTAGTAGAGATTGCCAGGAGCTGACACAGGAAACTGGAGAAGCTCTTTGTGGTATTATAGATGAAGGCACTGAATTCGAAGGAAAACATAAGTGCAAGATCGGTGTTAGAGATTCTACCCTTACAAAAAGGCTCCATAGAGATTATGGTAGTGCTATGGTTGATGCAAATCGCTTGGGAGGATATTTGGCATCACAGGGTAATTGGCCTATAATGCCTATGTTATATCCACCAGCACAGCATGCAACTGTCACAAGGTTGTTGAATATTCTTTTTCCAAAAGGCCGTGATCATGTTAATCCCGGTTCCACTGTTGAGCTCTTCACAGGACAGCTCGGAGATCTTATTTCTACAACTGTTGAGCATGTTCTAACTCCAGATGTCAGGGCACAACTACAGTATTGATATGAAAGCCATTGAGATGGAGGTAAAAAAAAGAGGGTTCATTACTGTTCAGTTGTAGAATAAATTACAGGTGGCAGAGTATGTTGTTTCCGGATCCATATTTTTAGGCACTAAATCAAGAACAATTCATATTTTCGGTGAAGATCGATTCAAGAATTCCAACACTTGGCAGTTGAAACATACAGATGGCAGAGTCAGCATTTGAAGACCAGACAGGATAGCCATTAACTATTGATTACATCCAAATGACCCATGTAGGATCTATTCGGTGATTATATTTTGTTATTGTTATAATTACTGAGAAGAGGCATATTGATCACGGTGACACAGAGATATATTTGCAAGCTGTTGAATTTTCAAGCGTACATGTGGCTTAGCAGGACAGTTCCAGATCACAAGTTTGAAGGATTAAAGTTCAGAAGTTCCAAATTTTTAGGAGCGTATTCAAGCTTGTTTCTATTTTTAGTTTTCTGTTAAGATTTTATTCTAAAATGTTTGCAACAAATATATGGTGTACTTTTATATAAATAGGAGGATTTTTCAATGAAAGCGAGGGAGGTCCCAGCAAAGGTCTCGATTGAGGAGAAGTCTCGAGCACAGGGGACTGAGGGGGTTGGCAGTTTTGGGGAATCATGCTGGATGAATTGCAAACATCTCTGTATAGCATAAAATCTTTGCAGCTTCAAACAGGTTCTAGTTTTGAATGAAATATAATGATGATTTGTTTCTGTACTTCATGAATTGTTTCTTTGGTAATTCTTTTAGGTATATGGTCACTCGCATTCCATTACTCTAATTCTTATCAGAAGAAATAGTTATCTTTGATATTCATACACAGTCACAGTTTCACTTTATGTTATCAGGATCATAGAATTCTTATTATTGAATGTTGTATTGTAGTTTTATGTTATGTGGTTTCTATGATTTGTCTTGCAACCCTCATTGGTTTACCAGCCTATCTTATATTCTGATTTTCTTGTGAATACCTGTATGTAATTATCTGTGACATATACCAGTGATATTGTATAAACATACCTAAAACTGTATAAACATGTGATACCAGCCTAGTACCTTATAGTACTGTAAACATATATTAGTATTAGTTTGATACCAGCTGTTATAGTACCTTCTTCTTTGATTTCATTTGATTTGATCATTTTTAAAACTAAGATTTCCTTAAGCTTGGATCCCGTAGTCTAGGTCCAACTTTAGGGATAACACAAGGTAAACAGTGTATTATATATAAATGATCCCATGCCAAGAATTGAAATCCAAAAGGCAAATAAGAGTCAAAAATCTCCTAAAAAAGCAATATGTATCAAACCAAAGTACTGAACCATATAAGCACAAAATTGCCAAAGTTACTCTATGTTCGTGAGCTGAAAATTAAATACATCTCTCACACAAAAGGACCCTATGGATAGAGGAGCCTGAATAAAATTCAAAAAGAAAGGCATGCAGGAGGACTCAAAAAGGACAAAATTCCAAAAGCACAAAAAGTGAAAAATGGCATGGGATGAGGAACAAATGAATACTTCTATTTACCATATGTTACAATCCTGTGGTGTCTGAGCTGGAAACTACCCGAAGTCAGAGGTAAAAAATGAAATTCATATTCCTGGCCTCAAAAGAGTTATCTGGATTTTTAAATCTTAGTTCCCATGATCCCTAAATTGGACTATAATCAATGGTTAAAAGTACATACATTTTCCATTTCGGAAATCCAGACATCTAGAAGAATTCAACATGTTGGTTTTATTGTCAAAGAGTTTGTTTCTTAAGGAAGAAATTGTCTAGAGATCTGGGTTCACCAGGTAGTCGCCAATTGTTGCAAATGCAACTACTTTCCCCAAATTTTTTGAAATTTTGGACCCTCCTTATTGATTTTATCTTGCATGGGCTTATTTGGATTGTTGAACTTTGTTTTGTCCCTCTGCTACAATTTTGGATTGTTTGAAGTTGAATTGAGGTCAATTGCTTTCATGTTTTTCGGAACTGCTTTATGTCGGCCAATGCTTTAACTGTTGGAATTTCGAGTTTGATCTAAAAATGATCTCCTTTTGCTCTGATTGATCTCCTTCATCGCTTTCAGAAGTCTATTTATGTTTAAGTCAAATTTTTAGTTCTCTTCGCCACCGTAATTTAGAAGATGAAACAAACTAACTTTAACGCTGCATAGCCGAAGGTCTTTTGAACACTTAACGCTTTATTTTCATTTTCCTTCATCGCTCTCAGAAGTGGTTTGAATAGTGAATCAGGGTGGTAGTCTTCTACACAGCCGCCGTTGTGAAGGGTAAGCAATGAACATCCCAACGGACAGTTTTTATGTTCACCAAAGTGCTTTTATCTCATTTAACTGTTGGTGGTTTTATTTATCAAGGTCGGGGCATTAGCTTTCTAAATATTTTCCATTTCGGTGGACAGATAATGAACATGCCAACGGTTAGTTCTTAGTCTTGCCTATTCCGTGGTTTTATTGCCTAAACCTTTTTTCCTTTCGATGATGTTGTTTTCGCTATCATAACGGTTTTTTGATGGTTGATCAGATGACTAGTCCTTTGTGTTGCTGACATGGTGGTGGCGTTGAGCTCACCATCGCTGACACTCAGTCATTAAAACTTCCGATCGTCGTAGTTTTTTTATTTGAAAGCAGAAGCTGTAGTCCTTATGTCTTTCGTCGTTGCGGCTCCCTAATGCACTAACCATCCGACTTGTAGTTTTTTTTCCTGCTGATGAGAGTGTTGTTTTCGCCTAATGCTTAGTATTTATTGCTTTCAACTGTCGGTATGGTTTTCTTGCCATTTTTTTGTGTTGTTACTATATTTTATGGGAAGGCAGAGTTTTCCCATGGGTGTTGGTCGAGTCGAGGCTTCTGAGATGAAGAGCACAGTTTGGGGGTTTGGTGTTTTAAGGAGTGGTGGTTACTTTGTCCTTTTTCATGCTTTCATCAGAGGTTGTCGAATTGGCCGAGATGCGGCCTAGATTGAGATAACAAGTCTATTTTTCGGACTTTTGTTTTTAGTTTGGACAGTGTATTTAGAGGATTTTCAGGCCCAACTTGCAGGATTCTCTTTACCTTATCTTTTCATGCTTTAAATTTTTTTATAGTTCATTTCACAAAATGCATGTATTGATACAATTTGTGTTACTTTTTCAAACTCTAAGTGATCTAAGGACTGGTTATTCATGACAGGGTGATTGCTGCTGTAGAGAAGACATGTCTAGAAGACACAACAGAAGAAAGGAGGCAGCAAGGAAGGAAGAGAAAGAAAATGTAGAAGCAGAGATGAGAAAAGAAAAGAATAAAGTCAGGCCTAAGCTCAACAGGATCTAGCAAGGTACCAATGGATTATTGAGCATAATAAATAGAAGCAGAGGCCCAGGCTTGGAAAAGTTCGTCAGTTACCAAGCTGGCCCCTTTTCATAAAAGTGCTTTTAAATCTTAAATCTAAAATGTAATGTTTGCATGAATCATGAGCACTCACAAAAGGACAAAATTGTGAGATTGAAATGGTTGGGGAGCCCAAAGGTCACCGAGGGGTGGCCCAAGAGTTTTGCTTGTAGTATAAGTATAGGAGAGTTAGATAGTAGAAGGACTTTGTCCCATTGAGATTTGTGAGAACATGTTGTAAGAAGAACTATTTCCTTTTGCAATAAGAATTAAAAGTTTCCTGTTGGAGAAAGCTTGGTGGAACTTTTCAAATGTTGTGCCATGGATGTGTTGAATGTGAACTATTTCATTTTCATCTTTGTGTCCATTAACTGTGAGATCGTTCTAACTCTTTGAACCTATGTTCTTGTATCAATGCTCTCTAGTTTTTTCTATGAAATTTCCACTATGAGTAATGAATGTTGTTCATAAACAATTAGCTATCTGGTTGTTCATATCTATAAATGTTCATGTATTTTGAAATAAGTAACAAATATTTGTGATTTTTCTTAATGCATGCGCAAAACACATTACTCATTGATGAATAATAATCTTGCTCCCTAGGGATAGGTTATATAGTTAGTTTTAGTTTTTCTTTCTTGTTGTGTGTGGCTTAGATGCGAGAGAGTTAAGACGAGAGGTAAGAACCTGCGCATCACATTGTGACCACTCCTCGTATTCTCTATCAATATGTGTTCTTAGATAGGCACTTTCATATCATACTAAAATTAAAAAACTAAAAACATACACGGTGGACAGGGCCGCAATCGGTAATACCTTTTATTATTGTTACTTGACCTACGGTAGATGGACTGTAAACCGGATGGATTCCCCATACCAAACAGTAACGGGATAGTTGGGAACGTTTACTAGGGAGAATCCCTAACTGTTGTTACCTGCAATTTTCTAGGCCTCAATAGGATCGCTCACTGCTTCTTACCAACTAGAATGGGGTTTGAAACCCACTCGGTCAAGGGAACAGGATAGATAAAATTGGCTTTTAACAGCTTCTCTATCTCGGCCTTAATAGCGGGTTCTTTTCTAGGATTCACCGCATGCAAACTTTGTCGAACAGGCTTCGCATTCAAATAGGTCTTAATTTCATGTTCGACAATACGAGGGTCGATACGTGGTATTTCCTCGTATGACCAAGAAAAGATGTCACGAAAATCTTTAAACAACTCGGTATACTCCTTAATCTCATTAGGGGAATATTCTTCCCCAATGTAGACATTCTCAACTTTGCCAGGATCATGAGAGATATTTATAGAAAAGTAGGTGATAAATTCACCATGTTCCCATCAGCCATCTAACCAAGAGATCTCAATGTAACCACGGGACTACCAATATTCTCGCTAAGAATCTCCCTAAAGTCTGCATGCTCCATATGGTCAAGCTCGGGAGGAAAATAGGATCTATGATGTAACTCTTCCCAAGGTGGATCAACCCCAGACATGGCCTCAATAATGGATTCATCTAATGGAAAAACATCATCAAGGAAATCATGTGCATGAGAGGACTCAACTGCCCATGCAGGTAGCACATACGGGTCCTCCTCCTCCATCCTCAAAGAGGAAGGACTAGGCTCTGCAACACAATCAAGATTCGCTTGATATGCTATCATTGCTATAGTAAACGGCACATTTGTTTCAATAGGTCCAATCGAAGGACTCAGTGAAGGAAGAATCCAAGGATCTTCCATATGTGTAGTGCAAAAAGAAACCGAATTCAACAAAGATGAAGCCCCACCAAAACTAGATCCAATAATAAGAATGGGTGCAGGACAACTAAAGGTCCCCATAAGAGATGGATACATACCCACACCCACACTCCCAGTTGTCAGCTGAGAATGATCGATAATCAGGATCGAAGCTCTTGATGATGCACTAACACTCAGATTACGGAAGGATGTCTGATCAATCGTAACAATATTCCCATTAAATGGAAAGCATACTACTCAAAATAGAGAAGAGGCTATGGCTTACATACTATACATCAAATTCCGGCCCAGTAAAAGATTGTAATCAAGGGGCGTATAAACCACCTCAAACTAAATCCCGAAGGTCTTCCCTCCCAATTGGACCTTAATAGAAGGAAGAATCCCATGCGGCCGAAATGATCTACCATCAAAGGCAATGAACATGTTAGCAGATTGAGACAACTCAGGAGAACCCAAACCCTTCCACCACGACAAAGACATCACAGAAGCAGCAATGCCTTTGTCAATAACATTCTATTTGATGGTCATGTTAAGACACTCTACATGAATCAAAAGAGACATGTAGTAAGGAAAGAGAGGGTGTAGTCCCATGGTTTAAAATTTAATGATGGAAGAAGAGCTATCATCATTAATCCCAAGAGTAGAAAGCAAGGCTTTCCTTTGCAGAGGACAACTCTGAAGTACTTCAAGTGCGGACATCACACAAGGATTTTGGCCCAAATCCTCGACAACAGAATAGTTCTGGGTGACTTGGGAATTAGCATTGTGCCCCAAACGCTTTAGGACTCCCTTAGGAATGCGAGGTGAAATTTCAAGTTTATCCATAGGGTTTTTGATACACAAAGGGCTCTCGAGTGGAGCGAGTTCTTTTCCAAGGTCCAGTTGTGACGAACCATAGTATTTCACATGAGTCACAACCTTAGTAGCACGTACCATGTTGATGCAACCATGACCAGTATTGGCTTCTGGCGAATTTTGATCTCTACCTGATGCACAATGAGGATCATTGGTCCTCGAGTTCATATTTTGATTATGGGGTAAAGGGTTGGTTAGCACAGCTAGGCCCTGTGCTATGAACCTCGAGGCATCTTCCATACGAGGGCACAAGTGAGTGAGGTGGTCATCCTTACACAATTTGCAAGGAAACTTAACCTTACGTTAAGACTGCTTGTCCCTCCCAGCATTGCGGGTGTTCTTCTCATTAAAATTAGCATTTTCATTCTTGTTCCCACCCTTACGATTATTTTCACCCTTTTTCTTATTCCTTTCGGGCTGCTGGTTTCCCTTTTGGTCCAACAATTTCATGAAAAGTACACTCGCCATTTGGGTGGGTTGATACGAAGTTGTGGCTTGTCCCGACGCGGATTGATTAATAGACAATTGACTCACTTGTTTCACAACCGAATCCACAGGTTTGGTACTTGTACAACCCACAATGCCATTGGCATGTGGTTTAGGATTGATCTTGGGGTTGAAACTAGAACGTGGAGCATTAGGTATGATCTCATACAAAATTTTGGATTGAGCATAAATCAAATCCAACTCCTGTGCCCTAAATATTGCTTGTTCCTCATTTTTCGCGATGTAAGGTAACAACGACTTGAGGAACCACTCAAGGAGAAATTATGGTGGTATGAAGGATTTAATCAACCTCTTTCATCTACGCCACTCCTGGATATGATTCATGATATGTGTGGCTTTGTCTTGTCTAAATGTGGACAAGGGGTCTGTACAAACATCGTAACACATGGGTAGCTGAAAGTGATCGAGGAAAGTCATGGCAAGGTCATCGAACAAAATGAATGCCCCCCTTGGTAACTCTATATACCACTTAATTGCAGGCCTAGTGAGGGTGTGTTGAAATAGCCTTAAACGGATTGAGTCTTCATGTACGAAATTAGAAGAGCACCAAAGGTGAAAACTAATGACATGTTCACTAGAATCTTCTCTTTCTTTTCCCTCAAACTTGGGAATGTCCGAGGGAAGCTTGTTAGGGACAGCCATCCAAGCCAGGTCATGAGATATTGGATCGCTCATAAGTCTCGATAAGTTAGGTAAGTTCAACGTTGCAAGGAAAGGGATCCTAGGATGAGCCGGTCTATGCCACGTTCCCTAATAATTATGGTTCATATAAGGCTGATTACTGTAAATACCATGGCCCTGGCCATAATATCCTCCTCCCATTTGACCCATGTAGGGCTGCATGGAAGCATTATTATTTGGTGTACCTTGACTAAGCGATGCTACAAAGCCATAATTAGAAGAGTAAGTGGGTTGTTGATACCTGTACCCATAAGGTTGATAGTTCTATCCATACTTCGGTCCATAAGGTTGTCCATGAGAAGCTCCATAGTTAGGGATATGGGGAACTCCTTGCGATGGACCATGAGATGATCTATAAAAAGGAATATGACCTCTCGAGATGACAAGAGGTACTTGACTCTAAGATACTACCGTACGAGCAGTCATTATACGAACATGGCTAGTAGCGACATTCTAGCCCGAAGGACCACGTGAATGAGGTGGAGGAAGGGTTGTCAAAAATGCATTCGAAGGAGTATGATTTGAGGAGGAAGGGACATGTGAAGGGATGTAAGTGGTGTTCCCTATGGTCACTCATCTCGGTTCTGGTATCTGCATATGACTACTAACACTAGGTCTAGGATGGACATGTGAGGTAGCTTCCACCACCAAGATGGAAGGTGAAATGTGACTAGTGCTCCAAAATATCTCCTCATGGAAAGGAATAGGAGTGCCCCTAGGCATAGTGCTAGGTTCAATTTTTGACTCGGCATGATGTGCCAGATCGTGTGCAGGGATATCAGGTATGCCATAACGAATATAACTAGTGCTTGTGGGTTCATGATGAGCCTCGTCACCTGGTAACCAATACCAGCGACCTGTGAATGAGGGATCATAACCAAAATGTGAAGGTATATCTAGTGAAGGATCATATATAGGAGTAGAATCTACATCCCCAACCTTGTGAGGTGGATAAGACATCTCAGGAATCTCATCCTCGTGATCTCCCATCGTGTGTGAATCAATGTGAGAAGTAGTCCACCCAAACTGTCTATTTCTCTCTCCCAAAGGAGGAGGAGATGTGGAAGGTGGAAATCCTGCTAAACGAAGAGAACGGTGAAGTGTCACACCTAAATCCACAATGACTCAAAAAATGAAAAAGACTCTATGTAATTATGCAAACCCTAGGCAAACTAGCATGCACAGAGCATACACCTATACAATGTAAATCCAAATCACAAGAAAACAAGGGTAGGATATGTGATATCCCAAATGAATCAAGTATGTCTTGTCTAGGAGAGGCTTGAGACTCCCATACACAACAAGCGAAGGTTCATAACCAATTATAGTGTCCCTCAGCTTCAACGCATATAGAAACTATGATTTCTAACACCTACCTGGCCAGGACACCTACAGAATAACCTCTGCGAAGTACCCCCTCGATAACCTAGGTAAGGAAACTAAGGTCACCTCAATATAATCAATGCTCAAGCGGATAGTTGCAGGCAGGATTGACCATATGGGAAGGGTAGAAAATCCTGAAACTCTCAAAAGACCCTCCAGATACGAATACAATCATGGAAATATCTCCGGTACTACTCAGTTATGACCAAGGGTCATCCCAATCAATAACCGCTCACACTGCCTCGTGCTTAACTCCGTTGTAAGAGGAGGATCCTGAGAAACACTAGTTATATAAAGGAATTTCACACTCTCACATGGATAGAAACATAAATGTTTTGTTTAGTGGTCTTGGAGAATTTACTCATAGTGAACTATTCCAAGACCCTGAAACCTAATCTTGTTGGTGCACCCTATAAAATAAAAGAGTGTAATTCATTTTATTATGCGTTGTTTTTAATTGTCTTATTATTCAAAAAAAAGGTAAATGATCATGCAACTAATGATGTTATGATGCAACAAGAAGTAAAATGCACACCTAACAATCAATGCAAATGCACTGTGTCAAATGAAAAACGGGGTATGCTACTACGTGAAGTTCAAAAATTTCCTTCAAATGAAGTTGTAATCATTCCTATATGAAAACCTGACTAATACTTTTCCAAGAAAACCTAATGCAAGTACCATGCAAAATGCAACAATGCAACAATGCATAATGATGCAAAAAGCAAATGTTTTTGTATTTTTTCAATTAAAATGAGATAATAAAGCAAAATTATGACTCTAAAACCCCCAGACTCTGGAAGCACTATCATACAACACCCAAGCAAAGCACTAAGGTAAAAGAGACCTAATGCACTAATCCCAAAACAAAAAATAGAAAATGGAATGACAAGAACATTCTCAAAAAATTCAAACTAAAAATCATCTCTGGTCAGAAGCAGAGATGTATACAGACTCTAGAAGCATCCAAGAAGAATCAGCAATAACCCAAACTCACCCAGAAACACTTAATATTCTCCAAAAAGGAAAAACTCAAGGCATACGTGATTGTGTGCGGAAAACCCACATACATACATGCATATTCCAGTAAAAACCGCATGTACACGCGACTGTGAAAATAAAAATCGCGTACAGGAAGAAAAAGAGATAAAAAAAAGGTATACAGACAAGCTGAGACAAAATTTACTCCAATCAGACACTACTAAGAAAACATGCCCCCAGACCCGACTCAGAAACAGAGAAATCAAAACAATTCAAGAACATTGAATGCTGATAAAACCCCCAAAGGAAATGACTAGGAACTCCCCAGTAGAGTTGCCAATTCTGCTACGGAGAAAACTTCCAATGGCTTGGGGTACCACAACAGACAGAGTAACCACATAAATAAATCCTTTCCCATATGCAAGAGAAACCAAATATCTAACACTAAAGGATCTCGAAACATACCTTATTATGAATGGTTGATGTAGATCCCCATTGAGCTTTTCCACTCTTGCTTGTATTAGCAATTTGCTCTCTCAACATTCAGCAAACAAGACAAGCGTGCTATATAATGGTGTTAGAACTACTTTATCATATATAATTAATAACATATAAGCATTTAAAAGAATCCATGGATTCAATATTCATTTAAATACACATTATTGGATAGGAAAAGACATTTCTATTAATATAAATCAGAGATTACAATAGTGACAACCTCTGTTGGCACGTCTGCGAACCAAAGAAACTGAGTCCTCCACCTTGGGCTCCACCACTTCAATCCTCCATCTCTCGATAGAAAGCTCACAAGGAAAGGCAATCTTGGGAAGAACACAAAGTGCTCCAAGGGACAAAGGGATGTAGAATCAAGTATAAGCTCTGGCAACAATGGACTATAGTTTTCTTACTCTTCAATTCCTCTCCTTTCAATGTATCCAAAGGGTTCCTTATATAGTGCTTCAATGGGGTAATGGAAGGTCAGATCCGAGCGATCTCAAGGAATATGGAAGGCCAAGTGATAAGTGACTCGGATCCACATCAAGGAAAAATCCAAAACTATTTGTCCTTTTGCACACATCCCGATGTATGTGGGTTTGAGGGTCATATCCACGTACATACGTGAGAATAGGTTTAAAAGTATCATATGGAAAATAATGCATGTTTTTAGGGATGATATTGGAAACATCAAAGGTACAAAAATGGTCCATGGGGTCTAAATAGTCTGCAGAGGGCCAGGGAAGGCCATAAATGTGTGATCCACCATGTTTGGTAAAATCAGTTGTAACCAGCACTACAAACACTACAGTACACTATAGTTGAAGATACTACTAAGATCAAGGGAAACCACAAGTACATTCAACCAAATTCTTTCCTCTAGACATTACACACTCGTCATTGAGGCACTAGTTTGATGTACCATAAGGAAAATGTAGGGAAAGGGTGTGCATCCGTAAAATTCGCTAGCCTTTTCAAAACCATCCATCATTGATATCATAAAAATACCTATAATCATGATGAGAATCATGGGTAATATCTCATGGAATATACATGCTAACATGGTATACAAGACTTCATATAATTAATATTGCAAAAAAAAGGATTGAGTCTACCCATTCCAAACACAAGTGATTGTTAAACTAAGCACATGCCCATGGTTCACGAAGCAAAGGAAACATGACAATGTGTCCAAAGCACTTAGAAAATGTAACCAAAATTTTCAATCACCAATCAAAGTACATACCACTACCTATCGAAATTGCAGTCAAGTAACTAATGTTGCAAAGGAAAGGTCTTCCAAACATGTTTCAACACTAAGACATGAACAATTGCATGTTGTAATGTACTCAATATTTTATCTTTGTATTTGTCACGAGAAAGTATTATAGGGAGCAATACCTAAGTTTTGTGTTATAAACCATAGAATATACATGAAGATGGAATATAGCACTAGGTATGAACTTCAGTTTGAGAAATTGTGCAATGTATAGAAGAATACCTAGGTTTTTTGTGAGACAAAAATTACGGGTGACTTGGAGCATTTTTCTTGGATATATTATGTGATGCAATATTAAATAATATCCTAGCAGGAATGACTTCATAGTCAATCAATAAAATAGTGGAAAATTTTTGGAATCCATCAACATATGTGACCTAAGGATTAGATATTTACTAGGAGATATAGTCCACCTCATGATCTAACCAATCAAGTGTGAAATCAAACAAAATAAGCTAGGGTATTGATTCAAATAGTCCCCAAAGTTCCAAGAAGGTCAAAATAGTAATTAAATGGGTACAATCAACCTTTATGTGTGCACAATTAGGGATTTTCATCAAAGGGGTGCACATCAATGCTACCAAGGTGCAACCATATGTGAAAAAGGACCATAAGTTAGGGCCCTCAATATGTGTGTGTGTGTGTGTGTTTGTATTACGCCAACAATATATAACCATGCCTCAACCTTGATCAAGTCATAAATGTCACAATGAAAATAGAAAAACCATGTAAATTTCTATCTCCTCACGAACAAATGGTACACCAAATACACCCAAACACTACAATACACTATAGTTGAAAATAATACTAGGCTGAAGGGAAACCACAAGTACATGCAACCAACTATAGTTAAATAACTAATGTTGCAAATACAAGGTCTTCCAAACATGTTTCAACACTAAGACATGAAAAATTGCATGTTGTAACCCATGGTAAGGCATAAAAAAAGTAGTCTCAATGTACTGATGGAAAATCGATGCTTCATGCATATAAGAGAGACTTAATAATTCATGCATACATGGTAGCATCAATATTGTGAATATTTCATAAGAATCAACGCTTTCTGTATATCAAAGAGAATTGTTTCTACAATAAAGGGGACCATAGAACTAGTGAAATTGCATGAATTGAACCCATTGTGCACCTAAGTTAACATATCACACATATTCTTCATTTTATCATGAAGCATATGTGGGAAACCAATGAGTGAAGCTAATATATAAAAGATCAATATAAAATCTCATATATTGTATCTATTTTCTATATTTAATGCATCTTCTAACATTGTATTAGATCCAAGTAAAAAAATCTTGGAGCTAGTGATTCAATCTTCAAGAAAGAAAGGAGTCCAAGATTAAAATACTTTGACGAAAGAGAAATTTTCCAATAATGTATATATAAATCATATACCAATTAGGTTTAACAAGAATTCTATAATATCCACTAACCATGGAAGTGGGTCAAAGTCCATCCAATATAGTTATTCATTGTCAAATTTTGTTGGCCAAGTCCCCACATCCCACTATGATGCATGATCAATATCATCCAATTTGAAGGTGCTTGAATTGAATATATTGGTCACTAACTAGTTGTACCTCAACCTAAGGTTGTACTAGGCAAAGACCACATCATCCAATCATTTTTGTTCCCAATAGTTTAAATAATAGGGATTTAGGTTGTTACTCGATGACAACAAGGAGTGTTATTTAGGATTTTGTCTTGCACTATTTTTTCCAATTTATTAACATCCACAATAGGGTGTATGCTAAAGGATTGGAAAATGTAAATCCCCCATAAAATTTATCCTTTATTTTACTCTATACACTATAATTCAATATTGTTTAGTTAATAGTGTATGGTTGAGAAATCAATACATTTTCTAGCCATGTGGATGGATTTGTGGAATTATCCTCCAAGAATTGACCTTACAAGGACCTATTGCATATATTTGACCTTATTTGACCTTCCATCTCTTTGGGAGGTCAAATAAGAGGTAGTTACAAGGAGCTATTGCATATAAGAGGTATTTACAAGGACTTATTGCTTATAAGAGGTAGTTACAAGGAGCTATTTACGCTAATTCATGAAGATATTTGGCATATTCTCTTTCACTTACAAGGAGCTATTGTATTTTATAATAATATGACATGACCCATGACATAAGTTTCTCATGCAACAAAATCAATTCACCTTAGAGAACCATATCATCATCCACTTTTAGAATTGGGATCACCTTTACTATTTTTTATCCAAATCTCAAAGCATATTCCATCACTTTATGTCAACTTTTTTATATCGAAATATCAAAGCATATTCCATGATGATTTCAAACTATGTCTCACATAGTTTAACAACACATAGGCTGTAATTTTTTATGATTCCTTCTTATACGAACTCGAGGGATTAAACAATTATTTTTGGCCATTTTTTCCAATTTTGAACATGCAAGACAATCAAAGGAAAAATCTCTTACTAATCAACATATGCATTTTCAAGATTGGAGGAGAATTTATAAGTATTTATGATGATAGTGGAAAATGCATGCATGAATTCCTTGTAATTCTATAATATGAATTATGCATACCCAATAAGGTCCTATTTGAACTTTTTCCCCATCATGCAGGTAGAACCAAATAGGTATTTGTCAAATCTTTCTTCCTCGAGCGAGGGGATTTCAGTAAGACTATATGAAAGTGAGAAATCCAGTATTTCCACAAGAGTTATATCAAATAGATGTCAAAAGATGAGAAGAAAAATCCATAAATGCATGGAATTGTTTCTCACTGAAGGGGGTTCATGTTCCTACGATGGTAAGACAATAGGAGACATTCAGTTGCTCTTGAGGTACAAACATATAGTGAAACAATGGGTACCCAAGTATCTTCGTCAACTAAACACAATTTTTTTTGTGGATGAGAGGATATATCGAATTGCACCATCATCATTACATGGTTTGGGGTTGTTTTGCATGGATGGCATAAAAGTCGGTTATGACATATGTACATAATTGATGGAGTATGTTGGATCCTGTTACAGCTACAAAGATTGGATGCGACTGGTCCAATATGCATGAAGTATGTGCAGATATGGATTGTTAACAAATTATTTATAACTAAAAGACACAAATTAAAATTAAGGAGCAATGTTGTACATTGACTGAAGGCCAAAAGCCACATGGAATATTATGGGGTTTATAAACAATACACAACCAGGGTCTACAATTAAGCAACCCAACTGCATATTTGATGGGCGTGAAGGAAACCCTATTTTTATATGTGTCATTAAATCAATAGCTACATGGGAAGATTTGCTTATTAATTACAAATTGAATCGAGTAGATACAAACATAGTTACTATGGGAGTGGTACATCTAACAATTTACCTAGCCTTCTATTAATTAATTTAACATCTTAAGGATTTTTCGTTACTCTATTGTTATAATTTTGTTTAAATTTTCTATATTTACTTCATAGGGTAGTTATCGGGGAATCTCCCCAGTAGCTGTTCAGAGGATTACAAGTTACTCGAGGAAGCATGTATACATCTTTGTAATAGTACAAATATAATTTGAAAAAAAAAAAAATTTTGCTGTGTTTTTTCATGAGTATATTCATTTGGTTTATATAATGTTATTTGTATATTTGTTGGAAAGTGTTAATTGGAGAAACCACCCATCTGTTGATCATACTACAACAGCCTTAGGGAAACATGTATACTTGATTGTAATTGTACAATTTAAATACGTCAAAATGCTTTATTATTATGTTGTTTCTGTGAGTATTTTGGTTTCGTTCGGATAATTTTTTCTATGTTTTTGAAGTAGGGTGGTGTAAGGGGCACCTCCCTATCAGTAGATGATACCATACCTTCCTCAAGGAAGCAGGTGTGCATCGATGCAATTGTACAAATTTAATATGAACAACAAGTTTTTTGTTGTGTTCTTTCATGATTATATTCGATTCATTTAGATAATGTTATCTATATACTCGGTGAAGAGTGTTGATCGAGAAAACTACATAGTTGTTTATTAGAAGATAGCATCCTCAGGGAAATAGGTATACCTGATTGTAATTGTACAATTTAAATACATCAAAATGTTTTTATATTATGTTGTTACCGTGAGAATTTTGGTTTTGTTTAGATCATTTTTTCTATGTTTTTTATGCAGGGTGATGTAAGGGGCACCTCCCTAGTAGTAGATCGGGGCAGGTCCCCTATAACCATTTATCCAATGAGTAGACTATAATCGAGGAAGCAGGTATAATTCATTGGAATTGTAAAAATATAATATGGAGCATAATGTTTTTTCATGTCTTTTTTGTGTGTATATTGGTTTCATTACAAAAATGTTTTCTACTTATTTTTGGTAGTGGGATGATTGCATCAAGTACCTAGTTGTGGATCAGACGATATTAATGTATTTTTAACTTCGGAATGTATTCACTTATTGTATTTCATTGTACCCTGACGAAGATGTTTATTCCTCCGATTGTGAGAGTCATTAATATAATAAATTCATGTAAAGTCATTGAGGTTAACCCTCTGTTGTAAGTCGGGGCAATAGTCCCCACAGTTGATGGGTATTAGGGTTATTAGACTCTCCTAGTGAGGTCGGACCTTTAGAGTAATTTTCAAGTGCAAAACTAGTATAAATAGAGAGTGAGACTCTCTATTTGAAACACACACTCACTCAACTATAGCGCATGAGTGAGAGAGGAGGAGCTCGCACAACTGAGAGAGAGAACAACAGTCGGAGATCATCTTTGTGTTTTTTGGGTTTTACTTTTGCTATTGGTGCTCATTCTATCTCTGAGGATGTTGCGGGGTTTTCTCCTTTATGGTTTTCCCGAGGAAAACTATTTGTGTCTTTTGTCTCTTGTGATTATTGGTGTGCATGTTATTCTCTTAGATAAGATCCTAGATCATATTGATTAAATGATAAAAACCTAACATGGTATGAGAGCTAACCTGAGAAGAAGACATTATGCAGCTGCAGAAGTAAGGGCTTCTTAATTTTTGGGTCTCTCTCCACAGATCATCAACAAAAGGAGGCTAGGATAACTCTCCATTGAAGGGCACATCTTTCTATCGAAATAGAATTTGATTCTGAGCATTTTTTGTTTTTGACATGTCCCTACTGCAGGGAATTAGGGATTTTCACAAAAGAGGAATTTTTGAGTGAACCCAGCATAGGATTTCTATCCTCATCAAAATCAAATTTTAGAGACCAAGATCAAAGTTTTTGGTTGGGTAGAACTCTGAGAAAGTCAAACCCTAATTTGACCCTAGACCAGAAAATCAGCACTGCAAAAGATCAGCTCCAGATCCAGTTCAGGCATCTCAAATTGGTAAGATCTAAATATTTTGTATTTCCATTTGAGGTTTTCATTAATTATGTCTCATCACACCAAGATTTATGAAAATCTCGAAGGAGCTGATAACTTCCAAGCATGGAAGTATAGGATTTCACGTGTTCTTGAGAAGAATGAATTAGATACCTACATAAGTGGAGAGGTTCCAGTTCCAGAGGGAGATGATGCTAAGGCCTTACATAAGAAGAATTTGGTCAAGGCCAAGAGGATCATTGTTGATTCTATCAAGGATCACCTTATACCAAATGTATCTTCCCTAAAGACACCTAAAGAGATGTTTGATTCCTTGTCCAAGCTATTTGAAGGAAAGAATATAAATCAGAAGATGACTTTGAGAAATCAATTGAAGAATGTGAAGATCCAAAATGCCGCAACACCATAAAGGAATACTTTACAAGGGTCTCTCAAATCAAAGAAAAAATTCAAGCTATGGAAGAAGAAGTAGAGAATGGAGAAATTGTGATGACCACCCTGAATGGTATCCCTAGGTCATGGGACTCCTTCATTCAACAGATTTGTGCTAGAAGAAAGTTAATCACTTTTATTAGACTATGGGAGGAATGCTCACAAGAAGAAGCTCAAATAGTAGCTCGAGAAGAAAATATGGGAAATGAAGATCAAGCTCTCACAACACACACCAATAAAATCAGAAGGGACCACTATCATCCCAGGAAAGGTAAGCATTCACACCAGAATAACCCTAGAATAGATCTATCTAGTATCAGATGCTATACATGTGATAAGAAAGGACACATTGCTGGAAATTGTCCCAGAAACAAAGGTGGTTCTCAAAATAAGAACAACAAAAGAAGACATCATGCTCACACTGCAGAGGAGGATGAACCTCCAAGAAAGAGAGTCAAAGAATAAAGTGAATATTCTTCAAGCGATGAAGAATCTGTTTTGATTTCTTACCTCACTGGAACTGTTACACATAGAATAAATCATTGGCTCATAGATAGTGGGGCTTCCAAACATATGACGAGATTTAAAGAATCCTTTGTAAGACTATCCAAACATGAGTCACCCCACAAAGTGAAAGTTGGGGATGACTACCAGTATCCCATAAAATGTAGTGGTGAAGCTTCCTATAAGCTAGACTTTGGGAAATCTATGAAGATGAAGGATGTCTTGTTCGTACCAGGACTATAGAAGAATCTTCTCTCCATATCTGCATTGGACGCAAAAGGTATGAGGGTTTCATTTGTAGATGGCCAAATCCTTATGTGGACAAAGGAAAAGACTATAGATGATGCAGTAGTGGTTGGGGAGCAAGAGGGAGCCTTAAACAAGTTAAAGGGCCAACCAGAACAAGCTTTGGTCCATGAATCAGTAGATCCAAGTAAATTTTGGCATAGAAGGCTTGCACATGTGCACTATAGGGCACTACCACTTGGAGGAAAATTTTTTGAAAGTCTTCTAGAAATATAGGAAAAGAATGAAGGTGTTTGCAAAGGATGTGTGAAAGGAAAGAACACAAAGAAGACATTTCCAAGTAGCAAGAGAAAGGAAAAAGGAATCTTGGAAATCATCCACTCCATGTGTGCAGTCCGATGTCATTCAGTTAATTGTGTGGGTATGTGTATTATGTTTCTTTCAATGAGGACTGTTCTAGAAGACATGGATATATTTCTTGAAAACAAAGGATGAAGTATTCAGTAAGTTCAAGGAATTCAAAGCCTTGATCAAGAACCAAACAGAGAAGAAAATCAAGACCTTTTGATCAGACAATGGTGGAGAATTCACATCAGATGAATTCAAGGAATTATGCAAAGATTCAGGGATTAAGAGGGATTTTACCTCTCCATATAATCTGCAACATAATGGAGTTGCAGAAAGGAAGAATAGAATGATTATGGAAGCAAAAGCTACTAGGACAGTTGTGTATGTACAAAACTGTACTTTTCATAGAGTACTTGAGAACAAGACACTAGAAGAAGTCTTCTTTGGAAAGAAACCAAAATTCAATCATCTCATAGTATTTGGCTGTCCAGTGTACATACATGTTCCAAAAGAAAAAAGGACGAAGTTAGATTCTTTAAAAAAGAAGGGTATATTTGTGGGATATAGTGAAAGCTCGAAGGCTTACAGAATATATTTCCTAGGATTCAAGAATATCGACATCAGTAGGGATGTGACATTTGACAAAGACTCAACTTACATCAAATCCAAAAAGAGACCTGTTGAATACCCTGAAGAAACAGAAGTACCCAAGATCTGAGATACAACTATGAATGAAGCAACTTGTTGGAGGAGCAAGTCAGTAATCCGACTTGAACGATAGTTGACTTAATCAATCAGCTGACTAATTAGAGGTTACGTTGGCCACATAAGGTCATTTCGGTTCACTGAACCAACAGGTAGTTATTTGTAACTGTTTTTAATTCATACATATTAGGCTGTTGAGCTAGATGAGAACTCGAGGACAGTTGTGAGTGCACCATCTAGTGATCGACAGACATTAGATTGTGCAGAAGAAGGGTTCGATGCATAGCCTGCTAGTATTGATATTGTTAAAGAAACATTTCCTGTATCTTCCCATGTCACTATCATAGGTACAATACACACAACATTCTTGGTGGATGAAGAGCTTTTTGCAATAAATATAGAGAAGATCCAAGGTAATTTTTATGCATTATTGATTGTAATATACTGACAAAACATTGTCTTTCAACTAATCATGGAACGGTCATTTTGTAGGAAATGATGTTTTCTATAAACATCTAAATTATTTTTCCTTGGAGATATTTGGGCCCACCAACCGCACAAGGTGGGATAGACAAATTAAAAATTTAAAATATGAGCTCACTAATCGGTTGGTTGACATGTTTGACAATGAGACCTTTAATAGAGTCGCGGTCCTAAAGAAGGTTGGACAACATATGAAGATTGTTCGGGACTAGTATAGGGTTCACCTAGAAAGGAACCCTAGGTATGAGCACCCTCCGATGATTCTAGCTAGAGAGTAGAAATCCCTAGTTAAATATGGAAAGGAGAGGGCTCTGAGAAAACAAGGAAAGCTACCACCATGCACATGGAGGTATGTAATACTTTCCACAATGTAATTCTAAACCTTATTATTATTAATTTATATATCAAATTCAGAACATCTAACGTATTTCAACACTTTCATAGGTTGTCTGACACATTAAAGGAAACAAAGGAAAGACAAGAAAAAATTTGTCCACACAAGCTTGGGCCTGGTGGTTATTCGAATTTGGCGGTACGAATTGTAAGTATCGAAAACTAATAATGCATCGAAATGATAACTTGTAAATTATGATCATTTTATTGCACTATAGAAGGTAAATTCACAACGTTATGCAAACATGAAGGACGATCAATTCAAGGAAATGCCCACTGAAGAAGACTTGAAGTTTGGATTCCAGCATGACTTTAGAGTTGTTGTTGAATGCCGAAAAATATTTTATAGGAAAGCACAGTCTTCTAGTGATCCATCTTGCACACATGTATATAAAATCAATATAGTTTAATGAATATTTATTACTTGTGCATTCTATTCGTTATAAAAAAAATTCCTTAAAATATTGACTCTGTTTTGAGCAGGAAAGCAATAATCCAATCAATGTTGAGGATGGAAAAAAAACAATCGAAGGTCATGCTTCGAATCTTGGTAATGAATTTATTCATATGCTACAATTTTAAATATTTCATTGTAGATGGTGAACATTAATTTTACTTTTCCATGTTTTAATTGAAGAGCATGTACAGGATCACACTGTATAGGTTGAGATGAAACAACAATATGAAGTACATCATGTGGCCACATTAGGTAAAAAAAAGCACCTTTATAATACCATAATATATCAATGTAACATTTTCAATTTATTGCAGCAAATACGGACCACTTTCCACAAAATTCACAACAAGTTGATGAACCACCAATAACTAAACAACAAGTTCTAGATGATGATCTTATTTTGGATTTTGTAAAGAGAAAAAAATAGAAAGAACTGACTAAGAAATATAGTGAAATTATTTCTGATAATAAAATGTCTTGCATATTTTTTCCCTACTGAAAGAATGAATGGTTTAATGAATGTTAGCTTTTATTGACTGAATGGTAAATGTTTCTTTATGATGAAATCTACATGTTTGCACATATTTTTTTTCAAGTACATGAATTGGGTATGGGAATTCGGAGTAAAGTGAGGGGGTGGGGAGGGGCCATAAGACCTTCCACCTTCATGTGGTTGGTCTTGTTCAATAGAGAATATTAAATTATTCTCAAAACTAAGAGGAACTCAATGAATGACTACAGTGGTTCCTTTCTACAACCCACTCATGTGTCATCTACATTTTGACAATTTCATATGGCTTGTTATGAAACTCAAGAATCTTATCCTACTTTCGAAGCCCTCTTACAAGGAAATGAATTATTCATTTCTCACTTACTTATGACAGTTTGAGAAAAGGTAAAATCAAATTAAAGTAAGCACCAACAATATATACATAATCAAGCAATTCTTACATAGTGATATTGTCAAATAGAAATCATTGAAATCAAGTTCCACAAACCTATTTATGTTCAAGATCCATTTTCATTTGCAAGATATAGTGGATCCTACATATCTCTACACATCTTATCTCTTGCCCCACAATTATCAGAATGTCCTTGTATATTCATGACAGTGCTAGAGCTCCTATCAACCTATGACCTCCCTTGGTGGTCTGCATGTCTGACTACCCACCATAATCTCTAGCCACACCAAAGGCTCTACAACAATCTAGCACCAACAACATCAGGTCCAATTTTGTTATTTCACTAAGAATGCCTCACACAAGCTCTCTAAAGAAAGAGCTGCAAGTATCCTCTAGGGTTTCTTTGTCACATGCCCTAGGATCTACCTCCATCTGAAAAAAGGATTGAAACATTAACACTTCAAGTATCCTCTAAATTTTTTCCCCAAAACCATGGTTCCTTCCTTGATTGAATAAATACAAGTGCAAAGACTCAATGCAAATGCATCTTCGAGATACAAATGATGTAATGAACTTGCAAATGGATTAAGGAAATATGATGTTCAAAATCAAATAGGTAAGGAAATCAAGACATAGAATACTTATGATAGTTTGAGAAAGAGTAAAATCAAATAAAATCAAGCATCAATAAGAATATCACTTATCAATTCAATGTTTAACAATAAACCACGGGAAGGTACCTATGTATGAAAAAAGATAAGATTGATAAGATCATTTTAAAAATGTCCATTGAATCATTACAATAGGAGGTCAATAAATCCTAGGGTTGCAACTAGGACATAAACCCTAGTTGTGGGAATAAACTAATAGAGAAATGAGTAAGGTATTCCCACACTCTCTTGTATACCATGTGTGGTATTCGTTAGAGATCGCGAGGATAAAATTGAACAAATCAACAAACCCTAATTCTTGTAATAAACAAGGAGAAAAACAATGCTAGGGTAGCACAACAATACAACCTAAGAAGTGTATTAGATATGATTTATGGGTGTAGTACTATAGGGATAACCCATAAGTGTGCTAGTGATAAGATGAAAACTAAAAACAAGATATTGAAGGGTGATCCTAGTCTAAATAAGTTGTATTCAAGATATTAGGAAGTTCACATGAGGCATGGGTCCTTACCCAATTTATTCTAAATGTAAAATTGTGTCATTCTAGGATTTGGGAGAGTTTTAGTTATAGTTATGGTACATTTTTTGGATAATTCATTGAGTGAATACCTTACTATACTTGTTGCAATAGGTACAATGCTAGAATGTAATATTTCAATTTTTTATTTATAATGGAACTCAGATGAACAAAATTTATTCCATCTATTAGATTTCATCTATTTTTTTCTACAAGCTAAGGAAATAAATGAATTGGTGATGTTTTTAATTCATCAGTTTGTTAGAAAAATAATGTAGTCTTTACAGTTTTGGAATATGTTTTATATCTCTTATCATCATTTTTCATGGTACTAATAATGTTTGTAATATGATGTCATTGTGAGGAACCCAACATGAGGTCTTTCCATCCAAATAGATAATCTGGAGAGGATTCCAACTATAAATCTCTAGGTTTAACAAAAGTGCAAGTAAGGGTAAGTTCAAGATGCTGCCACTTCTTGTAAATGGGATTCTAGTTTTTTATATTTTCCAATTCTTGTTGTTATCTTGATTTCCCATGATTACTCGTATTTGGTGAAAGATATACAAAACTTCTACTGCCTAATTTGTAAGCATAAGAAATATCAGTACAACTTGATAAAATGGTATGTTATTTAAAGTAACACGTTGTCTTATGGACATGAGTATATTCATGTGAACACATATAATATATATATTGGCATGGTGTGTGGCAGGTCCCATATATAGATTCATCCTTGGGGGGTGTCAAGCTTGGCACAAATGGTCATAAAGACCTATTTGATTGGGTCACTATACAACTTACAAAACTTAATGATCAACGTGATGTTATACAACTTTTGAAACAAACATCCCTTTCTATACAGGTATGACATATTGTACTAGTTTTCCATATTTTTCTGTAATCATTGTCTTTGGAATATTTCATTGAAAATTTTATGTATATTAGGACAATTCATAATAGTGATGGTATTATCTATAATTGTTAAATTAGAACACATACTATTTTTCTTTTTTCAGACTAGTTTCCAATCATTTGACAAGGTAAGGAATTATCCATTTCTCACTTACTTATGATAGTTTGAGAAAAGGTAAAATCAAATGAAATTAAGCACCAACAATGTATACATAAGCAAGAAGTTATTACATAGTGATATTGTCAGACAGAAGTCGTTGAAATCAAGTTCCACAAACCTATTATTTTCAATATCCATTTTCATTTGCAAGACATAGTGGATCCTACAGATCTCTACACATCTGATATCTTACCCCACAATTGTTAGAATTTCCTTGTATATTCATGATAGTGCTAGAGATCCTTTCAACCTACAACCTTCCTTGGTGGTCTGCATGTCTGGCTACCCACCATGCTCTCTAGCTACACCAAAGGATCTACAACAAGCTACACCATCAAGTCCAATTCTTTTATTTCACTAAGTATGCCCCACACAAGCTCTCTAAGAAAAGAGCTCCAAGTATACTCTAGGGTTTATTTTTCACATTCCCTAGGATCTACCTCCATCTCACAAAAGGACTCAATCATTAACACTTCAAATATCCTCTAATTTTTTCCCCCAAAACCTTGGTTCCTTCCTTGCTTGCATAAATACAAGTACAAAGAATCAATACAAATGCATCTTCGAGATTCAAATGATGTAATGAAATCGAAATGGATTAATTTTATGTGATGTTCAAAATCAAATTGGGAAGGAAATCAAGACATGGAATACTTATGATAGTTTGAGAAAGGGTAAAATCAAATGAAATTAAAGATCAACAAGAATATCACTAATCAATTCAATGTTTAACAATAAACCATGGGTATGTAGCTATAGATGAAAAAATATAAGATTTATAAGATAGTTTTATCAATGTCCATTGAATCAACACAATAGTAGGTCAATAACCCCTGAGGTTGAAGCTAGGTCATACACCCTAGTTGTGGGCATAAACCAATAGATAAATGAGTAAGGGATTCCCACACTCTCTTATATACCATGTTTAGGTTCGTAAGAGACTGCAAGGATGAAATTGAACCAACCAAAAAACCCTAATTCCTGTAATAAACAAGGAGAAAAATAATGTTAGGGTGGCACAACATTACAAACTAAGAAGTGTATTAGAGATGATTTATGGGTGCAGTACTATAAGGAGAATCCATAAGTGTGCTAAAGAGAAGATGGAAACCAATAACAAGAGAGTTTAGGGTTCTCATAGTACAAATAACTTGTATTCAAGAGATTAGGAAGTTCACATGCAACATGGATCCTTGCCAAATTTATTCCAAATGTAAAATTGCATCATTCTAGGATTTGAGAGGGTTTTAGTTCTACTTATGGTACGTTTCTTGATAATTCAGTGAGTGAAGACCTTACTATACTTGTTGCAACAGGTTCAATCCTAGAATGTAATCTTTTCATTTCTTATTTATAATGGAACTAGGATGAACAAAATTTAGTATCTCTGTTAGATTTCATCTATTTTTTCCTACAAGGAAGGGCAATAAATGAATTGGTGATGTTTTTTAATTCACGAGTTTGTTGCCAAAATAATGCAGTCTTTATAGTTTTGGAATATATGTTCTATCTCTTATCATAATTTTTCATTGTACTAATAATATTTGTAATATAATGTAGCTGTGAGGGACCATGGATGAGGTCTTTCCACGCAAATAGAGAATTTGGAGAGAATTCCAACTATAAAGACTACCCATCTTGGTCATGGTAATGAAAAAGTTTAAATGTTGTTATGTTTTTTAAGTCTATTTCTTTAGGCTAATATGTAAGGCTTCATTTTCTATTGGGATCTCTAAGGCATTGTATAAATATTCATTTTGTTTGAATTTGGAAAAGGTAGGAACGTACCCTTTTCATTGTTTTATTGAATGTTGTATTTCTTGGTCAATGAATTTGAGAAGTTATTGTGATGGATTATCTAGGCTTGCCAATTGCATTTTTTCCTAATAATTTTGTTTCCCTTGAGTTGTGTCATTACTTATTCATAGTATTGGGATGGAGCTTCTACCATATGTTGGTTAGATACTCATATTCATCTTTTTGAGTGATGAGTTAATACATCAGAGTTTGATAAATTTATTTGTAGCCTTAGTTTCAACCTATGTTTTCTTACAATTTGCAATGTCCCACCTTAATGTATTGTTATTTGTTTTCGATCTCATATTTTGAGTAAAATGATATGGATCGATCATGCTTACTAGATTACTTATGACCTCGATGCTTTGGCATTTCATTTTCTTTATGGGTATTT
Organism: Pseudotsuga menziesii; assembly: GCA_001517045.1. Lineage (NCBI taxonomy): Eukaryota > Viridiplantae > Streptophyta > Pinopsida > Pinales > Pinaceae > Pseudotsuga > Pseudotsuga menziesii. Next base: position 246,736 of record LPNX010199638.1, on the reverse strand, counting down.
TATGGTTTTTGCAAGCATTTTTATGATTCTTCATTTCCATGGCACATTGCCTAGCTTGAACTTGAACCTTCAATGGATCCTAAGTTTCCATAGCAATTTCAAACTTGTACATGGCTTGAGAGGTTATTTCTCTTCTTACACAAAAAATTGAACGAGGTGGGGCTACTTAGAATGTCTTCAAATTGTGACACCTGAACAATTTGATGTGTAGCAAAATATACATAGAACTAGTAAATTTTTTTAAATTCTCGATTGTGGTCAAATATCCGATGACCCTTCCCATGATATCCAACGAGTATTACATACCACTGATGACAAATGTTGTCAGTATTTTTCTTTTTTGTTGGTATATGTTTCAGATATTTGATGGTTATGTGGTCGCATATCCGACGAACTTTCCTATGATTTCGACGATCATGCCACACCACCAATGGAAAATTTCGTCAGCCTTTCTCTTTTTTTTGTTGGTGTATGTGTTGGATATCCAATAGAAGTGTGGTCGGATATCTGAACTTCTGTAAATTATTGGGGGTCAGATATCCGACGGGTATGTGGTCGGATATCCAACATCTATGTGTCACATATCCAAGGTGTATATTAATATATTTGTGATTAGATATGTGATAATGGCATTTTGTATATCCGATGAGACCATATTACTTTCATATATCCAAATAAAATCAACCAACGTTTATAAAAGGAAATGATTTTCATATTTTCAATAGCTTTATGTTGAAAATCGGACATATATGTCGTCAGATTTTGGGTTCATATTTTCATGTGCTACTATACTTGGTAAGATGATATGTTATGTTTGTTAATACTTCACACCACTAGAAGAGTCTAGGCTCAAGGCATTCAACAACATACAACATCTATGCCTTAGTGGCATGTTGACTTCCTACACTCCCAAAAAAATTTTGCAATGGTGAACAAGATGGTGCGTAGAAGCCGATAAACTACCTCCTTGATCGAATTTTTTACACTAGTGTTTTAGTTCCCACCATGTAAAATTGTGTTATTAGATCTTTATAAACTCTTATGCATTCTGATGATGAGTCAAGTTGACTAGTGTTCCTCTGGAAATTTTGGTCATAAAATATATGTCCTCTAACTCAATTTCAATGATATGGGGACCTACATTGAATGCTTGATTGTCCAAATCCCACATACCTATTATATGGTTTAGAAGAAGTCCTTTCTTTCTCATTCGTTGAGTTTTCAAATACTTCAATAAACCATAGTTTCTTAGGGAATCCACTGTGTTTTGATCATAGAGAGTAGCCATATATATTTTTTCTCTCTCTCTCTCTATTTCCATTGAATCATAGTTTCTTTTGAGGGTTGCAATATTTATACATCACCAAAGACAGACTTGGTTAAAATCTAGATCCAAGTAGTTGTACACAAGTTTAGTTTCAAATCTTAAAATTTTCACTTTTGCACATTTATGTACCTCTACAAGTCACACTAGGGAAACAATACATGATTTTTGTGCCCCTCAGTGTATTACAGAGTGAAAATTCCTATATTTTCACTCCTTTTGACATTATGAGGGCATGATAATCCCTCTAGGGTGAGACCTTTAGCCTCGAAACCCCATGAAAAAGGCATGAAATTAAAAAATAAATCCATCAATGGAAAGAGCGGGGCCTAATATATTACCTAGTTCATAAAATGGTGTCTTGAACCCTCCACAAGTGAGAGTTAAAATTCAACTTCAAAATAGGGTAAAAATATTTTTATGGTAAATTGTGAGTTAAAATGAATTAACTCTAGCCATTTTTTCCCTTTTTACTTTCACGTGAGTTAGTTTTTGTCTATGTTCACATTAGATTTTCTTTTTCAAGCTATTTTTCAATGTTTTTAAGAGAAATTCTAACACCTATTATCTCACGATACCACTACTATTGCATGATTAGCAGAAGGAAGAAACTCTTTATTTTTTGAAGACTTTGTATATGCATGCGTAGATTGACCTTTTCAATTATATTAAACCATGAAATGGTCATCTTTTTTAGCAGTATTTTATCTCTTTTCCAGTCTCATTAAGACTATTCATGAAAAAGGAACTCCACGGAGTTTTCTTTAAGCTCTTTTTAGACTCAAAAAACATGAAAAGATTGTCGAGTGGTATTTGTCCCTTTCATGCTCATTAAAATGGTTTGAAAGTGACCTCTATAAGGTAGTATTTTAGCACTGTTTCTGACGTTTAGATCAACTACGAAAAAGGTATACTCTAGTCAATTGTTGACTAGAAGAGTTCTCCCTCATACAATTTTTTTTCGGGAAAAGGGGGCTAAAATTATGAAAAAGACCCTTTGGATTCTTCTTTTGATTCCTTATGGAAACTCTAAATGTGAAAAGATAATCGTGTCTACCTTATTTGGGATCATAAGACCACACATCAAAGGACCCATGTTGGACTGAACCCATCTTCAGGTTTGTTAAAATTATATTGAGTGACTCGTTTAAGATGAGTTATACCAAGCATCTATTATCCTCCTCAAGATCATTAAATTACAAAGGGGTACTCATCCATGACAATGGCATAAAAAAGGGGAACAGGCCAGTTCTTGTTAGAAATATTTATGGAATCTTGTAGCCACCGTTGAAAATGGAACCTGTTTGCATCTCATATTTAAGTTGGGTGATTTTCTTGTCTTTGAGTCATAGAAAAACCATGAGTCATCTCAGTCCTTTGATCCATGTGAATAATACCTTAGTTATTGTTGTGTTATATCTTGGTCTTTGCCTCATTGAGTCAATGTTTCCAAGTCATTTGTTGTACCATTCGATGTTTAAGGGAAGTTATCCTAAGTCAAACTTTTTATAGTTCTATCTTTCTTCATCCTTGTGTCAATTTATACTCATTTTATCCACCATCTTACATCACTTTCCTTTTGATTTTGTGTCGATGATGTGGGATACATTATAGCCATGCTTGGATAAGTTTGTTCCTATTGACATCAACACATCATCTAGGAATTAAAATTAGAGACCATTTTGTACCCTAGAACTTGCATGCCTCAGGTTCCCTCTCTCTCGACAATAGGTTTTAATCATTGACATATGATTAGGTGATTCCATGGGTGTTCGAATCCAACTCATCTATTCACATTCACTGGAATGTACTAGGGTACCTTGGGAATCATTGTATTAGGTGATTCCATTAGTGTTCGAATCCAACTCATCTATTCACATTCATTGGAATGTACTAGGGTACCTTAGGAATCATTGTCATCATCGGTGCTTTCCCTCGCACTTGTTAACGGTTTGTAATCAAGTGGTTTCTACCATGTTCGACTCCAATACCTTTATTCACATGGCTAGGATCATATCATTTTGGGATCGGGTTGAAGACACTAGGGATTGTTGTTATGTACTTTAACTAGGTTGTGATGGATATTTTTTTAGTAGGTTCTTACATGGAAATCATGTTGGTATCCATATGTATATTGTTACATAGATCCACCTTGTATTGGTTCATGGTTGTGTCATTATTATATCATGGATCTACTTTGCATTCTTGTAGCCATGACATTTTTCATTCATTTAGATATGGATCCACATTGTATCTTTGGTGGACATATTCTTTGATCAATACTTTCCTGGATCTGCAAGTATTGGTCAGTGGCCATGCTTTGAGTCAATTATTTCCATCAATGAGTATGCTTTCCTGGGGGGTGAAATGGTGCTTGGTATTTTCTATACAACTCTCTTTTGAATCCATTATAGATACCCTTTGTGCCTATATGTTGGTAAATTGTTTCGTCCATTAGATCTACTTTGACCTCACACTTTAGGGGGAGATTATTACACCTCAAACTGTCACCCTGATGTGTCATTTTTTGTCTTCATGTTTTACTACCATGATATACATGTTGTTTTTGTTCCCTAAGAGTGTTAGGACCTACTATAATATGACTTACACATTTCTATTCATCATTAGGAGGGTTCTAATACACTTGGAGTTTGAAAACCAATCTAACAAACTTTATCTTTTCTCTTTGAGTGAGATTGTCACTCCATTCCTAGTGCCAAGAGAACATAAATTCTTGTTATCCATTGTTAGGGGATAAAAAATATCCTACTTTTTAACTGTGTGGCCTTCCTTGGAGATTAGAAAATCTCCTTTGACCTTTCCTCCTTATATTTTGGATCTACATATTTTTGAGATTTCCATGGGATGGATTCGTCCTATGAATCCTACTTCACATTCCTTTCATGGTAACCTAGATATTTCCTAATCCAACTTCTTCTCCATAAATCCAAATATTCCTCTAAGTTCTTTGTCCTTCCCTACCCTATAAATTGGACCTCATGCTTTGGCTCAAGGGAGGTAATTTTTTGAAGAGGTGGACCTTATGATCCTAGGATTTTGAAAGGGATTTGGAAAGAGAGATTGAGGAAGTACTAATACAAAGTCTAGTATACTTTTGTATTTAGATTCATTTCTTTCTAAAAAATATAACTTGGCATATTCTTGTTGATGTATTTGTAACATCAGAATGTATTCACTTGTATATTTTATGTATTGTACCCCAATGTTTATTTTGGGAAGTATCTGTAATGTAATTTAGTCATGTCATGCCTCGATGTTCCCATCGGAATATTCAATAATGTAAACAAGTCATGTCAAGTCATTGTGGGTAACCCTCCTATTGTTCAAGGGTTAAAGTCCCAGCACTTGTGGGGCCCTAGGGTTATTAGACTCTCCTAGAGAAGTCAGCCCTAGTGAGTTATTGTCAAGTCAGGAATTAGTATAAATAGAGAGTGATCCTCTCTATTTATCACACACTCACTCACACTCAGTTGTAGTGCATAACTGAGAGAGAAGAAGTTGTTGGGACAAGAGAGAGAGAGACTACTACTGTCAGGAGATCATCTTACTATTTTTGGGGTTTTGCTTTTGGTGTTGATTCTATCTCTGAGGAAGTTGCTGGGTTTTCTCCTTTATGGTTTCCTCAAGGAAATTTTTTTTGTTCATTATCTCTTATGTTTGATTGTTGTGCTTGTTATTCTCTCAATTAAAGATCCTAAGATAATGTTAGATTTAATGTTAAAAATCTAACACGGTATCAGAGCTAACCTCGAAAGAAGACACTGTGCAGCTACAGAAACTAGGGATTTTTTATTTTTTGGATCTATCTCCACATATTTTCAGCAAAAGAAGCTTAGGCTGACTCTCCTCTCCAGGGCGCATCTTTCTGTCAAAGCAAAATATGATTCTGAGCATTTTCAGTTTTTGACCCAACACTGCTACCAAAAATTAGAGCTTTCCACAAAAGTGGAATTTTTGAGTGAGCCCACACCTGGCTTGATCTCCTCCTCAAAATCAATGTTTAGAGATCAAGAACAAATTTTTTGGTTGGACGGAAATCCAGGAAAGTCAAACCCTAATCTGCTCCTTAACTAGCACTACAAAAATTCAGCTCTAGATCCAGTTCTGACATCTTGACCTGGTAAGATCTAAATATTTTGTGTTTCCATTTGAGGTTCTCAGTTAAGATGTCTCATCATACCAAGCTTAATGAAAATATCGAGGGAGCTGATAACTTCCGAGCCTGGAAGTATAGGATCTCCCTGGTCTTGGAAGAAAATGAGTTGGACTCTTACATCAATGAAGAGGTTCCAGTTCCAAAGGGAGATGAGGCTAAGGCCTTACACAAAATTAAATTGGTCATGGCTAAGAGTATTATTGTTGATTCAATCAAGGATCACCTCATACCACAAGTGTCCTCCCTAAAGACACCTAAAGCTATTTTTGATGCCCTAAACAAACTATTTGAAGGAAAGAACATAAATCGAAAGATGACTCTGAGAAACCAATTGAAGAATGTAAAGATAAAGAATGCGGAAACCATATAGTCTTATTTTTCAAGAGTCTTTCATATCAAGGAACAGTTGGAAGTAGTAGATGAAGAAGTGGAGAATGCAGAAATTGTGATGACCACATTGAATGGTCTCCCTAGATCATGGAATTCTTTTATTCAAGAAATCTGTGCCAAAAAGAAGTTAGTCAATTTCAGTAGACTGTGGGAGAAATTCTCACAAGAAGAAGCTCAGATAGAAGCTCGAGAAGAAAATATGGGAAGTGAAGATCAAGCTCTCATAGTACAATCCAAGAAAACCAAAACAAGCCATCGCAGAGGTAAGAACTCTCACCAGAAGAATAACTTTAGAAATCCTAGAGATATGTCTAAGTACATTTTCTATACATGTGATGAAAGAGGACACTTTGCAAGAGATTGTCCTAGAAACAAAAATATCTCTCACAAGAAGAAGGGAAACAAGAGAAGACATCATGTTCATACTGCGGAGGATGATGAACCTTCCACAAAGAGAACCAGACAAGACAATGATGATTCTTCAAATGATGAAGAATATGTTCTCATTTCCGCTCTCATAGGAACTATCACACATGGAAGCAATGATTGGCTTATAGATAGTGGTGCTTCCAAACATATGATAGGATTCAAGGAATCATTTGTGAAACTATCTAAACATGAATCACCTCATAAGGTGAAACTTGGAGATGACTACCAGTATCCAATAAAAGGTAGTGGTGAATCCTCATATAAGCTAGACTATGGAAAGTCTATAAAGATGAAATATGTATTGTTTGTACCAAGACTAAAGAAGAACCTCCTCTCCATATCTGCATTGGCTGAAAAAGGAATGAGGGTTGCATTTGTAGATGGCCAAGTTCTCATGTGGCCAAAGGGAAAGACTATTGACGATGCTGTAGAGATTGGGAAACAATAAGGAGGTCTATACAAATTGAAGGGCCAAACTGAACAAGCTTTGGTTCATGACTTAGTAGAACCAAATGAACTTTGGCATAGAAGGCTTGCACATGTGCATTACAGAGCACTACCACTTGCAAGCAAAGTTGTTGCAGGTCTTCCAAAAATACAAACAAAACATGACGGTGTCTGCAAAGGATGTGTGAAAGGGAAGAATACAAAGAAGACATTTCCAAGTAGAGAGAGAAAATCAAAAGGAATATTGGAAATCATCCACTATGATGTATGCAGTCCAATGTCATCTAGTTTGTTAAGCGGGTATGCATACTATGTTTCCTTTATTGATGATTTTTCTAGGAATACATGGATATACTTTATGAAGAACAAAGATGAAGTATTCAGCAAGTTCAAGGAATTCAAAGCCTTGATTGAGAACCATACAAAAAAGAAGATCAAGACCTTTCAATCAGATAATGGCGGAGAATTCACATCAAATGAATTCAAAGAGTTATGTAAAGACTCAAGGATTAAGAGGGAGTTATCTGCTCCATATAATCCACAACAGAATGGGGTTGTAGAAAGGAAGAATAGAATGATCATGGAAGTAGCAAGGGCCATGCTTCATGATCAAGATCTTCCCATGCATCTATGGGTAGAAGCTGTCAGAACAGCGGTGTATGTACAGAACCATACTCCACACAGAGTACTCGAGAACAAGACACCTGAAGAAGTCTTTTTCGGAAAGAAACCAGAAGTCAGCCATCTCAGAATATTCGGATGTCCTGTATACATACACATTTCAAAAGAAAAGCGGACGAAGTTAGAACCTTCAAAAAAGAAGGGTATATTTGTGGGATACTCTGAAAGTTCGAAGGCTTACATAATATACTTCCCAGGATTCAAGAATATCGACATCAGCAAAGATGTAACATTTGATGAAGATTCAACTTACATAAAATCCAGAAAGATATCTGCTGAAGAACCCCAGAGAAACAGAAGTACCCAGAATTCATGATACAACCATGAACGAAGAAATTCAAGAAGAAGATCAAGAATTAGAAGAACCTCAAGAACTTGTGGATCCACCTCAGGAGAAAAATCCTCACAAGAGGAAACCTGCTTGGCTACGAGAAATTATCCAAGGTGCAAAAAGATATGGGGCTTCAGAAGAATCACACGGAGGAAGAAATAGAACTAGTTCATGCTCTGGTTATGTATCCCTGCTATGTGACATTATTGATAAAGAACCTTCCAACTATGAAGAAGCAATAGAAAGAAAGGAATGGAGGAATGCTATGATCAAGGAGTATCAATCGATCATGAAAGATGATGTTTGGGATGTTGTTCCAAGACCAGAAGGGAAGTCTGTTGTAACTTCCAAATGGATCTACAAGATCAAGCATGCTGCAGATGGCGGCATAGAGAAATATAAAGCAAGATTCATGGTTCGTGGCTTCTCCCAGAAAGAAGGTGTTGAGGCCCGAAAATTCGCAGGCAACAACAGTAAGGGATTCTCCCTAGTCAACGTTCCCAACTAGCCCGTGACTGTTTGGAATGGGGAATCCGTCCAGTTTGCGGTCCGGCTACCGTAGGTCAAAGTAACAAAAAAAAAACAAGGGCTTTACCGGTTGCAGCCCGGTCCACCGTGTAATTTTGTATTTTTTGACTTAAGTATGATATGCAAGTGCCTAATTAACAATGTAGGGTGATAAAGATGCAAGGAACAGTCACAATGTGATGCACAGGTTCTTACCTCTCATCTTAAGACTCACAAGCATCCAAATCGCATACAACAAGAAAATAAACTAACTACCTAAACTATCCCTAGGGAGCAGGATTATCATTCATTGGTGAGTAGTATATTTTGTACATGCATAATGAAGAGTTACAGATAGCTTATGCTTCTTTCAAGACACATGAACAATTGCATATTTTTGAACAACCAGTTAGCCAATTATTTTATGAACAACATTCATTACTCACAGTGGAAAACATCACAATATATACTGAAAAGCATTCAACAAGAACATAGGTTCAAGAAGTTAAACACTCTCACAGTTAATGAAACATGGCTGAAAATGAAATAGTTCCCTTTCAACATTGTTCCTTTAATCACACTGATACATTCCACATTTCGCTTCCTCCAGCAGGCAAAAATTGCAGTTTCTGATTGTAAAACGAAATAGTTCCTCTTACAAGCAAATGGTGTACAATTTTTTCTAGGGAAAAAAGTCTCTTCTAAGTTCTATCTTTACAATATTTAAACTACACAGTCGATCCTTTGGGATGCCCCCAATCGTGTGACTTTCCAGTCCCTTGAACGTTTCAGACTCCTCTTCAGGCTGCTCTGTCTTCCCATTTTATTTTCTGTGAACGTTCATCTTCTTATTAGTAACTGATAGATATTTCTAGTCTATGCCTTTGCCATCATTCATTTTGTCCTTTTCTTCAGTCCTGAGGAAAAACTGCCTAGATGTGCCTTCATGCTGCGTTTGCCTGAAAATTCTTTCAAGTCCACCTGCGATCCATCAAAGTGTATCTTTCATGGGGTTTACATTCTAAGAAAAACGTTAAATAAAAACAACTAAAACCGGCTAATCCACCGGAAATGACCAGGAACACCACTACTTCATTTATCTACAGGTTCGTAATCATCGGATGCTCAGAGCAAGGATATCGGGAGCTAAAAAAAATCCCACCCCAGCCGCAACGGCGAAGGATAAAGAGGTTACAGGAACGTGACCCGAGGGCGCGAAAAAATCTTCAATCGGCACTCAGAGGATAATAACATCGAAAACCAAATGGTTTTCCCAGCCGCAACGGCGGAAGAGACATAAGCTACAGACAAGAGAAACACGGGCGAAAAAATGCTTTAGTCAGAAGTCGGAAGACTTTTAAATCGGAAGATGAATGACTTTCCTAGCTGCAACGGTGGAAGAGAAAAACTACGTACATGCGACTAAAATACCGGTAAGCATCGGTCGTCGGAGGACTTTGTATTTCGGGTGCTAGGTTTTTTTGGGAGCCGCAACTACGGAAGGGAACAAGTTATAGCCATGCGATGCACAATCGGAAGTCGGACGGCTTTACACTTCGGAGGCTAAATGACTTTGAGAGCTGCAATGGCGGAAGGGAAAAGAACAAAAGCATCCGATTTAAAAGAAAAATTAAGTTTTTGAAATATTTTTAAAAAGAAAAAATCAGCAAAGGTTAAAAACCCAAAATTACTTCCGAACCCGCGGACTCAAAGAACACAGGATCCGATTTAACATTGGCTAGTACACCAAACTCACATCTGTGATCAATCACCACATTGAAACACAGGCAACCTTTGAAACCAGCTGAGAATCAGTCTGCACAATCATTCAAAATAAAACCCCGACCAATAAGTTCCAGGATCCTACAATTTAAGAACAACGCTAAATCATGAGGAGGGGCCCAAAATTTTAAGACATTTGGGGAAAAACAGTTGCAGCTGCAACAATTGGCGATTACTTGGTGAACCTAGATATCTGGGTGATTAATCTTTGAGTGACAGACTGTTTAACAACCAATGCATCCTATTGAATTATTCCATCTATCTGGATTTCTCGAATGCCGGAAGTGTGTGCCTTCAATCATTGATAATAGTTCAATTTGGGAGAGTGGAAACCAAGATTTCCAAGTCCAGATAACTCTATTGAGGCCAGAAGATGAGTTTCATTATTACCTTTGTCTTCAGGTGGCTGATACTTTGGACACCACAGGATAGTAGCATATGGTAAACAGAAATATTCATTTGTTCCTCATTCCCATGTCATTTTAGCACTTTTTTGTGCTTTTGGACTTTTGTCCCTTTTCATATGAGTCCTCCTGCATGCCTTTCTTACTGAATTTTAATTCAGGATCCTCTATCCCATAGTGTCCTTTTATGTGAGTGGTGTACTTCATGTTTCAGCTCACGGACAGAGAGGATCTTTCGACAATTTAGCACTTATGATTCGGCATCTACTTTGATGTATGATGCTTCCATAGGAGTTTCTGACTCTTATTTACCTTTTGGAATTCGTTTCTTGGCATGGGATCTGTAACATCCCCATAAACAATACATCAAAAATTTCTAATAAATCAAAGAAACAGGAACAAGGTGTTTGTTTTGACTGCCAAGATATTTTATTGATCATGCAAATAACCCTAAGTCAAGCCGAAATATATCAGAAACTAAATCAAATCTACTTACTTGAATCCAGGGGAAACACACTTGGAGAATCAACTCCTCCCAACCATAGGAGGCAGCAACTCAACGGTTTGCTCCGCTCCACCCCCGAGCTGGATCACCAACCATGCACCAGAACAACAAGTAACTTCCTCGCAGCACTCAATCCTCAGAGTCCGTAACAAGCTACAACAAGAAAGCTACCACGCGGCACTCTCTCTCAGAGTCTGTAACAAGCTAAGCGATGGACTTATGAAACGGGAGAAACACTCAACACATGCATTCACAGTAAAGTTTCTCCATGCACAACACGGCGTCCCGTGCTATTCCAGTGCACTCATATATATAGCTTTTTCCCAGGTATTATGCCATCCCAATCAAATCTCCAATCAGATCCTTAAATCCCTATGATTTAGGATCTTGTCTGGTTGTTGAGTTTTGGATTGGATTTGATTGGTATAAATCATTCTAGCTTGCTTACACATGTTCCTTGGTGCCATGGTTGTGTCCCCTCATGTAGCTGAATTCTCCAAGTGTCATTTTCCTTATATAATAATTAAATAATAAAATGGTTTTGTTGTGCCAATGCCATTTGAGTTTTTGAGTTTCATAACTCATTACATAAAAATAATTTTTCAAAACATGAAAATAAAAGTAATGTCATGGGGGTATTACAGGATCATTTATATTTAATATACTGTTCACCTTGCTCCTTTCTATAGGTCTTCTATTGTCTCTCCTTAGAACATTTTAAGTGTGAGGTGGATGGAGCCTCAACATAGTATTCCAGACTCTTTGATTCCGGTTTATTTTACAGGGGTTAAGCAGGACTTCAATGCACACAAAGCTTATTCGAGAAAACTGCTAAACTGGAAGAATTTCTTTTAGCAACACCCAGTCTGAGAACCAAAAATGTTTATCATCCCCAAACATTTCCCCATGCAACTGTGGGTTTGTTCCCTTTATTGAAATCAATAAAACTTAAACTAAAACAAACTGAAAAACATGACTCAAAAGACAGCTAAACAGCTTATTTATATACAAGACAAAAGAACTCAAAGAAACTCAGGAAAAATAAGGCATGAGAACCAAACCATTCACTAGTAAGTTCTCTTACCAACCCTGTAGATTCTGCAACTTATAATTCAGAAGGGCCAAGCTTTGCTGCAATCTGAAAATGGGCCTATCCACAACTGCTGGAATTTAGTGTGCTTTCCTTTCTCATCATGGGGGTGATCCCATTTGAGGACTAAGTCTCCTACTTCAAAGTCTTTTGTTCCAACTTTATGTTTGTTGAACCATCTCTTAACTAACTCTTTCTTTTGTTTAAAACGTTCTCTGGATTTTGATCTAGCCTTTTCTTCTTTCAGGAGATTATATTTTCTTATTTGCAAAACTTCATCATCTGACCCTCTAGACTCTTGAGCTAGTATGGAAGATGGTGGCATGATATTGGGAGGAAGGATGGCTTCTTTACCATAGACAAGGGTATATGGAGATACTCCAATCGCAGACTTGGGGGTGACCCTATCGGCCCAAAGGGAATTTGGTAATACTGAGTGCCAACTCCTCTGGTTTTCTATCACAGTCTTCTTTAAAATTCTAATCAGATTTTTGTTAGAGGATTCAGCCAGGCCATTTCCTTATGGATAATAATTAGCAGAATAATGCAATTTTATCCCTTTATCATGAGCAAAAGCAGTCAATTTAATTGATGAAAATTACTTAGCATTATCAAAGACTAATGAAACTGGAACTCCAAACCTGGTCATGATATGATCTTGCAGGAAGCTGATGACTTCGTCTTCATTTATCTTGCGCAGTGGGATAGCTTCGACCCAGTGAGTGAAATAATCAGTAGCGGTCAGAATGTACTTGTGCTGCAGAGAGGAATTCGGTTTTATTTCTCCAATAATATCCATCCCCCATTGCTCGAATGGCTCTGTGATCATCACAATCTTTAGGGGTGCTACTGCTTTAGGTTGTCTCCCGCTACACCTTTGGCAGATATCACACTTTCTAACATGTGCATGTACATCTTTGAAGAGCGTAGGCCAATAGTAACCGGCTCTGAGTATCTTGTCGGCCGTAGTATCTCTTGAATAATGTCCCCCAGCAGGACCATCATGCAATTCTGACATTACTTTCTTCGCATCTTCCTTTTCTAAGCATTTGAGAAGAACCCCGTCAAAATTATTTCTGAATAATACTCCTTCAACAAGTTGATAGGAAGCTGATTTAAGATGCGACGCTCTTCTTTGCTTGGAACTCCAGTGCTCTGGAAATAGCCCTGCCTGCAAGTAATGCACTAGGTCTCTATACTAAGACTCGGGAGCTGTAAACAAAGGACATACCTCCATTACATGTAATTCAGCCTCATCTTTCTAGGCGTGTTCTTCATTTTTTCCATTTTCAGTCATCTGTTTGCACAACCCTTGTCCTTTAACTATAGATGCTGGCTTGAATTCAAGGTCGTACTCTTGAAGAGTTGTTACCCAGTTGCCTCTTCTTTCTCCTAACTCCTTCTGTATAAGAAGAGATCTTACAGCTAGGTAAGGGACGATCACCTTGGTTCTATTTTTTAAAATATAAGGCCTGAATTGTTTTACTGCTTTGAATACAGTGTAAGCTTGTTTATCAACAGCTGGGTAGTTCAATTCGGCCCCTTGTAGACTAGTACTCATAAAGGATATTGGGAATTCATCCCCCCCATCTTCTTTTTGGGTGAGCACAGCTACTAGTGAATCATCGGATGCAAAGGTATACAAGATAAAATCTTTGTCAAAATCTGGGATTTTTAGGGAGGGTGCATGTGCAACAGCAGTTTTGATTTTGCTGAATGCGCTCTTCTCAATTTCAGTCCACTTGAATAGTGCATTTTTCTTTACCATCTGCTGCAACGGCTTGACAATCTGAGCAAAATCATGCACAAATATTCACACAAAGTTTATCGTTCCCATAAATGATTGCATCCCCTTTTTATTATGGGGCAAGGGGATTTGTTCAATAGCCTTAATTCTTTCTGGATCTATAGAGATTCCTTTCTTCGAAACTATGTGACCCAGCAACTTTCCCTCTGTAACAGCGAATACACACTTCTTAGGATTGAGTGAGATGCCATACTTCCGACAGCGTTCGAAAATTTGCCTTAAGTGAAATGCGTGCTCTCCTCTTCTCTTCGAGAATATTGTGATATCGTCAAGGTATACTACAGCACTTTGGCCAATCAATCCGTGGAAAGCTATGTCCATAGCCCTCTGAAATGTTGCTCCAGCATTTATAATCCCAAAGGGCATTCTCCTGTAGGCAAAGGTCCCCCATTTGGTCCTAAACGTGGTCTTCAACCGGTCTTCTTCAACTACTAATACTTGATTGTAGCTAGAGAAACCGTCTAACAACGAAAACAGTTCAGAACCTAAAACCATTTGTAGCAGTTGCTCCATGGGTGGAACAGGATAGTTATCTTTGTCTGATGCACGGTTTAGGTTCCTGAAATCCACGCAAAGTCTTATTTCTCTAGACTTTTTCCTTACTGGTACCAAATTTGATACCCACTCAGAGTGTCTGACTTTGAAAATGATTCTAGCATCCAATAATTTCTTCACTTCACTCTGGATCAGCAGTTCCAATTTTGGATGCATTTTTCTTAACGGTTGCTGATATGGCTTGACGCCTCCTTTAATGGGGACGACATGCTTGATGATGCTGGTGTCGTATGTTTTCAAATCTTCATACGTTCATGCGAAAACATATTTATATTGCTTAAATAGACTGATGAATTTGTCTCTTTCTGTTGGTGAACAACACTTGCCGAGATTCACAAATTTGGGATTCGTCTCAGTCCCTAAATTTATCAGCTCGAACTGTAGATATGAGCTATGGGTCTTCACGTTGGCTGGTCTTCTAAACTTTTCATTTAAATTGAACATTTTTTCTAACGTTCTGACACCTTTAGGAATGAAATTGTCATATTTCATCTCGGCCTAATGTTCCTCATCATCTATAATGGCTCCTTTAAAGACCCCGTCATTTTTCAAGCACTCTATTATTTGTTGATCATCGTCAAACACTCGCAAGTTGGTGATCATATCCAGTACTGAGGGCCTGAAAAGAAGTTCAACAGAACATCGATTATTAGTGGGTACGATCCTAGTGGCTGATGTGGCCAACAGGTCAGCTGCTGCGTTTTTAATTCTTGGAATTGAAATAATGTTGAATGCATTAAAACATTTAAGCAGGTCCCATACCTCATTTTGGTAAGCTTTCAAGTGAGGGGAAACACAATGTATTTGATTTCAGATTTGTTTCACAATAATTTCAGAATCCCCAAAAACTTTTAGATTACTTACCTTTAATTCAATCACTTTCTTCAGTCCTTGCACCAGTGCTTCGTACTCGGCTGTATTATTAGTACACTCAAACTCTAATCTACATGAAAGGAAATGTTTATTCTTCTGTGGGTCGATTAGGACACATCCAGCCCCTGACCCTTCTAATGTCTTAGAGCCATCAAAAAACAAAATCCAAAAATCACTAACTACTGAATGTGAATCTATTCCTACTGCTAAGTCTACTATTTTACAGTCAATCTCATCAGCCTGTGAGAAACGAAGGAGAACAGGCTGAGTGTCTGATGTGTTGTTATCTTCTTCTGCTTGGTAATTTCCTGGTTCTAACTCAATAAAATATTTTCCCAATACAGAATCCACTGGTTCATTCTTCTCATTCAGTTAAGTAACATTGTATCTCATGTGAGGCTCCCTTGCAATCTTAATCTGGTTTGGACTCCCTTTGTATGGCAACCACAGATGCGACCAATCTGAGGAGAAATATCCATCCAACTTGTCCAACCAATCTCTGCTCAGGACAAGACTGTAAGCATCTAGTATATCAGCCACCACGATGTTAATAACTTGGCATACTTTGTCATTGGATGCCAGACGGACTAGGACATCTTCCATCTCACCAATTACCCTTACATCTATCCTATCCAACTGAGCAACCCTCCACGTGGATGGCTTAGGCTACCCATTTATCTTCTTACATACTGATATTGGCATGACATTAACTGACGCCCCTGAGTCTACTAGACAATTGTGCACGTTATGATTAAAAATTTCAAATGTGAGGAGGAAAGGTGGATGTTTGCTTTTAGACTTACCTCCAACGCTGGTTTCTACAATTTCTTCTTCTTCCTGAGGTTGATTATCCATGGGAAGCTTCTCATCCGATGCTTCAAGTGCTTTCAACAACCTTTCTTTTTGCTGCGGCACTTTACACATTTCGAATAGTGGAACATTTGCTTTTGCCTTCTTTAAATCCTCCACGATGTCATAATCCATCAACTGCTCAATGGGATGAGGTTTATCAGCATTCATCTTTCCTTCCTCTAGCCTAGCCCTCGTATTATTTTGCTTCGGATCTTGGCTGGTAATAGTGAATTCTGGAATCTTATCAGCTGAGGATTTATTTTGAAATTTCTTTACATTTCTTTGTAGCCTTTTAATCTTTGGTAAAATGAGACTGTTTTCTTTAATTGGCCCTTGGATCCTTGTTGCCATGTTGGTTTCCATGATGTCCTTGTACCCATGATTCTTTTCTTCTTCAACATCAAATAATGAAACAGAATCCCACAAAACCATAGTTTCCTCTTCTTGCTCTTTCGTTGAAGTAGTATTTTCTTTTCTTTCTTCAACTCCCTCTTCCATTAATCTGGAATCCAAGAGCTGATTCATGACCAACGTCATTGAATTTATCCATTGAGGACAATTCTTTTCAGAGTGTGGTTGTTGGTGGAAAGTGCAGAAATTGTCCATGCCGACCTATGTTAGATTCATAGATGTAGTATTGTGAGGAGGAGGTTGAGACTAATGGTTATCCTCTCTTTTCTTATAATATGGCTTATAAAAATTTTGTGCTTCATTTTCTTTCTCCATATCTATGATT
The DNA here is from genome assembly GCA_001517045.1 of Pseudotsuga menziesii. Classification (NCBI taxonomy): domain Eukaryota; kingdom Viridiplantae; phylum Streptophyta; class Pinopsida; order Pinales; family Pinaceae; genus Pseudotsuga; species Pseudotsuga menziesii. The sequence continues at coordinate 229,846 of LPNX010199638.1, read as the reverse complement.
TTGTTGGAAAACTTCTGCATCATTTTGGCCATATTTTCCAAATCTGATGACTTTTCTTCCTTAGGATTAGTAAACAATAAGGATTTTCTTCCCACACCTTTCTCTCCTGATTGTTTTGGATAATATTCAATACTTTCTCTTTCCGCTTCCACTACTTCTGCCTCTTCATAGGTTTCCGTCAAAGTAGGCTTGGCCCTACCTTTGGCAAACATGGCCAAATCAGGGCCTAAAGCAGAAGTATAATACTCAATCAATACCTTGTCCAAAGGCTTATCTGTTTAGGAGAAATTCTTGAGATATGCTGCAAACCTTTGTGTGAAACTGTGCACCTTTTCTTTTCTTTCTTTCTTCAATGCACATAGCCCTTTCATGAGAGATGCATGAGTTTTCTGAGTTGCATACTTACTTCTGAAAATTCTTTCGAAGGTATCCCAATCAGGGATAGAGTTAGCAGGAAATCCAAAGTACCATGACGTTGCAACTCCTTTAAGGGTATGCGGGAAAATTATGCAGACTACATCTTCATATTCCCCGGCCCTTAATCCTTCAATTTCCAAATAAAAACTTTGTAGATGATCATCTACTAGTATTTTCTCATTTGGATCGAACTTGGGCAACATCTTGTCAAAGGCTTGAGGTAGGTCGTGTAATGGAGGTGTCAGGTTTAATGGTGATCTGGCTCTCCATGCATGTGGCGGATTAGGTGGGTTAGGTGGTGGATTAGCATTTACTCTTGCCATGAGTCTAGGTGGAGAGTGAGGAGGTGAGCCAATAGGAGTGCGAGCAGGAGAACTGTGAGGTGTATTTGGGCCTTCTTGGTTCAAAGGTAGTACAACTTCTTGTAAGGCTGTTTCTACAAGATCTTCCCAGTCTCCAACCAACACTGAGTCTTCCGCTACAGGACGATCTTTCCTTTTATACTCTCTTCTGGGCAATTTAGGGATGATTGGCAATCCTCCAATCTTCTTTACATATGCCCTGGTGTGTTTTCTTAGATCATTAACAATTTCGTTTCCAACAGAATATAGATGTTCTCTTTCTTCCAGAATTGGATTATGGAACCCACTGCTCTCAGAACTATTACCGGTGGAATAATCTCAGGAAAACAGGTTTCCTCGGCCAACCATACACTGGCGGCCCTCCTTCTAGCGCCAAAACTTTTGAGGCCTGAAATTCGCAGGCAACAACATTAAGGGATTCTCCCCAGTCAACGTTCCCAACTAGCCCGTGACTGTTTGGAATGGGGAATCCGTCCGGTTTGCGGTCCGGCTACCGTAGGCCAAAGTAACAAAAAAAAAACAAGGGCTTTACCGATTGCGGCCCGGTCCACCATGTAATTTTGTATTTTTTGACTTAAGTATGATATGCAAGTGCCTAATTAACAATGCAGGGTGATAAAGATGCAAGAAACAGTCACAATGTGATGCGCATGTTCTTACCTCTCGTCTTAAGACTCACAAGCATCCTAATCGCATACAACAAGAAAATAAACTAACTACCTAAACTATCCCTAGGGAGCAGGATTATCATTCATTGGTGAGTAATATATTTTGTACATGCATAATGAAGAGTTACAGATAGCTGACGCTTCTTTCAAGACACATGAACAATTGCATATTTTTTAACAACCAGTTAGCCAATTATTTTATGAACAACATTCATTACTCACAGTGGAAAACATCACAATATATACTGAAAAGCATTCAACAAGAACATAGGTTCAAGAAGTTAAACACTCTCACAGTTAATGAAACTCAGCTGAAAATGAAATAGTTCCCTTGCAACATTGTTCCTTTAATCACACTGATACATTCCACATTTCGCTTCCTCCAGCAGGAAAAAATTGCAGTTTCTGATTGTAAAATGAAATAGTTCCTCTAACAAGCAAATGGTGTACAAGTTTTTCCAGGGAAAAAAGTCCCTTCTACGTTCTATATTTACAATATGTAAACTACATATCCGATCGTTTGGGATGCCCCCAAGCGTGTGACTTTCCAGTCCCTCGAACGTTTCAGACTCCTCTTTAGGCCGCTTTGTCTTCCCATTTGATTTTCTGTGAACATTCATCTTTTGATTAATAACTGATAGATCTTTCTAGTCTGTGCCTTTGTCGTCATTCGTTTTGTCCTTTTCTTTAGTCCTGAGGAAAAACTTCCTAGATGTGCCTTCGTGCTGCGTTTGCCTGAAAAGTCTTTCAAGTCCACCTGCGATCCATCAAAGTGTATCATTCATGGGGTTTACATTCTAAGCAAAACGTCAAATAAAAACAACTAAAACCGGCTAATCCACCGTAAATGGCTAGGCGCACCACTACTTCGTTTATCTACAGGTTCGCAATCATCGGATGCTCAGAGCGAGGATATCGGGAGCTAAAAAAAATCCCACCCCAGCCGCAGCGACGAAGGATAAAGAGGTTACGGGCACGCAACCCGAGGGCGGGAAAAACTCTTCAATCGACACTCGGAGAATAATAACATCGAAAACCAAATGTTTTTCCCAGCCGCAACGGCGGAAGAGACATAAGCTACGGACAAGTGAAACGCGGGCGGAAAAAGGCTTTATTCTGAAGTCGAAAGATGAATGACTTTCCTAGCCACAACGGTGGAAGAGAAAAACTACGTACACGCGACTAAAAGACCGGTAAGCATCGGCCGTCGGAGCACTTTGTATTTCGGGTGCTAAGTTGTTTTGGGAGCCGCAACGGCGGAAGGGAACAGCTTATAGCCATGCGATGCACAATTGGAAGTCGGATGGCTTTACACTTTGGAGGCTAAATGACTTTGAGAGCCGCAATGGCAGAAGGAAAAAGGACAAAAGCAGCCAATTTAAAAGAAAAATTAAGTTTTTGAAAGCTTTTTAAAAAGAAAAAATCAGCAAAGGTTAAAAACCCAAAATTACTTCCGAACCCGCGGACTCAAAGAACACAGGATCCGATTTAACATTGGCTGGTACACCAAACTCACATCTGCGATCAATCACCAAATTCAAACACAGGCAACCTTTGAGACCGGCTGAGAATCAGTCTGCACAATCATTCAAAATAAAACCCCGACCAATAAGTTCCAGGATCCTACGATTTAAGAACAACGCTAAATCATGAGGAGGGGCCCAAAATTTTAAGACATTTGAGGAGAAACAGTTGCAGCTGCAACAGAAGGAATAGACTATGAAGAAACTCTTGCACCCGTAGCTGGATACACTTCCATCAGATCAATACTTGCTCTAGCTGCAGTAATGAAGTGGAATATATACCAAATCGATGTCAAGAATGTCTTCTTGAATGGTGTAGTGGAAGAGGAAGGGTATGTGGAGCAGCCACTCGGTTTTGAGACACATGATAGGGAGTCTCATGTGTGTAGACTAAAGAAATCCATGTATGGTTTGAAACAAGCACCTAGGACATGGTACGGTAGAATTGACAGCTTCCTATCTAGTTTGGGGTTTACCAAGACTAAAGCAAATTCCAACCTTTACTACAAGGTTGAATAAGGGAACCCAGTGATACTCCTTCTATGTGTTGATGATCTGTTTGTAACAGGTATGGATGGGTTGATTGCTGATACGAAGAGGAAGATTACTGTCGAGTTTGAAATGAAAGACTTGGGTATGATGCACTATTTTCTATGTATAGAGGTGTAGCAGGATACGGATAGAATCTTCCTCGAACAAGGGAAGTATGCAGTAGAGATCCTGAAGAGGTTTGGGATGATGGATTGTAAGGCCATAACCACACCTATGGCATTGAACCTGAAGCTATTGAGTGATTCTTCATCAGAAGCGGTTGATGCCACAATGTATTGTCAGATGATTGGGTCCTTGATGTACCTGATGAATACGATACCAGATATTTGCTTTGCTGTGAACACCTTGAGCCAGTTCCTGGCAGATCCAAGACATGTTCACTTGATTGCTGCAAAGCATATTCTGAGGTACCTGAAGGGTATAGTTGATTATGGGCTCAAGTATGAGGTGAATCAGAAGATTAACTTGGAAGGTTATGTTGATTCAGATTGGGAAGGCAATTCCATTGATAGAAAGAGAACTTCAGGATGTTGCTTCAGTATGGGATCAGGTGTGATCTCTTGGTTTAGCAAGAAGCAGTCCTGTGTGGCACTGAGTATAGATGAAGCAGAGTATGTCGCAGCTTATTCGGCTAGTTGCAAGGCAATATGGCTAAGGAAGCTAGTGTCTGATTTATTTGATCTCCAGTTGGGTGCTACTAGTATATATTATGACAACCAGAGTTGTGTGAAGTTGTTAGAGAATCCAGTGTTCCATCACAAGTCAAAGCATATCGAGATCAAATATCACTATATCAGGGATATGGTGCAGAGAGGAGTAGTGAAGCTCCAATATGTTGCGACAGATGAACATATAGCTGATGTGTTGATGAAGCCATTGGTCAGAGTGAAGTTTGAGTACTTCAGGGAGAAGCTTGGTGCTCTCCAAATAGGGGAAGTGATGAGTCCATGAGCCATTCTATCATGGTGAGAGGATTGGTTCCTTCCATGGTTAGATGTAAGGCCTGAGCCATTCTGTCATTGTGAGAGGATTGAATCCTTCCATGTCAGATGTGAGTGCTGAGCCATTCTGGCACGATGTGTTTACACATGGTCAGATACAAGTGTTGAATTCCATTCTCTAGGAGAATGGAGGCACCTGGTTAGTTACCGAGAATACTCAGTCCAGAACTGAGAACCATTCCGATGCGGTGTGTTCTCACATGGTCGAATATAAGTGCAGAACCATTCTGGCGTGATGTGTTTACACATGGTCAGATATAAGTGTTGAGTGCCATTCTCTGGGAGAATGGAGGCACCTGTTTAGTTACCAGGAATACTCAGTCTGGGGTTGAGAGCCATTCCAATGTGGTGTTTTTTCACATGGTCAGATATAAGTGCAAAGCCATTCCAATGCGGTGTGTCCTCACATGGTCAGATATAAATGCAGAGCCATTCTGATGCAGTGTGTTCTCACATGGTCGGATATAAGTGCAGAGCCATTCCGATGCAGTGTGTTCTCACATGTTCAGATATAAGTGTAGAGCCATTCTAGTGCGATGTGTTCACACATGGTCAGATATGAGTGTTGGGCCTTTCTGACAATATGAGCTCAGATGTCAGTGATGGGCATTCCTTTCTGACATGATTGGATAGATGTAAGTGCTGGGCGGGCCATTCTGAATTAGGGTTAGATATAAGCACTAAAGAAGACCTACATGGAGGCTAGGCCTACAACCAGTATGAAAAAGGGCTGGCTCTATAGAACTTCCTGTGATGAGAAGAATCATGAGATAGCACCCGTGATGATGATCCAGACTCGATAATCATCCACTAATGATGATCCAAATGAAGTGATGATCCATACTTGATGATGATCCAGTGATGATGATCCATATCAAGTGATGATCCATACTTGATGATGATCCAGTGACGATGATCCAGTAGTGACGATGATCCAGCAGTGATGATGATCCAGATCTAGTGATGAAGATAACTTGAAGATGAAGATGACTTGAAGATGAATATAACTTGAAAAATGAAGATGACTTGAATATGAATATGACGAGAACTCTATGATGATCTAGATGATACAGAGAAGAAGACTTGTGCTGATAAATTGTGTCAAGAGAATACCTTCCTAGTTAAAAGGGAGTGTTGATGTATTTGTAACTTTGGAATGTATTCACTTGTGTATTTTATGTATTGTAGCCATATTTTTATTCCAGGAAGTATATGTAATGTAATTGAGTCATGTCATGCCCCGATGTTCCCATCGGGAGATTCAATAATGTAAACAATGTTGATATAATTGTAACTTCGGAATGTATTCACTTGTATTTCTTATCTATTGTAACCCGATGTTTATTCTAGGATGTACTTGAGTCAGTTCATGCCTCGATGTTCCTATTGGGAGGTTCTATAATGTAAATAAGTCATGTCAAGTCATTGTGTGTAACCCTCCTATTGTTTAAGTCTTAAAGTCCCCGCAATTCCGAGGCACTAGGGTTATTAAACTCACCTAGTGAAGTCGGCCATAGTAGGGTTTTAGTCATGTCAAGAATTAGTATAAATAGAGATGTGACCTCTCTATTTATCACATACTCACTTACACTCAGTTGTAGCACATAGCTGAGGAAGTGAAAGACACTGGGGCTAGAAGAAATAGGTTACTACTGTCGGCAGATCATCTTACTATTTTGGGGTTTTACTTTGGTGCTGATTCTATCTCTGAGGAAGTTGCAGGGTTTTCCCCATTTATGGTTTCCCTGAGGAAAAACACTGTGTTCATTGTCTCTTTTGTTTGATTGTTGTGCTTGTTTTTCTCTTAGTTAAAAGATCCTAATGTTATGCTAGCTTAATGTTAAAAATCTAACATGGTATTAAAGCTAACCTGAGAAGAAAACATTGTGCAGCTGTGAGAACTAAGGATTCCTACTTTATGGATCTCTCTCCATAGATTTTTAGAAAAATAAGGTTGGAATAACTCTCCTCCCTAGGGCGCATATTTCTATCGAAGTAGAATCCAATTCTGAGGTTTTTCAGTTTTGGACCCGACACTGCTGCCGAAAATTAGGGCTTTTCACAGAAGTGAAATTTTTTTGTGAGCCCAGGCCTGGATTGATCACCTCCTCAAAATATAAGTTAGGGATCAAATTCAAAGCATTTGGTTGGACAGAACTCCGGGAAAGCAAAACCCTAATTTGCTCCTGAACCAGCACTATAGGATTTCAGCTCCAAATCCAGATCTGACACCTTGACCTGGTAAGATCTAAATATTTTGTATTTCCATTTGAGGTTCTCAGTTAAGATGTCTCATCATACCAAGCTTGATGAAAAGCTTGAGGGAGATGATAACTTCCGAGCCTAGAAATATAGGATCTCCCTGGTCCTGGAAGAGAATGAGTTGGACTCCTACATTAGTGAGGAGGTTCCAGTTCCACAGGGAGATGAGGCCAAGGAATTACATAAGAAGAAGTTGGTTATGGAAAAGAGGATCATTGCATATTCTATCAAGGATCACCTCATACCACAGGTGTCCTCCCTCAAGACACCTAAAGCCATGTTTGATGCCCTAACCAAACTGTTTGAAGGGAAGAACATCAATCAGAAGATGACTCTAGGGAACCAGTTGAAGAATGTAAAGATCCAGAATGCTGAGACCATCCAGTCTTACTTTACAAGGGTATCTTAGATCAAGGAACAACTGGAAGCAATAGATGAAGAAGTGGAAAATGCAAATATTGTAATAACCACCTTGAATGGTCTCCCTAGATCATGGGACTCCTTCATTCAAGGAATCTGTGCCAAAAATAAGTTATTCAAGTTCACTAGACTATGGGAAGAATGCTCTCAAGAATAAGCTCAAATAGCAGCTCAAGAAGAGAAGATGGGAAGTGAAGATCAAGATCTCACAGTTCACTCCAAGAAAAACAGAAGAAACTCTCATCACTCCAGAGGTAAGACCTTTCACCAGAAAGATAACTTTATAAAGGACTTATCTAAACTAAGATGCTATAAATGTGATGAAAGAGGACACTTTGCCAAAGACTGTCCTAGAAACGAGGTTAACTCTCATAAGAAGAAGGGAAACAAGAGAAGACATCATGCTCATGCTGCAGAGGATGATGAACCTTCCAAGAAGAGAACCAGATATGAAAGTGAAGATTCTTCTAGTGATGAAGAATATGTTTTGATTTCCGCTCTTATAGGAAACATTACTCATGGAAGAAATGATTGGCTTATAGATAGTGGGGCTTCCAAGCATATGACAGGATTCAAGGAATCCTTTGTGAAACTTTCAGAACATGAATCACCTCACAAGGTGAAGCTAGGAGATTACTACCAGTATCCATTAAAAGGTAGTGGGGAATCCTCCTACAAACTAGACTCTAGAAAATCAATGATAATAAAAGAAGTATTATTTGTACCAGGACTAAATAAGAACCTTCTCTCCATATCTGCATTAGATGCAAAAGGAATGAGGGTTGCATTTATAGATTGTTAAGTCATCATGTGGCCAAAAGGAAATACTATCGATGATGCAGTAGTGATTGGAGAACAAGAAGGAGGTTTGTACAAATTGAAGGGCCATACAGAACAAGCATTGGTCCATGACACAGTGGAGCCAAATGAACTTTGGAATAGAAGGCTTGCACATGTGCATTATAGAGCACTACCACTTGCAAGCAAAGTTGTTGAAGGTCTTCAAGAAATTCAAGCAAAACATGATGGGGTCTGCAAATGATGTGTGAAAGGAAAGAATACAAAGAAGACATTTCCAAGTAGCGAGAGCAAAGCAAAAGGAATATTGGAAATCATCCACTCCGATGTATGTGGACCAATGTCATCAAGCTCACTAAGAGGGTATGTGTATTATGTTTCTTTCATTGATGACTTTTTCAGGAAGACATGGATTTACTTCATGAAGAACAAAGATGAAGTGTTCAGCAAGTTCAAGGAATTCAAAGTCTTGATCGAGAACCATACAGAAAACAAGATCAAGACCTTTCGATCATATAATGGCAGAGAATTCACATCAAATGAATTCAAAGACTTATGCAAAGAATCAGGGATTAAGATGGAGTTGTACACTCCTTATAATCCACAACAGAATGGGGTTGCAAAAAGGAAGAATAGAACTATCATGGAAGCTGCAAGAGCAATGCTTCATGATCAAGATCTTCCTATGCATCTATGGGCAGAAGTTGCTAGAACAACTGTGTATGTACAGAACCGTACTCCACACAGAGTACTTGAGAACAAGACTTCTGAAGAAGTCTTCTCCGGAAAGAAACCAGAAGTCATCCATCTCAGAATATTCGGCTGTCCAGTGTATATACACATTCCGAAAGAAAAGAGAACAAAACTAGATCCTTTAGGAAAGAAGTGTATAATTGTGGGATACTTTGAAAGATCAAAGGATTATAGAATATACTTCCCAGGATTCAAGAAGATTGACATCAGCAAGGATGTAACATTGGATGAAGACTTAGCTTACAACAAATCCAGAAAGAAATCTGCTGAAGATCCTGAAGAAGCAAAAGCACCCAGAATTCATGATACAACCATGAATGAAGAAGTTCAAGAAGAAGATCAAGAATTTGAAGAACCACAAGAACCCGTAGATCCACCTTAGGAGAAGAATCCTCACAAGAGGAAACCTGCTTGGGTACGATAAGTTATCCAAGGTGCGGAAAGATATGGGGCTCCAGAAGATAATCAAAGAGAAAGAAAGAGAACCAGATCCTGCTCCGGGTATGTAGCATTACTATGTGATTTCATTGATAAAGAACCTTCCAATTATGAAGAAGCAGCAGAACGGAAAGAATGGAAGGATGCTATGATTGAAGAGTATCAATCGATCATGAATAATGATGTTTGGAATGTTGTCCCAAGACCAGAAGGGAAGTCAGTTGTAACTTCCAAATGGATCTACAAGATCAAGCATGTTGCAGATGGTAGCATAAAGAAATATAAGGCAAGATTCATGGCTCGTGGTTTCTCACAGAAAAAAGGAATAGACTATGAAGAAACCTTTGCACCTGTAGCCAGATACACTTCCATCAGATCAGTACTTGCTCTAGCTGCAGTGATGAAATGGAAGATACACCAAATGGATGTCAAGACTGCTTTCTTGAATGGTGTAGTGGAAGAGGAAGTGTATGTAGAACAACCACTTGGTATTGAGACACATGACAGGGAGTCTCATGTGTGCAAATTGAAGAAAGCCCTGTACAGCTTGAAACAAGCACCCAGGACTTGGTATGGCAGAATTGATAGCTTTCTATCCAGTTTGGGATTTACTAAGAGTAAAGCAGATTCCAACCTTTACTACAAGGTTGAAGATGGAAACCTAGTGATGCTCCTACTGTATGTAGATGATTTGTTTGTAACAGGTATGGATGGGTTGATTGCTGAAATGAAGAGGAAGATTGCTACTGAGTTTGAAATGAAGGACTTGGGTATGATGCATTATTTTCTAGGCATGGAGGTGTGGCAGAATGCAGATGGAATTTCCCTAGGACAAGGAAAATATACAATAGAGATCCTGAAGAGGTTTGGGATGATGGAATGCAAGGCTATGACCACACCTATGGTATCAAACCTGAAGCTATTGAGTGATGCTTCATCAGAGACAGTTGATGCTATGATGTATCGTCAAATGATTGGGTCCTTGAGGTACCTGACGAACATGAGACCAGACACCTTGAGCCAGTTCTTGACAGATCTGAGACATGTTCACTTGATTGCTGCAAAGCATATTCTGAGGTACTTGAGGGGTACAGTTGATTATGGGCTCAAGTACGAGGCGAATTAGAAGATTAACTTGGAGGGCTATGTTGATTCAGATTGGGCAGGTAGTGCCATCGATAGGAAGAGCACTTCAGGGTGTTGCTTTAGTATGGGATCAGGTGTGATCTCTTGGTTTAGCAGGAAGCAATCCTGTGTGGCACTAAGTACAACTGAAGCAGAGTATGTCACAACTTATTTAGCTAGTTGTGAGGCAGTATGGCTGAGGAAGCTACTGTCTGATTTATTTGATCTCTAGTTGGATGCTACTTGTATGCATTGTGACAACTAGAGTTGTGTGAAGTTGTCAGAGAATCCAGTGTTTCATGACAAGCCAAAGCATATCGAGATCAAGTATCACTATATCAGGGATATGGTGCAGAGGAGAGTAGTGAAGCTCCAATATGTTGCGACGGGTGAAAAGATAGCTGATGTGTTGACGAAGCCATTGGCTAGAGTGAAGTTTGAGTACTTTAGGGAGAAGCTTGGTGTTCTCCAGATCAAGGTCCCTTCCAAAGGGAAGTGATGAGTCCGTGAGCCATTCTGACATGGTGAGAGGATTGGTTCCTTCCATGGTCAGATGTAAGGGCTGAGCCATTCTGTCATGGTGAGAGGATTGGTTCCTTCCATGTCAGATATGAGTGTTGAGCCATTTTGATATGACTATAGGATTGGTTCCTACATGATCAGATATAAGGGCTATTGTCATTCTTGGAATAGAGGTTCCTGGTCAGTTACCAGGAATACTTGGTCTAGGACTGAGGGCCATTCTGATATGATTGTAGGATGTGTTCCTACATGATCAGATGTGAGCGCATGGCCATTCTGATGTGATTAAGGGATGTGTTCCCACTTGATCAGATATAAGGGTTGTTGACATTCCCTTGGAGAATGGAGGCACCTGATCAGTTACTAGGAACCCTCAACCTGGGGTTGAGAGCCTTTCCATCATGGTTGCAGGATCTGTTCCCGCATGGGTGGATGTAAGTGCAGATCCTTTCCATCATGCTTGCAGGATGTGTTCTCACATGGGTGGATGTAAGTGCAAAGCCTTTTCATCATGGTTGCAGGATGTGTTCCCACATGGGTGAATGTAAGTGCAGAGGCCTTTCATCATGGTTGCAGGATGTAATCCCGCATGGGTGAATGTAAGTGCAAAGCCCTTCCATCACGGTTGCGGGATGTGATCCCGCATGGGTGGATGTAAGTGCAGAGCTCTTTTATCATGGTTGCAGGATGTGTTCCCACATGGGTGGAAGAGCTGAGCCTTTTTAGCATGGTTGTAGGATGTGTTCCCGATGGCTAAATGTGAGTGTTGGGCCTTTCTGATGTGATTATAGGATTGGTTTCTACATGATCAGATGTGAGTGTTGGGCATGCCTTTCTAACGAGTAGGTCAGATGTAAGTGTTGGGTGGGCCATTCTGACTTGGTGTCAGATATAAGCGCTGAAGAAGACCTACATGGAGGCTAGGCCTACAACCAGCATGAAAAAGGGCTGGCTCTGTAGAACTTCCTGTGACAAGAAGAATCATGAGATAACACCCATGATGATCTAGTGATGATGATCCAGCAGTGATGATCCAGATCCAGTGATGATCCCCAGTGATGATGATCTAGATCCAGTGATGATCCAGATCCAGTGATGATGATCTAGATCCAGTGATGATCCAGATCCAGTGTTGATGATCCAGATCGAGTGATAATCTAGATCCGAAGATGAAGATGACTTGAAGATGAATATGACTTGAAGACGAAGATGACTTGAAGATGCAGATGATGAGATGATTCAAAGAAGAAGACCAATGATGAAAATTGTGTCGCTCCTAGTTAAGAGGGAGCGCTGATATAATTTTAACTTCGGAATGTATTCACTTGTATTTCTTATCTATTGTAACCCGATGTTTATTCTGGGATGTACTTGAGTCATGTCATGCCCCGATGTTCCTATCAGGAGGTTCTATAATGTAAACAAGTCATGTCAAGTCATTGTTGGTAACCCTCCTATTATCTAAGGGTTAAAGTCCCCGCAGTTCCGGGGCACTAGGGTTATTAGACTCACTTAGTGAAGTCGGCCCTAGTAGGGTTTTAGTCATATCGGGAATTAGTATAAATAGAGAGGTGACTTCTCTATTTATCATACTCACTCACACTCAGTTGTAGCGCATAGCTGAGGAAGAGAAAGACACTGGGGCTAGAAGAAAGAGGTTACTGCTGTTGGGAGATCATTTTATTGCTTTGGGGTTTTACTTTGGTGTTGATTCTATCTCTGAGGAAGTTGAGGGGTTTTCTCCATTTATGGTTTCCCCGAGGAAAAACATTGTGTTCATTGTCTCTTGTGTTTGATTGATGTGCTTGTTATTCTCTCAGTTAAAAGATCCTAATGTTATGCTAGATTAATGTTAAAAATCTAAGAAACAAGTCATGTCAAGTCATCGTGGGTAACCCTCCTACTCTTCAAGGGTTAAAGTCCCCGCAGTTGTGGGGCCCTAGGGTTATTAGACTCTCCTAGAGAAGTCGGCCCTAGTGAGTTATTGTCAAGTTGGGAATTAGTATAAATAGAGAGTGAGCCTCTCTATTTATCACACACTCACTCACACTCAGTTGTAGCGCATAACTGAGAGAGAAGAAGTTGATGGGACAAGAGAGAGAGAGACTATTGTTGTCGGAAGATCATCTTATTGTTTTTGGGGTTTTATTTTGGTGCTGATTTTATCTTTGAGGAAGTTGCGGGGTTTTCTCCTTTATGATTTCCCCGAGGAAAAACTTTTTGTTCATTGTCTCTTATGTTTGATTGTTGTGCTTGTTATTCTCTCGTTTAAAGATCCTATGATAATGCTAGCTTTAATGTTAAAAATCTAACAATTCTTCCACAAAATGTCCAATATATTGATGACTTTTAATAGTTCAAGGAAGCATTTAATACATAAACCTTAAAGGAAAGAGTATAAGTCAAAAGTGATATATTGAATAATAAAATAAACAAAAGATGGCAAACATATCACCAATAAAATAAATAAATAAAACTGACATATGCAACATTGAATGAAGGCCTAATTGTAGCACCCTTAGACACTCTACCAAGCCCATATCTCAGAGGAGATCCAACCTCTCCAGCAGTAGTTTGTGCAGGTATTGACGTGAACGCTGACTCACCCGAAAATATAATATGTTTCAAGCATTTAATGACCTTGTGCACACACTCTGAGCAAAAATTCCGATAGTCGAAGAAGAGAATGGCATTAAATGCCTTGTAATCTTCCTTGCTACCCTAAAATGAAACCCTGGGCTTAACAACATTGACTTCCTTGTAATCTTAGTTGCTACCCTCTAGTGAAATGGTGAACTTGCCGGAAAATAAATAATATATTTTCTCACAATTTTTTTCCAAAAAAATAACAAAACCTATTTTAAGTTAGTTATCAAATTAGTAATAAATACACCCATAATAAGTACTATCTACAAATATTTATATTAAATTTTATAATATATTTTCATAATAATATAATAAATATAAATAATAATATTATAATTAATTACAAATAAATAATAACAATATCTAATAATTAAATTTTTTTTTAAAACAAATAAAATAAGAAAGAAATTTGTTTTTTTCACCACTCAAAGTGCACCAAATTTAAATATTCGTATGCTTCAAAATAATATCTTGTCGTTGCGTATCTTTGCTTTACTTCAATTACGAAAATCATGTATTCTACTCACCTTCTGATTTCCATGTTTTTGTTTATAGTTTTGACAAAATGGAGTGTTGTCTTATTGACTAGGGCTATGGTTCTAACCAGAGACTATACTGTATGTGGGTTTTATTTCAATGTGGATTATATTATATTCAAGATGAGTGATAAAATCTATCTTAGCTTGAAAAGGGAAAATAGAAGTTCATGAAAATCTATAACCACTTAAAAGTAGGAGCATAGATTTGATGATTAGAATCATAAATGCAATATGATTTTACCATTCTAGAAGACTGAAATCATCCAAAAAAATAATATAATAAAAAAATAAAAAAATTATTAATAAAATAATAAAAAAATTACATATCATAAACTTGATTTTTGAAATGCAAAAAATTTAACCATAAACATGGATCACCACCTTCGTGAAACTACAACAAAAACAATTTTAAAAAAAAGCAAAAGCTGATCAGTCCATCTGTTGCACTATTTCCTAACTAATTCGCTCCACGATGACATTTTACTAAGTAATTACCAACCTTATGAGTAGGCCCAAATTTAATGAGTATGAAATGAAAAAGAAAAGTCAACTATCAAGAAGATGCCATTTTACTAAGTAATTACCAACGTTTTGGAGTCGGCCCCAATTTAATGAGTATAAATAAGGGTGATAATCGTCCAAATTTGAAATGAAAAAGAAAAGTCAACCATCAAGAAGACGGGCTAGGGCTCTTCACTCTTTGTATGAATGTGTATATCTCGGGACTGGAGATAGAAAAAGATTGTGTATTCGCTGAAAGGGAGCTACAAGTTTCTGAAGAGAGTAAGCTTGTGGGGACTCTGTGACTCGACACTCGTCGTCTCCTCGAAAGACTCCTTATTTCCGGACGCCAAAATGTCTCTCGGACCCAATTCCAAAGCCGTTGCCCGAAAGCAACAATACAAAGTGACAGTCGATACAGTAGAGGCGCGTCGCAGGAGAGACGAAAACATGGTGCAGATTCAAAAGTTTAAACGGGAGGAAAGTCTGCTGAAAAAACGCAGGCTTTCTCAGCACTCCATGGAGAAAAAGGTGAATTCAGTGACTATGTTTGTATTTAACAATCTTTAGTAGTATGTAACAATCTAGTATTGCATACGATAGTTTGATATACGCCTTGAAGTATCAGCTGTTAGTGTTGAAAGGTGTTTATATTGACATCTACTGCTATTTAAATGTCTGTTGATGCAGTTGAAGAGTTTGCAAGCGATTGTTTTTGGGCTTGGTTCTGATGATATTGCCGTAAAGGACGCTGCTGTTGTTCACCTACGAACGATATTATCTATAGGTCAGATTCTCTCTTTTCTCAAAACTCATAAGAAGATTAACCTATCATGTCCGAGAATCATAACTGTATTGCAATCGAGCTATATTCCCAGCTCTTATTTTTGCCTTTTCTTTGCAGATATTATTGATCTTCCAATCGATGCAGTCATCCAGTCCGATGTAGTTCCTCTGCTCGTCGATATTCTCCGCAGAGGTGATAGGCCTCAGCTCCAGGTAAGACGCAGTTTCTATACAATACTGATTATATATATCCATTCCTATTCGAAAAGCAAACTTCCCATCTTCCTACATCCTTGGATATTATTTAATAATAAACAAACATTAGGGAAAAAGATTTCAGTACGTTATAGTAGCTGATAACTTGTAATCATACATGATAACGCAGTTTGAAGCAGCCTGGGCTTTGACAAATATAGTCTCAGGAACCTCTGAGCATACAAAGGCTGTCATTGACTGCGGGGCACTGCCTATATTTTTGGAGCTTCTCAAGTCTCAGAATGATAACGTTCGGGAACAGGTACAATGATAACCTTACTTTTTCTCAATTGTCAACCTTGTATCTTCTGTACTTTTCAATTTTAATAATGACACTCCCTGACATTGAATTCAACTGGTCGTGATCGTATAAGGCTGTTTGGGCTTTGGGAAATATTGTTGGAGACTCTCCAGGATATAGGGATCTCGCTCTTGGTCATGGAGCACTGGATCAGGTTCTTTCCCTGTTTAATGGGAATGCCACAATTTCAATGATAAGAAATGCTACGTGGACTATCTCAAATCTTTGCCGTGGTGAACCCCGACCTGAATTCGATCAGGTAAGCAGAATCCATTGCCTAGCTCTTCATTTCAGTCATCTCACCGATTTCTTACCGAAAATTCATTTTCATAGACTTTTTGTCATCGATTTCAGGTGAAATATGCGTTGCCTACTCTGCGGCGCCTTATCAATCTGCAAGATGACGAAGTATTGGAAAATGCTTGCTTGGCTCTATCATTTCTTTGTGATGAAAACAGTTCGAAAATTCAGGCAGTGCTCGACGCGGGATTCTGCCCGAAGTTGGTCGAACTTTTGTCGTAAGTATATTAGCAGCATGTGTAATAAATAGCTCATCTTCAATATTATTTGTAATAGATTTGAAAATACATTAATTTATGCCATGCTGACGAAATTTAAATGAAATGCTTCTATTGTAGGTATCCTTCAACCCCTGTTCTTATTCCTGTTTTGCGAACCCTGGGTAACATTGTCGCTGGTGACGTTGAGCACACTCAGGTTTTCCTTCCCACATTCTTTATATTTCTAGTAATATATGTTGATGTTTGTGTTAGATTGCAAACGGTGAAAAGAGTCCAAGCTTTGCAGTTATTTCATTTAAAATTTGGTCGTGTGCAGGCTGTTATTGACCATCAGGCTCTTCCTCGCATCTTCCATCTTCTCAAAGACGAACAGAGAAAGACAACCATAATAAAAGAAATATGTTGGACAATCTCCAATATTACGGCGGGGACAAAAGAGCAGATTCAGGTGAAAATGGCTTTGGATTTATACTAGTTACCTGCTACCATTGTTTGAGTGTAACATAAGTCGATCCTAATTTTGTGTGACTGCACTTCATTTTCATTACAGGCTGTGATCAATGCCGAAATATTCCCCCCACTTATATCCCTGCTAACAAATGCTGAATTCGACATAAAAAAAGAGGCAGCGTGGGTAGTTTCACTTGTAACTTCTGGTGGAAGTGATGAACAGATAAAGTATGAAGTTTTTCCTTCTTTGCATGTGTAATTTCCTGCATCCATTTTTCTGAAGATGCTTAGTGAATAACAGGAGTTCTTTTTCTTTTACAGATACCTTGCCATTCAAGGTTGCATACAGCCACTTTGTGATCTTCTAACCTGTCCGGATCCAACGATTATAGCAGTCTGCCTTGTCGGTCTAAAGAACATATTGAGAGCTGGCAAAACTGAAATAAATGCTGGCCTCGCAGATGTTAATGTATATGCCCGCTTAATTCAGCAGGCTGGTGGCGTGGATAAGATTGAGGCGTTGCAAATTCACGAAAACGCAGAGATCTCTGAAAAAGCAGTAACGATCGTTGAGAATTATTTAGCCGATGAAGATGATGATCACATACAGACATCGTTTGATACGTCAACGTCACCTTAGACTGCTTTCGCTTTTTCGACGGAGCAGCTGCCAGAAGTTCCAACTGATGGTTTTAATGTGGTTTTAATTTCATGTAGGAAGAGGGATAAAACTCTTTTATACTGTACGAAATGTGTCTATATTGTATTAAAATGTGTATATAGTTTTGTTTAATACTAAATAAATAAATTCTTGGGACTCATAGATTATGCCTCATTTTAAATTGTAGATGCCTGGAATGTAGGTAATCATAGATTATGTCACATTTTAAATGAAAGATGTCTCGAATAGATGTCTCGGATGTAGACAACCTCATGATATACTATAAACTAATTGCGAAGTTATTTCAGTCAATTTTGTGATAGTCTTACCTATGACTCTCAAAAGAAAGGCATGATTGCATCATGGTAGTAGTTCACAAGTTAACAAAGAGTAAAAGAAAGGCATAATTGCATCATGGTAGTAGTTCACAAGTTAACAAAGAGTGATTAGTTCATTCAACTAAGAGCAACTTTGATGCAATAGCTATTGTCCACGTTTTCTATGGATGGCCACATAAAATCATATCATAAAGAGTGATTACTTCATTTAGCTAAAACCAACTTTGATGCACTAGCTATTGCCCATGTTTTCTATAGATTACCACATAAAATCATATCAGACACTCCAAAGTTTTCTATTAAGATGAGAATTCAAAACATTTTTTTAGTTCTCATCTCAATAGGAAACAACTTTCCCAACTTGAACACTCCATATTTGTTTTCAAATAGAAAATCCTCTATATGGTGCATGGCTCTCAATATCTATCCTTATCTTTGTTATATTTTTGGAAAAAAGACCAAATAAGGTGAGCCAAATATTCTTCATGTAAATACCAAACTTTTCTTTCTCAAGCATGTCATCAAGAAATTTATAAAAGGTACTCTATAAAAACTTTTCCATGTTGGCATCATAAATATATAAAACTTTTTCATGTTGGGCATCATAAATATATAAATCTTTGAATTTTTTTCATTAATGAGAAAATCTATAATTTGTTGATCATCATTGAAAATTCACTAAACCTTTAACATTTTTAGGACAGAAGGTTTGAAAAAATGCTCGAGATCATCATTGAAAATTCACTAAACCTTTAACATTTTTTAGGACAGAAGGTTTGAAAAAATGCTCGATAAATTTATTGTGAATCAAATGTAAGCAATATTATTTAAGGCGTCAATTGCACGGTTCATGAAAACAAGAATTGTTTTAATGTTAAATGAATAGAAATTCAAAATCAAATTCACTTCCTTAGCTTAGTAGTTTTTTAAATACGGAGAGACACTGTGTATCATGGTTGTTACATGTATAATATCAATTTAAAAACAAAAAAAATTAAATTCTTCACTTTTAAACCAATAGCATTTTGAAGACCTTGGACCATGACATCATACTCAACCTTGTGTTATTGCTGCATTCAAATTATAATATGTAGGAAAGTAGAGTCTCGTGTCCCTTTGGATCTACAATGACAAATCCTTCCCATGCATCGTCCTATGTATTATAACCATAAAAATATAAATCGTATAAGTGAGCATCTATTCTAGTCTTAGAAGGAATATGGTCAACTAATCCTACTATAGTATAATCATTACCACCAGTCTGTGTGAAGTAAAGGAGTTGGATGCTATCTATTACATTGAACCGTGTCTATTTACAACGTAGATTTTTCATCCTTCTAATAATCGAAATCTGTTTACTAGGTAAAGTTTATTAGTTTACTAGGTATTTAGTTTATTAGTTTACTAGGTACTTGTAGTTTTATTAACACATTATATAATCATCAATTTTTTTTGTGAAAAAAATAAAAATAAATTTCAAATTCAAAAGTGATGGTAAAAGTAGTCTTTTTAGGTTAAAAATAAAACCATCAAGTCTTAAAAAGCACGTTTTTGCTAACAATAGCCTTAAAATAAACTCTTGAATAGAAAACTAATGTTACTAGCCACACATTGGTTTAAAAGCAAAAAAAACATTTTTTTGCTAACAATAACTTTAAAATAAACACTTGAATAGAAAACTAATGCTATTAGCCACACATTGGTTTGAAAGCATTGACTTAACAATCAATATTATAGGTAGAAAAATCTTAAAATCAATCTCTCAATGGAAAAGTAGTTGTAACATTGCAAAGTTTTTCAAACCATAGCCTTGAAAAATAGGGTCTCCCCACTATCACTTCCTCCTCCCCATTTTTTTATAAATATTTTTTAAACATATAAATTAAATAAATTAAAAACAAATGAATTGTTTTTTATTAATCAATAATTTTTTTATTAATCAATTTTTGTATTAAAAATAAAAATAAGAAATAATTAAAATTAAAATTTTTTTATTTATAAATACAAAATTTATTAAAAGAACAAAGGTTTTAATTTTGTTTAAAAAAATAGATATTAAAAAATTTAAGAAAAATTAAAATAAGTTTAACAAAAATTTAATATTTTAAGTTTGTATATATTTATTTTTTAAACTTATAATTTCATTTTAATTATTGTATTTTTAAAGTGTTTTTAATTTATCAATTTTGTATTCTGATATTTTTCTTTAAATTTTAATATTGTTATTTTTTCAAATATTAATAAATTATTTTAAAACTTTTTTTTATTTTGTTTATTTTTAAAAGTTGGTTTTTTAATGTGATTAAATAAAAGAAATTATGGGTTTTCAAAAAATAATTTGTGGGTTTTCAAAAATTACTGTAGGAAATGTGTTTATATTGCATTAAAATGTGTATATGGTTGTATTTAATACTAAATAAATCTTTGGGAATCATAGATTATGCCCCATTTTAAATGAAAGATGTTTTGAATGTAGGGAATCCTAGATTATGACCAATTTTAAATGAAAGATGTCTCGAATGTAAACAACCCCATGATATTCTATAAGCTAAAGAGGAAGTTATTTTAGTCAATTTTGTGATAGGCTTACCTACGACTCTCCAATCTGCACCATGGTAGTAGTTCGTAAGCTAACCAAGTGTGATTAGTTAATTAAGTTAAGAGAAACTTTGATGCACGAGCCATTACCCATGTTTTCCATGGATTGCCACATAAAATCATATCATCAAAAGTGATCACTTCATTCAGCTAAGACCAACTTTGATGCACTAGCCATTGCCCAATTTTTCCATGGATTGCCACATAAAATCATATCAAACACTCTAAGGTTTCCTATTGAGATGATAATTCAAAACTTTTTCTCATTCTCATCTTAATATGAAACAACTTCCCAACTTGGACACTCCATATTTGTTTACAAATAGAAGGATCTTCTACATGGTGCATTGCTCCCAATATCTATACTTATCTTTGTTACATCTTTGGAAAAAAGGCCAAACAAGATGAGCCAAATATTCTTCATGTAGACACCAAACTTTTCTTTCGCAAGCATGCCATCAAGAAATTTATAAAAGCTACTCTATAAAAGCTTTTCCATGTTCGCCATCATAAATATATAAATCTTTGAATTTTTCTTCATAAGTGAGGAAATCTATAATTTGTTGATCATTATTGAAAACCCTCTAAACCCTCTAGTCTGTAACATTGTCTAGAAAAAAAAGCTTCAAAACATGCTCGATAAAAAACTTATGAATCAAATGAATGGAACAAACAATATTGATAAAGTTATCAATTGCAGGGTTCATGGATACATGAATTGTTTTAATGTTAAATGCATAGAAATTCAAAATCAAATTCACTACCTTAGCTTAGTAGTTTTTTAAATATTAGCTTAGTAATTTTTTAAATATGAAGAAACACTGTCTATAATGGTTGTTACTTATATAATGAAAATTTAAAAAAAAAAACTTTAGAATCTCTCCTTTTGAAGACCTTCGACCATGACATCATACTCAACCTTGTGTGTTATTGATGCATTCAAATTATAATATGTATCATACTCAACCTTGTGTGTTATTGTTGCATTCAAATTATAATATGTAGGAAAGTAGAGTCTCATGTCCCTTTGGATGTACAATGAAAAATCCTTCCCATGCATCGTCTTATGTATTATAACCATAAAAAGATAAATCTTACATGTGAGCATCTATTCTAGTGTTAGAAGGAATATTGTCAACTAATCCTACTATAGTATAGTAATTACCACCAGTCCGTGTGAAATGAAGGAGTTGGATTATGTCTTTAAAATGAAGGAGTTTGGACCGTGTCTATTTACAAAGTGGATTCTTCATCTTTTTAACAATCAAAATTTGCTTATTTCATTAGTTTACTAGGTACTTCTAGTTTTATTAACACATTATATAACCCTTTGAGCTATAGGCTTAAAAAGCATTTTTTTTTGTGAGAAAAAGACCAAAAAACATTTAAATTAAAAATTGATGGTAAAAGTAGCCATTTTTTTCAAGGTTAAAAATACAACCATCAAGTTTTAAAAAGACATATTTTTGCTAACAATAGCCTTAAAATAAACCCTTGGATAGAAAACTAAAGCTACTAGCCACACATTGGTTTTTTCAAATGCTAAAATTATAACTTGTTTGAAAGAATTGACTTAACAATCAATAATATAGGTAGAAAAATCTTAAAATCAACCTCTCAATGGAAAAGTGGTTGTAACATTGCAACATTTTTCAAACCATGGCCTTGAAAAATAGGGTCTCCCCTCTTTGTGACTCTCACCTCCCCCTCCCCATTTTTTATAATTTTTTATAAATATTTTTTAAACATTTAAACAAACTAACATAAAAAAACTAAATTAAGAAACAAGTGAATTTTTAGGGTCTCCCCTCTTCTTGACTATCACTTCCCCCTCCTCATTTTTAATAATTTTTTTATAAATATTTTTTAAGCATTTAAACAAAAAAGATAAAAAAATTAAATTAAAAAAAATACTTTATGGGTTTTCAAAAATTTGTAATTTTATCTCGAAAAAATTGGTGTACTATTGGTAGCACCATTTTTTTTATTAGGAAGTAAAAATAGCCACTAAATGAAACCTATGAAAAAACAAGAACTATTTAGAGTTCTCATGAGGTTGTATAATATGTTTGTTATTTTTTTTATATGTTCCTCCCAATCAACCCAAATAAGATTCATATACTTCTTGTATGCATCCACAAGTGTGACTAGTTAGTTCCAACGTGTCTACATTCTTTTCGGGTTTACCAATCCTTGCTTAGCAACAATCCATATGCTTTTAGGATGTCTACTACAATCATATCAATGACTTGACAAAAGCATGGGATCTGTAGACAACCTAATAATGTCATATTTTTGTTCACCAATCATATAACATTAGATATATCAAAATGAATAATTCAGGAAGTTAAAGGAGTGGGTATTGAGTTATTAGTCCCTTCCCTCGGACTGGAAAGGACTCGATGAATCAGCTTGCTGCCGTTTTTAATAACCTTCACAAAAACTAATGCAATAAAATTTTTTATTACCTTAGTTGTATTCAGGACACCATTTTTTTTTCCAATCGTGAACTTGAGCTCTTACGCCACCGTTTTGCACTGTTTTGTCCACCACTCAAGAAGTTAGGCTTCTTATTTGGCCTCAAATTGAGGCAAGAAAGACATTTTTAGTTTCAAACTTATGGTTTGTTCCTTTTGAAACTTGTGGTTGTATCCTTTCGGAAGTAATGCTGCTAAAGATATTAGCATTACTTCCAAACATTAAATGTTTAATGTTCAGTGAACCACTCAAGTGCCTAAATCTTCCACCGCTTCCACCACCATGCAACACCCACCGCCCTAAATCTTCCACAGCCATGCAACATCCACTGCCCTAAATCTTCCACTTACACACTTATTACTCCTTCAACATGGGAAGCTGGGAAGCTAGAAACCTTATCGTTCAATGTGGTTGCTTCTCATTCTTCATCATTATTCATGAAATGTATAATGTAGGGCACAAGAGCACTAGCACACTACTTTACTTTATACTCTTTCTATAGCAGATAGAGCAATTAGTTTGGAACTTACCAGATTCAACAGTTGCAGACACTATGCCTGGAAACAACAGGGAGCTATCCTTGCGCTTCCTCTTTGGTTGCGTTATTCTTAGAAGATGCTACCCCTATCTCTGTTACTCTAACAATAGTTCGAGCAGAACTACATGATCTTACCATGCACCAGAACCAGAAATAGAGGGGCAAGCACAAAGGCAGTACTCGTATTTGATTGTGCCCAAAAAATATATTTTCATTTAACAGTAACGGTCTCTTACTCTCTTAAAGATGGAATTTAGACTGCATGTATGTAGAACTTGTTAGAATTAATATGCATTAAGAAAATATTCAGAAATGTAACATGTTTATTTACAATATAAATTATTGTTCACATTCTTCTTGAGACATTTACACTTTAAATTTAAATTATTGTTTATATTCTTCTTAAGACATTTATATGCACATCTATGATGGTTAAAATTGATTTCATGGATTATCTTTTGTTATGTTTACTTGATGGAGTACTCTAGAAATAACAAGGCAATGTATGAAGAAGCTTACATGTGGCCAAGGCATCTTCAAGCTTCAGTTTTAGTTGCTACTTCAACCAGCATAGATCCAAATCCTAGACTCTATCAAGCGTCGAGATGGATCAAATCTCTCGAGGTGCAAACCTCTTCTTAGATATCCATTTATTTGATTCAAACCAAAAGACACATCTTTTTATTTAAGGTCCACATATAATATTTTTATTATTAATATTTAATATTGTTTATGGCCAACATATAATATTTATTATTATTTTTTATTTTGTTAGGAACGAACATTGCATTATTTCCTCACACATGGTTTTAAAACCATATGCAAGACCCTCCTACAACCATGGGTTGTTTAGGAGGCCTCGCACATGGTCTTAAAACCATTTGCAAGGCCCTCCTAAACCATGTACAATAAAACCATGGGTTGTTTAGGAGACCTTGCACATGGTTTAAAAACCATGTGCAAATCCTCCTAAACCATGTACAATAAAACCATGGGTTGTTTAGAATGCCTTGCACATGGTTTTAAAACCATGTGCAAGGACAACATTTTTTTGCGGATAATTCAATTTTGTGTTTTTTCTTGACCCGCATATTTTTTTTATGGATAATTAAATTTTTTACTTTTTTATTGTTTTGTTAGGTAGGAAGATTCCAACATCTCCCCCATATTAGATTGTTTTTGTGGCCGACATTTATTTTGGCCTATTAGAAAATTTATTTTTTATTAATAAAAAATATGTTATTAAAGTGATATTATTTTTTTATTTTGTGTTACAAGATCTCTCCCATAATATTCACTATCACTATTATTTTTTGCCAACATGTTATAAACGTTACATCACGTTACAAGATCTCTCCCATAATATTCACTATCATTATTATTTTTTTCCGACATGTTATAAACATTACATCATTTTACAAGATCTCCCCCATACTAGGCTGTAGAGCGCCTCTCAGCGCAATAAATTATGAAGTTGTTGATGCTTTGAGACCATTTTTACTATTGTTGCCAAAGATGCTCCAATACCATTGGTCTTATATGTCATTGAGTCAGGTTCTCTATGTTTAGTCGATGTATCCTCAAATAACGTATCAGCTTCTATATCTTCAAATAACTTTTCAGTTTCTACAAGCATATAGTCTTTGAAGTATGCATCCAGCAACGTGTTATAGACCGCATAACTAGAGAAGGGGATTGTTCACTCGCCACCATCCTATAATCATATCTAACCGGCCATGATGAGGCTGTGGTTGCCACTGCTAGGAAATAGCAAATACGCTTGCAATAAAATCAATCTACCTACCAGTAGCATGGGTTTTCCAATCATTGGCGAAACATTGCAATTATTTGCGCCCAACAACTCCTTCGTTTATGTGTTTTATTCCACAATATTTACATAAAGCTATAATTTCTAAGATATTGGATCTATTTGAAAATAGCCACAACCCAAGAGTCAATTACTAAAACTCATACTACTATAAAATCTATCAATTACTGTCCAATTTTCATCAAATTTAGATAAAAGAAATCAATTTGAATGGCCCTATCTCAATCAGGATAATTCTTACTTCTTTTTTAAATCGATTTTTGGCAGACTCTACATCTTTAGCCCTTAACAAAACATAAATGCACTTAATCCCTGGCTGTGTACACGAGATTTTCTCCATGAAAACTGCAGCAAGTAAACAACAATTAACTTCATTACACATGAAACCCAAATGTATGCCAAGATCAATTTAACATCAATAACGTCTGAAATACTTTTGCAGAGGAAATCGGTTGATCTAGTCACTAATATGTTCTTATCCTTCGGAAAACCTAGAACATTAGCTCCTGATAAACTGTCAGCAGTAAACAATAGGTGTATCTGATAGGTGTTGATCATGAGTATGAAGGAGTTTTTACCAAGATGAGAAAACAAAGCCAGTGGGATATCCGCCTGTTTCCGTGCAATTCAAGAATTTTGTTATGAGGATGTGTTGCTTCCTTTATGTGTTGTGTTCTCTCAGTAATTTCAATCACAGTAAATGAAGCATCACGCCACGTATAATCCATGGACAGAAGTTGAGCAGAAAGGTGTGGTTCAGCTATGCTATCGGTACCTTATTGTATACAAGACAAAGAACTCAAATACTTTTTGAACTAAAGCAAGTGTAAACTATTTCACATCAGTCAAGATAGATTAGGATGAGTAAGGGACATAAAGAATGAGCTACCCATGGGTTGAGAAAATGGTCTGGAAAGTGCTGATAAACAACACAAGTAGGAAATCGACCTTAAGCATTATGTAATCCATCAGGAATTTTTGGTTTCAATTTATCCCTATTGCAATATCGTTTAAATGAAAAGGAAACCCTAATACATTACAACGAATAAATAATAAAGTAAGACCCTGATATTGCGGTTGATCAAGGTAAGTAATCCATAGGGCTTGAAATGTAACCCAACTATTTTTTGATACAATAGCAAGTTGTGCATGAAATAACAATGCTACAAGAAACAACTGAAGTATATTGAACCCTACATGCATGTTATATAAATAAGAAATAAACATTGTTTGAACATTTACAATCGCTTACAAGAGTAGCTCGATAGAGGATACTGGGTCGATTTTCAAACCCATGTTACCATAAAAAAATAGAATATATGCATCAGTTACAAGGAAAATCAAGAAAGAACCATAACAAGTAACTATGATATGCCCAGAGATACCATGTATACGCTTTTCAAAATAAAAGATACATTGTATTTTTCATATATAAAAAATTAGTAGTGGCGAGGTCGTTTCCACGACAGTAAGGTTTAAAACAACAAAACTTTATGGACCGCAAGACACCTTTTACAACAAATCTCTACAAGTTTGAGGTCGTAGATAGTCATTTTACAAAACAAAAAATGATAGATTTTGTAAGCATTGAATTGACAATGAAATAAAACCCAAGTACCTTGCTAGGGAGAAGGAAAATTATCCGTAATCAGTCGGTTTCCTGTAATTTCGAAAGGAGTTCAAGTATGCCACCCTCTCTCGTAAACATCCTGGAAGAGAACCTAAAAACATAGACTTGAGGAAAGTGAAATGCGAAGAATCCTTGTGCAGAAAGAAGGATACTAGTGAGAACTGTTAAGCAAGGAAGAGTATTGTCGTCGAAAAACTTGTGCATACTCCATAGAAACCAAGAACGACCAGTTGTCATATGCTATTTAACAATTGGGAGGCTATGCACATTTTATTCATGCAACAAACTTCCAAGCATCTCAAACACATGATGCATAAACTCGGCATCCATCTGTTAATCTTGACAAGTGTGCTAGCTAACATAGTTTCCCATAAGACGATACAAAGGCAATAGGTGTGTAGGAAAATGAACATAGGTGATAAATGCCCAACACGTTAATGTTTTTTCATGATTCAATATTTCTTTCATAAAAGGCAATAACTGTGGCTCATACTCTTCAATAATCTTTTCTTTGGAATCATTAATAGGGATAAGACTTACACCGTTGGTAGTTAATGCCATAAGTTGGTTGATGTCGATACTCAATACAGGAGTCATACTTCATGCATTGGACACTTTACATGGACCCTAGGTTGGTCATAGACACAACAGTTTATACACCAAGATTTCTCCCTTGACCGGAAAAAGCTAATAATTCCCATCAGCTACTAACTAAAAGATGTGACCATAACACTCTTCAACGCATATGTAAAAGAAAACTTTAATTGTTGTCAGAAAGGTTAAAATCATAAGCATTAACTGGTCCATGAATACAACTAATGACGCCCACCAAAGTAGAATGGCCATCCAATGTTTATTTGGATATGTAAACTAGCATTCTTTTCAATTTTTTGAAATTTGAAGCCTAATAACAGCCGACTGTTGAAGACAAGAAAAGTTTAACAAAATACTGAAAAAGTGTGTACTATAATATGCATTATGCTATTCAGTCTCAATGCATCTAATCAAATTGTTAAGAGAAATATATCATTACACATTAATTTGCTTCTATAACTTCAAGCTTCATATACAACTTTTTAATCATCCAATATATACTTGATAGAAAGTATATGTGAGACAGCTTGGTATCATAGCATTACTAGTTCCTAATTACAAACACTTATAATGCCCACTAAGGTATATGTCACTTGCTGATTTTTATACAATGTTTAATGCAAAAACTGCCTTACAAGCTATTGTAATACGATATATTGATTGGAAAGGATGATGGCTCCAATCCTACGTAATTATAACAGTTTCGATTCCATATGACTTAAGGTTAAAGAAAGTGAATCTTTGATAAGAATAATGAGATGCTACTAGCAATACAAGTCATTTTAGATGAATAGCTGTGCACTAATCAAGTGGTAAACACAGAACAGTATTATGGAGATGTCATCAACAAAGAGAATCTCTACATGATAGCTATAGATGTATGGAGAAATGGCCTCCACCTACTACCACATGGATACTTTGTAACATGGGCTAACTCATTTTGCATGTGGTTTTTGCATGGCCTCAACGTGGCCAAAAAGTGAAAAAGTGGAATAAAGTGGAGAGTCCTCAAGTCTAACTTATTTTCTTAATTTAGATGAAAAAATAGAACTTTTTGTAAATACTATCCAAGCTCATGAATTCGTTGTGAGTAGTTGTATTCTTTTACACTTTTACACAAAAATAAAATGAATAAGTCTTGTTGTGCACGATTTCTATATATGTTAATTGTAACAAAGAGAGCTTCACAATTCTAATTAGTGGGTCCTTGCTGACTAAATTGTGAGCCTAAATATCACATCAGCTACTAACTAAAATATGTGACCTTCAATGCATATGTAAAAGAAAACTAATACTGAAACAAGTCTCACAGAAGAAATAACTTTGCAATTTAATAAAAATTTGAGTAGTTAACAGTAGTTTTCTGTGATATTATGATCTCATGTTTCCTTATAGAGTAACAGGATATATAGCTAGCTCTTCCATCTTGACTCTCCTAGAGGTTTCATAATCTTTACTAACAACAAAATACACAACCATTCAAGCTTCTATATTCTAATTCATGTATACTTAAAAATATGAAAACATTTATTACATTATTATCAAGACATGACCTATGATGAGGAAGCTTTGTAGATTAGTTAAAACAATTGGATTACCATTTAATAAGCGTTACTTTCTTTAACAGTATGCATTGTTCTTTAATTCTTGTAGCCTCGTATGCAATGATCAAAATGACTATGATCCTAGGTGTGTATATCAACATAAGTAACATATGTGGTATATACTTCTTGGTAGAAGTGAGGTGGATGTTTAAGATGTAGGTGAGAATAAGTGTGCTTGTTGGAATTTATATTGGCAGAAGTAGAGCTTTTACTCTTCAGGCTTGAGGCTAATGACTTCTGTTTTCCTTGTTTAGAAGTCGACTAAGCTTCTGGATGACTTCTTTTGTTGGAATTAAGGGGTACTAATGAGAAAGGTCCAATACTAAAAGAGTTTAACAAGAGAAACATTGATTCTAATGTGTCACCTCCGTTATCAGAAATCAACATCAATTCTCCACCATACTCAAGTTCCAATGGAAGGGACTTGCTGCCTTGCAACCCATCTTGTTTCTTTACAAACTGAATAAGGAACTACATTCGATGAAGCTCAAAAATTGACCAAACATTTATGTTCATTAGAATTAAATATTTTGAAGTTCAAGAGGAAAGGATGAGTGTAAGAATTCAAATGAAACCCTATGTTCGTAGCATTTATTACACCATTATGTTTTAAGTCAGAATCGTACTCTTCCCTCACATCTGGCGAACAAGTCTAGGTGGTAGACTTCTTTTGGATTATACTATGAACATTATCCTTTTTAGCTTTAGTAATTGCCTTAGAGGGATGAGAAGAATTTCCTTTACTACTCAATGCATATGTTCTTAAGGCACTCTTAACATTATGAATTTTAGCTATGTTGGTACTTGTTTCTTTCTTATCCCTCATAATAAGTTTCTACTCCCATAATAACATGGATGTTTCCTTAGGGATCTCTTAAAATTCATTGATTTTTTTTGTGTCTATCTCTTGTGTTTCCTCCTTAGAAATTAACTGATTATTAAATAATTGATTAATTACTAAAGTCATTGAATTTATTGATTGAGGATATGTCTTCTCATAATGGTTATCTTGATGATAGGTGAAAAAAAGATCCATTCCTACACCATCAACAATGAGGGTTGACAAGTTAGTATTTAGGGTATTTGGGGTATTATCTTTATTCTTAAAGAAATGATGAAAACCTTCTTAACATAACATCCTTCCCTAGATTTCTTCTTCATATCAACATTCTCATTTGGAAGATTCTTAACCAACTCGAGAAAACTTCCAAGGTCAGTAGGATTATCCTCAACAAGTTTAGTCAATAAAAATGGTTTATTAGAAGGAGATGTAGATTTATCATAATCCCTTGAAGAATTGTTGGTCAGATTATACATTTCAGTTTCTACCTTCTTAGTTTCTTCAAAATTTTATGCCAAAGAAACTTTATCAAACCTTTTCTCAAACATAGCCATTAAGGGATGTAAATCTCACGTATATTATTCAACAAAACAATATTGAGGAGGATGAATATTAGTAGGGGACTTATTTAATACAATTGTAAAGCATTGGTTGAAATCCTTAGTATTTTCTTTCTTTTCCATTTAAAGAGTTAGAAGTACTCTTATTAAAGTAGTCGAGCTCTTTTTTCCCTGAATTTAGCAACAATATTTTTTTTCAAAACCATCCCAATTAATGATGAACCCTTGAGGAAGATTAAAATACCATATAGCTACCTTGTTTTCAAATGTATAGGAAAAACATATACAAATGACATCTTAATGATCTATGTTCATCAATTTGAGGGTTAGATAGAAATTATTTATATGATATTCTTGGGTGCAACCTTTGTCAAGATCAAACCATGGGGTCTTCACTCAGTGAATCTATGTCATAGCGCCTTCGTTCATGGGATATTAAAGAATACCATTAATTTCACTAGATATTGATAAATAACTACCAAAATCCCTTTGTTGATTCCCCCTCCCAATACATAGCTCAAAATTAAAAACCCCATTTTTACAATATATTCCCTATTTTTACTAGATACCCATTTTTATAGCCCCCCAATACCTATAAAACCCCCATACCCTATTCCTTGGCCCCCAATACCTACAATATATAGGCCTTATCTTGACAATTTAAAAACACCATTTATGAGTGAACACGATAAGGTATTGGTCATCAAGGCGAATCCCCCATGGATCAAAAGTAGAATAACAATTAGATGTTTAGGAGAAGAATTAGGTTGTTCTAACTCAACTGCACTATCTTCAAAATTAGTCCGAGGTTCAAATTCAACACATTGGTTGGATGAAGTTTTAGGCTAAGTATCTTGATCTAGAGTTTCAAAAAAATATCCACGTGAAAGAGGAGGTCCCCTTCTAGCCATACAATGGTGGAACTCCTTATAGCGCCAAATCTTTCGACATGGAGAATTGTCCCATGCAAGGGTTCTTCGTGGTGAAAAGTACCAATTAGACCTTAAATTGTTTGATTTAGGGAAGCCATCTGAATTATGGCTCAACATTAGTTAATGATCAAAATTTTACGGATTGCATCTTAATATGTCATTTATAATTTAATAAAAAAGAATGAGATGTACATTATGCCCCACTTTAAATGAAAGATGTAGTAAATTAAACCTATGTTATGTTACCTATCTTATCTAGGATTTATTTTAGAAGGGAGAGCACTGAAACAACATTTACTTCACACCATTTTCAAGTTCAATTGGTTGTTCGAAAAATTATATGAAATAAATTTAACAAAATTTAAAAACATATTTAAAATATAATTTTTTGTCTACACCATTCGAGGTTTACATATATAGAAAAATATATGATGGACAATAATGAATTTGCAATGCAATGAAAACGAAACTATAGAAAATAGTTATAACAATAATTCTAACGTCTATGTTAATGATAAACCCCATGAAAAAGTACATTACAATTCATCATAAGATCACAATATTATCATTCAAAGTTATCCAACCATTGGATTCTCCTTACTCACCAAGCATGAAATAGTTATTGAAAATTTTACAAATAAAAAACCTTTTTCTTTTCGTTTCCTTCTTAGTTTTACAAACTTTACATAAAGATAAATGTTGTATGGAGCTTTAGGATTCCCGTAGGAAGGTAGACCTATCGACCTTCATCACCTTCATTGAGGCTATTCAATTCTCACAAATTGGCCCTTTTATAATATAAACTGCAAAATCAGTACATAACATTATTAAAAGGGTGTGAGGCCCCTTTGACTTCACAAAAGTGTTCTAAAGTTCAAAATCATATGAAATAATGTCCAATTTCACCGACTTTAAATACTTTCATATGTCGAATTTCAACTACTTTAAATACTATAGAGTAGCTTTTTGTTTAGTTGCTTCTTAAGTAAGGGTTGACACTCCTTTATTTAGAGATTAATTGCATCAAAAAATTAGATTAAGGTGTTGGTTGGGTAGTAAGGAATATTCCTTTAAAGATATTACAATCATTTATGTGATAGCCCCAAGTGTGGAGAGTCAAATAAAGATTAATTGCATCAAATAATTAGATTAAGGTGTTGTTTGGGTAGTCAGGAATATTCCTTTAAAGATATTAAAATGGCTTTTGTGATAGCCCCAACTGTGGAGAGTCAGTTATTCTTTGTTGCATCTGACTATGTGGTTTTTTTTCCTTCTAACATCATTTTATGCATCATTCTAAATGGAGGAAGATTGGCATTTTCCCATCACTCTTCCTGCTTCCTAGTGCAAGCATTTTTTTTAAGGAAGGAGTGACATATTTATGTAATGAGTTAATTGTCATTATAGTTGGTGATGACTGTATATTTTTGTCGGATTTCTTGTTGATGTCATCTTGGAAGATTTGTAGGGGATTCTCCTTCTTGCTACTTGCATTTGACCAACTCATTAATATCATCCTTGAAATTTTCAGCAATGATGTCCAGACCTTTGGCTACTTCAACAATTTTTTGAATCTTATTACAATGCTTTTAATATCTTGCATATGTTATGTTATTTGATCTTGTATTCCAAATTAGATATTCTTATAAAGAGGATAAGTAAGTTTTGAAATATTCTACACTCTTACTCTCAACTCGTGAATTTTGTACGCCTCTGCTTAATGCCTCATTCTCCATACATAAGGCATCATATTTGTGACATGGTGCAATTTCCTTTCCTTGTGATTCCAGTACTTCATCTTCGAGCAAGCTTATTTTCTATTGTGCTTGAGCTATCTCCTTGATCATATGTTGCAAATTAATTTTTTTTTCCATTTGTAACATCCCCTTTGTTGATTCCTATGGAACAAAACGTACACGGAAAATGTGAATGTGCAACTTTTCAGCGAGATGCTCAAGGTCGGTAAAGCACTGTAAGTATTGTAATTTATTTTCCTAAGTTGTTAATTGTATTAGTAGACTTAGGAGACTAGGGGATTGACTTGACTAAATGAATTGGGGCATGAATTCACTAGGGTGGGTTGAATGGATAAAAGCTATGAGTGAATCACAAGTGAAGCAGGAACTGGAAGAAGAGCTTATCATGCATGTTCACTTTAGATCCTAAACTTATAACTTTTCGTTCTAAGAAAATAAATACCCGTCATAATCTAGTAGTGAGCTTTTATAAATATTTAATTTACATAAAACCGACTATTTTTAATGATACTAAGTAATTCTAAATAATTATTCTATTTTGGATAAAGGATGCCAAAAAAATATCCTTAAAGCCTTTTTAAAGAAAAGTAAAATAATGTTATGCAAGAATTATCCTTACAATTACATATCGAATTATATATCCTTATATTGTATATATATATATAATAAAAGTTCAGTAATACTTAAAAAACACCTCAGATGTTATCAATTGAACATTACTATATTCATATGTAAAATAGTGTTTTTATTAGTACATGAGCACTTGTGTTAAATTTGGTGACCATTGAAAGAGAGCGCACTCTTTTCTTTAAAAGGTATGCCCGTTAAATAATTTTTGGTTAAGAGAAACTTAAAAATAAAACACAACCGATTACCAAGCAGTTGGGTTGCCTCGAAAAGAGGATCTCAACCCCATCGAGAGGGGGATCAGGTTTTACAAGTAATAGCCCACATAGCTGAGCATAGAAAGACAAAAGGGCATTGCTTAGGGCCGCTAGGAGATACCAGGGAAGGGAGGTGTTGTCATCCAGGTGGCGATCCAAGTTTCGATTAGAAGCTTAGCTTTACTTTCTATTTGATCTTATATCACTCCCAATACAAGGTAAAATAGAACTCCCGATAGAGTAGTGGAAATCTAAAACGGACCCCTAGACACATAGACCCTTGACCCCTCGTTCTATCTCATAGCTGTTACGGAGAGACAATCATTGCCAATAGCCGCTAGTCCTCTGGTAGTCGATGCCAGCTTTCTGTTCTAGTCACGGATGGACAAATAAAACCCTCTACCTAAAACTCTTACTAGACAGCGACCCTCTATCTAGAACCTTGACCCCTCGAACCCTCGACCCTCTAACTATCTTACCGATACGGAACACAAGGGACGGAGTTGCTCGACCAAAGGGAGAGGGCCCTACATCCGCTGATACTTTCCAATACGGGAACACAGGGACCTCAATTTGATGGACTATGCTTACTTACGATCACCTGTCCAGGATCATGCGCCATACACAAAAAGACATTCAGACCTGCAAGGGAGTTGCATTCATGCTGCTCAGGTAGTTAGCGTCATTCACGCAGATAAGACAGACGCACAGTCTTCTGAATGAGATAGGTACACAAACTGAATATCTTCTGAGAGCAAGGCCCCATTGGACAGTCTTACGGGCGGCCTCGGTGCATTCACTGGAGAGGTCGGGATTGGCATTGATTAAATGACTTTCTTTCTTTTCTTTAGAACATCTTCTGAAAAAAGCGTTCCCAACAACTGCCACATCTTACGGGCGGGATAGGCATTATCCACCGGCAACAGGCAACATTTTACGAAATAGGTGCTCCCACGGACGAATGACAGCCCACATCACTAGCCGAGAGAGAGAGAGGGAGGGTACAGGGAAAAACAATTTTTAAGAAGAGGAAAAATTATGCCTTGCGCGGGTGAACAAACATTGAGGTGAAGAATGAAATAAGGTACAGGAGATGGAAGGGAACACGGCCATCTCCACGAAAGAAATAGTTATTCACGCCAAATCCAAGATAACAAAAGATTCTTGAAACCTTTCCAATTTGATTTTCAAGTTAAAGATTCTTTTTGCAAAAGTAAGTAATTTTTGCCTCTGTGGATGAGCGGCTCTGTGTGGATTTTTAGTTAAAGATTCTTTTTGCAAAAGAAAGTAATTTTTGTCTGTGTGGATGAGCGGCTCTCTTGGAGAGATCAGTATCCTTGCCATTTTGCCTTTTCTTAAATAGATATATAATTATTTTTATATTTCTCAAAATTGAAGGCGGTTTTACTAATGACAACCAATCCATCTACCTTTGTTTATATATTACCTTTGTTTATATATCTCTTTGAAGTGGCAAATTTAGTCAATTGGCTTTTTTTGGGTTTTTTCCAAAAAATAAATTGGCTACTAATATCGCCTATATTATATAAAAAAAGTATTTATCATAATATTAGTCAAAATTTATACATTTCAGCATTAATTTTATGTTTTATATTTAATATTCGCCTACATTTCTATAAACATAGTTCTTTTCAATCCAAAACAATCCCTAGAATACTATACTTAAGTATAATATTAGAATCTTAAAAAATAATCTACAAATCTTCTTTTTACATCATAAAATTAAAAAACTTAAAAAACAAAGAAGTCGAGCCGTCAACACTTGTTTTGATAAAACGTTTCCATTGTAAACTTAAGAAGGTTCTGCCGTAGATAAACTTCTGTACCTGAACCCCATGCTTTAAATCTATTATTTCTTATGCTTGAAACAATAAGAAACACAAAGGGGCGTGGCTCACTGTTTGGTTATTAATTTATATGGCTCATGTGTGACGGAAGTTATTGCACATGATTATTAGTCGACTATGGTATTTAAAACATAGTATTCTTTCCCTTTTTGTAAGAGGATGGTCTTCCATTTGGAAACTATTTCCTACTTTTCATGTAAACTATTTTTCTTATACCTTAACGTGGAAGAAGATCCTTATACCTTAACGTGGAAGAAGATAAGACATCCATGAAAGTGAATATATTTAGGATTATGTAATTTATATTAAAAAGAATTCTTATTTTCTTTTGAGAATATAGTAAATACATTTTATAATGTTATATGCCTTCTATTGTGTATATAGAATTAACTATATTCTAGATATAGATTTATAAGGTGAAAAGGGAAGTTTTTCTTAAAAGTGTTTTTAAGGGAAACATCTGAAGTCAAATGGATGTAGCTTGAGTGGTTGGGAGGAATGAATGTTACCCTCCCCACTCAGGTTCTACTCTTGTAAGTGACATGTTGCTCTTGTGGAGCCCTTTGTAATAAATGTCGTGATTGATAAGCTGACCATACCTTGATTCAGTTTGAATATCAGGTATTGGAATTTTCCGTGGAGTAGCCCTCTAACAAATGGTGAACCCATTTAAAAAAAAAGAAAAAAAAAGGGAAACATCCGAGGTTTTTATTAATGAAACTTAAGTGAATACTCTTTTTAAAAAGATTATAAATTTTATTGTTAGCAAATAAATGTTTAGAGATGAAGGCTAAAACACTAATATTTGGTTTTTATATAAGTTTTCGGTAAAATGTTCTATTTTGTCTATCTTACCCTAGTGGAATTCATGCCTAGCTTGTGGGTGGCTTCTTGGCCTCTTGGAATTAAGCTGAATAGAGAGCCTAAGATAGGGTGGAAAGTCGAAGTCAAGCCCTCATTTGCCATGTTAAGTAAATCAATTAAAGTACTTTTAATTTATTTTCTTATTGTCTAATAAGTTAGTAAATGTTTTATTCTTCATGCTTGAGATAAAGATAAATTTTGTAAATGAGATTATATGAACATTCTAATTTAGTTATATGATATCATATTCATTGCAAACCATGCTCGTAAGACGCTTAGAGGTGTTAGAGGCAAGTTTGTTCAATTTAGCTTTATTATTTCTAGTCATTTGGGAGATGGGTTAATTGCATATTATTGTAAAGTATGCATTCCATTTGATTCAAGTATCAATTATTATATATTAAATTATGCATTCAGTTCTTATGCACCATCTACATGAGAATGTAAATGTGGTGATTTGATTAAAAAAAAATTAACCCCATTTCCCTAAAATCACCATGTAGAAATTGGGTTTGTTACACCATCACACATGCACTATCGGCATAGGCCATCACAACAACCTCTTAATACATGGCTATGAACACTAGGATCTTAGGGGTGACCTCCATTGTTTGATGGGTGGACAATTCAAGCCTCTTATGTGTTATTTTAACAATGTTTTTTTTTAGTCAAAACCAAAAGAAGCAAGTGACGCCACAACTTGGTATTTTGATGGTGTATACACACCAAGTTTGAGCTCCTATAAAAGGAAGTGTCTTCTAGTGATGGAAGTTATTGTGTTTAGAGTGGTCAAATCTAACCTAGTAGTTAGATCATCTAACTCTTTCGATATTTTCTTTTCTTCTTCTATTTGTTGCATTTCTACTTGTTATGCTTCTATTTTCTTATTATATTCCTGTATCGTTCTTTCCTATTCTCATCTCGCTTCCTCTTATGCCATGTTTTTCATCCTAGTCTTTTATACTAGCCTTTTTACCTTTTCTTGCCTCTTTTATAGTCCATCCATGGTTTTATCTCTTATAAATACCTCTTGTGAGGCACAAAATTAATCTACATATGAGCACTTGGAAGCCAAAGAAGAGGAATGGTTCAATACTTTTGTTTGCTATCATGCGTTCAAAACGTTTCCTTGCAAAAACATAACGAGCTTAGGCCTTGTAATAATTTTCCACTATCCTTCACGTGTAGCATCTTGTATGTACCCATGATAAGTGAAAAAGGGGTCCATGAAGCTTTCTTAGATTTCAACAAGATTGCGCCGATCCCATTCAGAGAACTATGTTGTATGATCTATTATAATGTCACCTTGTAAGTGACGTATCTAGGAAAAATATTGGGTGCTTAAGTGCAATTGTATACCGTCATGTATTGCCCATGTTCCATCATAAACTAGTCCCCAATATTGGTCACTTATTTGAAATCTCTATATGGCATGAATTTTGTGGGATCCTTATGAACTAACTCATAAAGAAGGATTACAAAATCTTTACAACTTTTCTTGTAGTGGCTAACATATTTACGCTACCATAGTAACTGAGAGTGCACATGAATATGAGGATTTGTCAAAATTTACCTCTATCTTATGCCTAGGAGGTGATTCATGGAATTGACATCCATCATAACTATGGTTCTACCAAGCATCGAGAGGGATCGAGTTCTCTTAAGGTGCAAACTTTTTTTAATTTACAAAAATTCCTAATAAGTATTCCTACGTGGGAGGGAATGACCAATTTGCTTAAGTAATTTCAAAATAGAGTAAATATCAGTAGAAGAATGAGTTGAGTAACATTAATAATCATATAGTCAAATGGTTTTCCAAAAATTGCTTTACTTGTCTTTCTTTAAAACTAATAATGAATATTAAAAGTAGTTAATGAGTAAAATAATCCATATAAAATTTTTGAAATCTAGAATTAAAAATTTTAAAATCTAGAGTTTGAAAAACATTTTACCATCAAATGAAGATTTTAAACATCTATCCAAATGTTTTTGAGAAATGACTTGTTTTTCTCTATAACTAAAAATGAACATTTACGTGTTAGGGATAACCTTGACTTAGGGAATGAACAATGATGTAAGTGTAAGTGGTTTAAGACACATGGTTTTAGTAGCCAATGTTGATTTTCTTAATAGCATCCAGAGCCCTTCTCTTCGGAGAATGGGACCACCTGGTCAGGGACCACGGTGAAGACTCAACCCAGTGTTGAGTGACCACTCTATTGAATGGAAGATATTTGGTTTGGGACCGTGATATAAACCTAGATCTTCCCTGGGTAGACTCAACCTTGTGTTTAGTATACATCTGGTCTAGGACCACGATGTAGATCTGTTTGGGACTGGTAGACTCACCTTAGTTCTGAATAGCCATTCTCTAGGAGAATGAAGACACTGTAAGCCCTAGACTGGGTCTGGGCATGTGTGTGGCACTTTGACCCTTGATCCATGGGCTTGGTGTGCTTCTCCAAGGATTAGTTACCCTTGGTTAAGTTACCCTAGCACCAGATCTAGGTGTCACACAGTGTGTGAGATAACAACATTAATAACTCTCTTGGTTTATGATGATGTACTTTTGAAATAAAAAAGTACCACAGGGGCACTTGGTGAAAGGCCAAAGTTAAAAGTCAAAAGTCAAAAGAAATAAAGACTTTTTGTACAGCAGGTGGAAGACAAAATGAAACAAGGACTTCTTATAAAAGTCAAAGGAAAAAAATAAAAGTACCTTTTTTGGTAAAAGTGAAAGTGAAATTAGGAAAAGAATAAAAATATTATTATTTTTATCTTTCCTAATCTTGTCCACCTAAAAGGATCACAGGTGGAAAATAAAATCAAATAAGGAC
Source organism: Pseudotsuga menziesii (assembly GCA_001517045.1). Classification (NCBI taxonomy): domain Eukaryota; kingdom Viridiplantae; phylum Streptophyta; class Pinopsida; order Pinales; family Pinaceae; genus Pseudotsuga; species Pseudotsuga menziesii. The sequence continues at coordinate 190,194 of LPNX010199638.1, read as the reverse complement.
TTCTTATAAAAGTCAAAGGAAAAAAAAAATAGTACATTTTTGGTAAAAGTGAAAGTGAAATTAGGAAATAATAAAAATATAATTATTTTTATTTTTCCTAATCTTGTCCACTTACAGGTGAACAAAGGCTATAAACGAAGATCAAGCCTTCTCATTTGACACACACACTTTTTCTCTCACAGGTGAAGAAGATGGTCTTATGTTCAAACCCTCTGCTAGGATTTTATCAGCAAAGTCCATCTTCAGCATTTTTGCACAACCATCTTCACCAGTCTGATATTTTTGGCCAGTTTTTAGCAGTCTGATATTTTCGGGCAGTTTTCAGCAGTCTAATATTTTCAGGCACTTTTCAGCAATCCGATAATTTTGGGTATTTTCAACAGTTTGATATTTTCGGGCAGTTTTCAGCAGTTCGATATTTTTAGGCAGTTTTCAGTAGTCTCATATTTTTAGGCAGTTTTCAGCAGTCTCATATTTTTAGGAAGTTTTCAGCAGTCTGATATTTTTTGGCAGTTTTAGCAGTCTGATATTTTCGGGCAGTTTTCAGCAGTCTGATATTTTCATGCAGTTTTTAGCAGTCTAATATTTTCGGGCAGGAGAGAGAAAATCTCAGTTTTTCTGAGAAAGCCCTAAATTGGTAATTTTTCTGTAATTCTGGAAATTGTAGGTAAAATTATCAATTTGATTTTTATTGATGAATTTTACAGTTACTGTGGTCAAAATCCAGATCTGGATTTGAGGAATTTTTTGAAGAATTTCTTAAACCATCTCATTTACGAGATGAGTTATTGATGCTTTTGGGGTTTTTGTCCTTTGAAGCTTTCTCCAGTGAAAAATATTGTGTCCATGTGTGTTGATGTGATGAATTTGTTTTTACTGCACTGCTGATCTATTTATGTTTATCTGCAAATTTTTAAAGTTTATCCTAATGCTGAAAATTCAACATGGTGTTAGAGCTTAGCATGTGAAAACACAGTAAAGGGATACTGTTGTTGTTTGTCACTTGATCTTGGAATAAGATTTGCAGATCTAACATTTGTATAAGTGATAGAGATGGCTACTGTTGGTTTCAAACTGGAAGAGAATCTCTCTCGGTCAGGAAATTTCAATTCCCAGAAGGCCGGGTTGACAACCATTCGTGATGAGAATGACTTGGATGACATTGTTCTTAATGTCACAGAAGAGCCAACTACAAATGATGGTAGGCTTGCCTACAAGACGAAGCAAGCTAAGGCTAGAAGAGTTATTTATTATTCTATCAAAGAAGAATTGATGCCTAACATCACATCCTTGAATACTGCTAAAGAATGCTATGATACATTGGTAAACCTCTATGAAAAGAAGGCTCCCAGTCAAAAGCGAGTCTTGAAGAAGAGGCTATGAACTTTGAAGCTGAACAAAGATGAAAGTGTTGGTCCCTTCTTCACCAAGATCAAATAGCTAAGAGATCAACTCCTTGCTATTGGTGTTACTGTTGATGATGATGATCTTGTATAGACAGTGGTTGATGGTCTCCCAAGCTCTTTGGAAACCTTCATGGCATCCGTTTGTGGACAAGAAAATCAGCCAACCTTTGAAAGGCTTTGGAATGATTCCATACAAGAAGAAGTAAGGAACAATGACAAGGTAATCAAACAGGATAACCTTGCACTTGCAACAAAGACCAAAAAGTTCAATAAGTCTTTCCATCAGCAAAAGAAATGGAAGAAACCCCTGGGTAAGTTTTTTGCATGTCTAAGATTGAATGTTATACTTGTCACAAGTTTGGGCATTATGCTAGAGACTGCAGGAAGAACAAGAAGAAACCTAAGAGAAGGTTTCAGGCATCTGCTGCATAAGCAGAGGAAGAACAATATGAAGAACCAAAGAAGAAGAAGAAATTCAAGGCTAATAAAACTGATGAGCCTAGAAGAGAGTACTATTTGATTTCTGCTCTAATTGGTTCTTTCTCAGCTTGCTCTACTTCTTGGTTGGTCGACAGTGATGCCTCGAGGCACATGACAGGTAACTGTGGTACCCTTACCAGTTACAGAAAGAAGAAGTTCACCACTCAGGAAGAACTTGGAGATGACTCCACTTACAATATTGAAGGAGTTGGCTCAACATCACTTCAACTTGATTCAGGTATGGTTCTTCATATTGATGTTATTCTTTATGTTCCTAGTTTAAAGAAGAACCTTTTATATGTTGCTGGTTTAGAAGACAAGGGCCACAGAGTCCTCTTTATTGACAAGGAGGTATTTTTATGGGAAAAAGACACAGATCTAGACTCAGTAGGTGACAGATTGGGGTTCGAGAGGGAGATCTCTACAAGGCTTCAAAGGTTTCCACTCATGCTTTGTTACATCACTCAATTGATCCCTGTGAACTTTGGCATAGAAGGTTTGGATACCTTCACTACACAACTCTCCCAGGATTGCAGAAGATGGTTACAAGTATGCTAGAAGTTTCTTTAAAGCATGAAGGAATTTGCAAAGGATGTGCTCTAGGTAAGAACACTAAGAAATCTTTTCCCAGAAGTAAGAGTAGATCTAAAGGCATTTTGGATTTGGTTCATTCTGACATTTGTGGGCCCATGTATTCACCCTCCTTGAGTGGGTGTTTATATTATGTCTTATTTATTGATGACTACTCTTTGAAGTCTTGGATTTACTTCCTCAAGGCCAAGAGTGAAACCTTTGACAAATTCAAAGAGTTCAAGACACCGATTGAAAATCAGAATGGCAGGTACATCCGTATCTTGAGATCAGATAATGAAAGTGAGTATGAATCTAATGAGTTTGATGATTTTTGTCGAGAAGCAAGAATCAAGAAAGAGTTGAAAGTGCCTTACAACCCCTAGCAGAATGGGGTTGCAGAAAGGAAGAATAGAACAATGTGCGAGCTTGCTAAATCCATGATCACTGATCTAGATCTTTGTTTGTCTTTATGGGATGAAGCTACTGAAACTGCAGTGTGCATCTAGAACAAAATTCATCATGCTATCTTGGGTGAGAAGACTCCAAAATAAGTCTTCACTAAGAAGAAACCTGCAGTTGATCACATGAGGATATTTGGTACTCCTATGTATGTTCATGTGCCAAAATAAAAGAGGGTCTAGTAAGAGCCTTCGGATAAGAAATGATTAATTGTTGGGTACAGTGATTGCTCGAAGGCTTATCGAGTATATATACATGGACAGAGGTACATTGAGGTTAACAGAGGTGTGATCTTCCATGAGGAAGTGGTGTTTTGTAAAACACTAGAGCTTTCAGCGGAAGATGCAGTTGCTCCCCTTGAGTTTCTGGATTCAGAAATTCAGAGGGAGGAAGAGTTTGATGATCAAACTCCAGATGTTCCTAAGAACATTGAAATCCCACTAGAAGAACTACTTAAGGTTCCTCCCTCCAATAGGAGACATGCTTGGTACCGAGAAATGGTACAAGAAGCCGAGAAGCATAAAGCTTCTCAAGGGACTTTCAGATAAATCATAATACCACAGAAGTAATCTGGTCTTATGAGTCAACTTATCAGTTCAGAACCTTCATCATACGAAGAAGAAGTAAGTAAATAGGTATGGGTTGATGCCATGATTGAAGAGTATAAGTAAATCATGAAGAATGATGTTTGGAAAGTTGTTCCCAGACCTACAGGAAAGTCAGTAGTGACTTCCAGATGGCTTTATAAGATCAAACATGATGTTGATGGTAGTGTGGAGAAGTTTAAAGCCAGATTCGTAGCTCATGGCTTCACTTAGAAAGAAGGAATTGACTATGATGAGACATTTTCACCTATTTCTAGGTACACTACCATCAGAACTATCATTTCACCTATTGCAGTTATTGGATGGAAGTTACATCAGATGGATGTAAAGGCAGCCTTTCTCAATGGTAATATTGAGGAAGAGGTTTATATTGAACAACCGGAAGGCTTTGTTACTCATGGGAAGAAGACCCATGTATGTAAACTGAAGAAAGCCTTGTATGGACTGAAATAGGCTCCGAGAGTCTGGTATGCAAGGATGGATGGATTTCTCCATAGCTTGGGGTTCTCCAAAAGTACAGCTGATTCTAACTTGTACTCTAAAGTTGTTCATAATCATGTCTTGATACTTGTTCTCTATGTAGATGACTTGTTTCTTACAGGTGATAAATAGTTGATAGACCAGTGTAAGAGGGAGATTACCTATGAATTCGAGATGAAAGATCTCATATTGATGCATTACTTCCTTGGCTGAGAATTCTGGAAAAATCTAGGTGAGATATTCTTGACACAAGGAAAGTATGCAGTGGATATCTTGCAGAGATTTGGGATGCAGGACTGCAAGTCCATGAGTGTACCAATGACTACCAACTTGACAAAGTTACGGTACTCAACCTCTAATTCACAGAATGTGGACTCTACTCTATACAGATAGCTCATTGGTTCCCTGATGTATCTCGTGAATGCAAGACCAGACATCTACTACATAGTGAATGCACTGAGTCAGTTCATGTCAAATCCAAAGCACATACACTTGGTAGCCGCCAAACATGTACTTAGATATGTGCGAGGGACTATCACTTATGGGCTTAGGTATACTTCTAGCAGTGGATTATTGTTATCTAGATATTCATATTCAGATTGGGCTGGCAGTGCAGTCAACTGAAAAAGTACCTCTGGATATTGCTTCAGTATGGGATCAGCAATGATGTCTTGGTCTAGTAAGAAGCATGATTCTGTAGTTAAGAGTATAGCTGAGGCAGAGTATATTGCTACAAGTGATGACTGCAAGGAAGAAGTTTGGCTCAGAAAGTTGTTATTTGATTTGTTCAATGGAAAGCTTGAATCAACGATCATCCATTGCGATAATCAGAGTTGCCAAAAGCTTTCAGAGAATCCAGTGTTTCATGACAGATCGAAACACATTGAAATGAGGTATCATTTCATCAGAGACCTAGTGCAGAGAGGTGCTCTGAAGTTCTAGTACATTCGTACAGATGAACAGATTGTAGATATCTTGCCCAAGCCTCTGACAGCATCAAATTTCATCTACTTTTGTGACAAGCTTGGTATGGCAGAGAATTCCTCTTTCACTGAGAGGGAGTGTTTATTTTATGAGTAGCATTGAGACCCCTTCTCTTTAGAAAAAGGGACCACCTAGTCTGGGACCAAGGTGAAGACTCAACCCAGTGTTGAGTGACCATTATGTTGAATGGTAGATATCTAGTCTGGGACCATGATATAAACCCAGATCTTCCCTAGGTAGGCTCAACCTTGTGTTGAGTAGACATCTGGTCCGAGACCACGATGTAGACTAGTCTTGGACTAGTATACTTAGCTTAGTTCTGAGTAGCCATTCTATGGGAGAATGAAGACACTGTAAGCCCTAGACTGAGTCTAGGCATGTGTGTGGCACTTTGACCCTTGATCTATGGGCTTGGTGTTTTTCTCCAAGGATTAACTACCCTTGGTTAAATTATCCTAGTACCAGATCTAGGTGTCACGCAGTGTGTGAGATAAATGCATTAATAACTCTCTTGGTTTATGATGATGTACTTTTGAAATAAAAAAGTACCACAGGTAATGACCACAGGGGCACTTGGTGAAAGGCAAAAGTCAAAAGTCGAAAGAAATAAAGACTTTTTGCACCACATGTGGTAGACAAAATTAAATAAGGACTTCTTATAAAAGTCAAAGGAAAAAAAATAAAAGTACCTTTTTCGTAAAAGTGAAAGTGAAATTAGGAAAAGAATAAAAATATTATTATTTTTATCTTTCTTAATCTTGTCCACCTAAAAGGACCACACGTGGAAAACAAAATTAAATAAGGACGTCTTATAAAAGTCAAAGGAAAAAAAATAAAAGTACCTTTTCGGTAAAAGTGAAAGTGAAATTAGGAAAATAATAAAAATATAATTATTTTTATTTTTCCTAATCTTGTCCACTTACAGGTGAACAAAGGCTATAAAAGAAGATCAAGCTTTCTCATTTGACACACACACTTTTGCTCTCATAGGTGAAGTAGACTATCTTATGTTTAAACCCTTTGCTAGGATTTTAACAACAAAGTCCAGCTTCAGCATTTTCGCATAGCCATCTTCAGCAGCATGATATTTTTGGGTAGTTTTCAGCGGTCTGATATTTTCGGGCAGTTTTCAGCAGTTTGATATTTTTGGGCATTTTTTAGTAGTCTGATATTTTTGGGCAGTTTTCAGCAATTTGATATTTTCGAGCAGTTTTCAGCAGTCTGATATTTTCAGGTAGTTTTCAGCAGTTCGATATTTTCAGGCAGTTTTCAGCAGTCTGATATTTTTAGGAAGTTTTCAACAGTCTGATATTTTTTGGTAGTTTTAACAGTCTGATATTTTTGGGCAGTTTTTAGCAGTCTGATATTTTCAGGTAGTTTTCAGCAGTCTGATATTTTCGAATAGGAGAGAGAAAATCTTAGTTTTTCTGAGAAAGCCCTAAATTGGAAATTTTCTGTAATTCTAGAAATTGTAGGTAAAATTATTAGTTTTATTTTTACTGATGAATTTTACAGTTACTATGGTCAAAATCTAGATCTGGATTTGAGGAATTTTTTGAAGAATTTCTTAAGCCATCTCATTTACGATATGAGTTGTTAATGCTTTTGGGGTTTTTGTCCTTTGAAGGTTTCCCCGGTGAAAAATATTTTGTCCATGTGTGCTGATGTGATGAATGTATTTTTACGGCATTACTGATATATTTATCTTTATCTACAAATTTTTAATGTTTATGATAATGCTGAAAATTCAACATGCTATTAGAGCTTAGCATGTGAAAAGATAGTAAAGAGATACTGTTGTTGTTTCTCAATAGATCTTGGAATAAGATTTGCAGATCTAACATTTGGATAAGTGATAGAGATGGCTACCGTTGATTTCAAACCGGAAGAGAATCTCTCTCGTTCAGGAAACTTCAATTCCCAGCAGGCCAGGTTGACAACCATTCGTGATGAGAATGACTTGGATGACATTGTTCTTAATGTCACAGAAGAGCCATCTATAAATGTTGGTAGTCTTTCCTACAAGAGGAAGCAAGCTAAGGCTAGAAGAATTATTTATGATTCTATCAAAGAAGAATTGATTCCTAACATCACATCCTTCAATACTGCTAAATAATGCTATGATACATTGGTAAACCTCTATGAAAAGAAGGCTCCCAGTTAAAAGAGAGTCTTGAAGAAGAGGGTATGAACTTTGAAGCTGGACAAATATGAAAGTGTTGGTTCCTTCTTCACCAAGATCAAACAGGCAAGAGATCAACTCCTTGCTATTGGTGTTACTGTTGATGATGATGATCTTGTACAAACAGTGGTTGATGGTATCCGAAGCTCTTTGGAAACCTTCATGGCATCCGTTTGTGGACAAGAAAACCAGCCAACCTTTGAAAGGATTTGGCATGATTGCATACAATAAGAAGCAAGGAACAATGACAAGGTAATCAAGCAGGATAACCTTGCACTTGCAACAAAGACCAAGAATTTCAAGAAGTCTTTCCATCAGCAAAAGAAATGGAAGAAACCCCTGGGTAAGTTTTATACATGTATAAGATTGAATGTTATACTTGTCACAAGTTTGAGAATTATGCTAGAGACTGCAAGCAAAACAAGAAGAAACCCAAGAGAAGGTTTCAGGAATTTGCTGCAGAAGCAGAGGAAGAAGAAGATGAAGAACCAAAGAAGAAGAAGAAAGTCAAGGCTAATAAAACTGATGATCCTAGAAGAGAGTAATATTTGATTTCTGCTCTAACTAGTTCTTTCTCAGCTTCCTCTACTTCTTGGTTGGTCGACAGTGGTGCCTCCAGGCACATGATAGGTAATCGTGGTACCCTTACCAGGTACAGAAAGAAGAAGTTCACCACTCAGGTAGAACTTGGAGATGAATCCACTTATAAGATTGAAGGAGGTGGCTCAACATCACTTCAACTTGATTTAGGTACGGTTCTTCATATTGATGATATTCTTTATGTTCCTGGTTTAAAGAAGAACGTTTTATCTGTTGCTAGTTTAGAAGACAAGGGCCACAGAGTCCTCTTTATTGACAAGGAGGTATTTTTATGGGAAAAAGACACAGATCTAGACTCAGTAGGTGATAGATTGGGGTTCGAGAGGGAGATCTCTACAAGGCTTCAAAAGTTTCCACTCATGCTTTGTTACATCACTCAATTGATCCCTATGAACTTTGGCATAGAAGGTTTGGACACCTTCACTACACAACTCTCCCAGGATTGCAGAATATGGTTACAGGTATGCCAGAAGTTTCTTTAAAGCATGAAGGAATTTGCAAAGGATGGGTTCTAGGTAAGAACACTAAGAAATCCTTTCCCAGAAGCAAGAATAGATCTAAAGGCATTTTGGATTTGGTTCATTCTGACATTTGTGAGCCCATGTCTTCACCCTCCTTGAGTGGGTGTTTATATTATGTCTTATTTATTGATGAATACTCTCTGAAGTCTTGGATTTACTTCCTCAAGGCCAAGAGTGAAACCTTTGACAAATTCAAAGAGTTCAAGACACTGATTGAAAATCAGATTCGCTGGCACATCCGTATCTTGAGATCAGATAACGAAAGTGACTATGAATCTAATGAGTTTGATGATTTTTGTCGAGAAGGAGGAATCAAGAAAGAGATGAAAGTGCCTTACAACCCCTAGCAGAATGGGGTTACAGAAAGGAAGAATAGAACAATCTGCGAGGCTTCTAAATCCATGATCACTGATCTAGATCTTCATTTGTCTTTATGGTCTCAAGCTACTGGAACTGCAGTGTACATCTATAACAAAATCCCTCATGCTATGTTGGGTGAGAAGACTCCAGAAGAAGTCTTCACCAAGAAGAAACCTGCAGTAGATCACATGAGGATATTTGGCACTCCTGTGTATGTTCATGTGCCAAAATAAAAGAGGGCCAAGCTAGAGCCTTCGGATAAGAAAGGCTTATTTGTTGGGTACAGTGATTGCTCAAAGGCTTATCGAGTATATATACCTGGACAGAGGTACGTTGAGGTCAGCAGAGATGTGATCTTCCATGAGGAAGTGGTGTTTCATAAAATGCTAGAGCTTTCACCGGAAGATGCAATTGCTCCACTTGAGTTTCCAGATTCAGAAATTCAGAGGGAGGAAGAGTTTGATGATCAAACTACAAATGTTCCTAAGAACATTGAAAGTCCACTAGAAAAACTACTTAAAGATCCTCCTTCCAATCGGAGACGTGCTTGGTACCGAGAAATGGTACAAGAAGCTGAGAAGCATAAAGCTCCTTAAGGGACTTTCAGAGAAAGCATAAGACCACAGAAGTACTATGGTCTTATGAGTCAACTTATCAGTTCAGAACCTTCATCATACGAAAAAGAAGCAAGTAAATAGGTATGGGTTGATGCCATGATTGAAGAGTATAAGTAAATCATTAAGAATGATGTTTGGAAAGTTTTTCCCAGACCTACAGGAAAGTCAGTAGTGACTTCCAAATGGCTTTATAAGATCAAGCATGATGTAGATGGTAGTGTGGAGAACTATAAAACCAGATTCGTAGCTCATGTCTTCACTTAGAGAGAAGGAATTGACTATGACGAGACATTTTCACTCATTTCTAGGTACACTACCATCAGAACCATCATTTCACCTGTTGGAGTATTCGGATGGAAGTTACATCATATGGATGTAAAGACATCATTTCTCAATGGTAAGATTGAGGAAGAGGTTTATATTGAACAACTTGAAGGCTTTGTTACACATGGGAAGAAGGCCCATGTATGTAAACTAAATAAATCCTTGTATGGACTGCAATAGGCTTCGAGAGTCTGGTATGGGATGGATTTCTCCATAGCTTGGAGTTCTCCAAAAGTATAGCTGATTCTAACTTGTACTCTAAAGTTGTTCATAATCATGTGTTGATACTTGTTCTATATGTAGGTGACTTGTTTCTTACAGGTGATGAACAATTGATAGACCAGTGTAAGAGGGATATTACCTCTGAATTCAAGATGAAAGATATCAGATTGATGCATTACTTCCTTGGCTTAGAAGTCTGGAAAAATCCAGGTGAGATCTTCCTGACACAAGGGAAGTATGTAGTGGATATCTTGCAGATATTTGGGATGCAGGAATGCAACTCCATGAGTGTACCAATGGCTACCAACTTGACAAAGTTGCGGGACTCAGCCTCTAGTTCATAGAATGTGGACTCTAATCTATATAGATAGCTCATTGGTACCCTGATGTATCTCGTGCATACGAGACCAGAAATATGCTACATAGTGAATGCACTGAGTCAGTTCATGTCAGATCCAAAGCACATACACTCGGTAGCCGCCAAACATGTACTTATATATGTGCGAGGGACTATCACTTATGGGCTCAGGTATACTTCTAGCAGTGAATTATTGTTATCTGGATATTCATATTTAGATTGGGTTGGCATTGCAGTCGACCGGAAAAGTACCTCTGGATATTGCTTCAGTATGGGATCAGAAATGATGTCTTGGTCCAGCAAGAAGCAGGATTCTGTAGTTAAGAGTATATCTGAGGCAGAGTATATTACTGCAAGTGATGACTGCAAGGAAGAAGTTTGGCTCAGAAAGTTATTATCTGATCTGTTCAAGGGAAAGCTTGAATCAACGATCATACATTGTGATAATCAGAGTTGGATAAAGATTTCAGAGAATCCAATGTTTCATGATAGATTGAAACACATTGAAATGAGGCATCATTTCAATAGAGACCTAGTGCAGAGAGGTGCTCTGAAGTTGCTACATTCGTACAGATGAACAGATTGCAGATATCTTGACCAAGCCTCTGACAGCATCAAATTTCATGTACTTCCGTGATAAGCTTGGTATGGCAGAGAATGCCTCTCTCGCTGAGAGGGATGGTTGATTTTATGAGTAGCATTGAGAGCCCTTCTCTTTGGAGAAAGGGACCACTTGATCTGGGACCAAGGTGAAGACTCAATCCAGTGTTGAGTGACAATTATGTTGAATGGTAGATATCTGCTCTGGGACCATGATATAAACCCATATATGCCTTGGGTAGAATCAACCTTGTGTTGAGTAGACATCTAGTTTGGGACCACGATGTATACTAGTCTTGGACTAGTAGACTCAGCTTAGTTCTGAGTAGCCATTTTCTAGGAGAATGAAGACACTGTAAGCCCTGGACTGGGTCTGGGCATGTGTGTGACACTTTGACCCTTGATCTATGGGCTTGGTGTGCTTCTCCAAGGATTAACTACCCTTGGTTAATGTTGGAGGATCAAGTCGATATGTCAAATTGAACGATAGACGACTAATTAGAGATTAGGTCGGCCACCTAAGGTCATGTCGGTTGAGTGAACCGACAGGTAGTTATGTTGTAACTGTTTGTAAATCATATATATTAGGCTGTGGAGCCATATGAGAACTCAGTTCAGTTCTCTGCATTGTATGGACCCTCTCATGTTAATATAATCTATTAGTTTATCTACTATTCTTATCTCTTGTCTTTGTTATGTATGTATGTTTTAGTATGTATTATTGGCAACCCTATGTGATCTGTGAGATTACAACATTGGTTTCATTGCCGGTAGTACATGTCTGAGATGTATGGAAGCAGATGATATCAGAACAAGAGATTAAGGACTGGTGGGAGCGTAAAGTATCAAATTATTTGCAGAATTACGCACAAAGAAATAGATTGACAACCACACAAGCAAAAGAAAGATTCTTTACAGAGACACATGAGAAGTTTGTAGAATCAGTACCCCAACTTTTGAAGAAAATCTTGGATGAAAAAGCTGGAAGGGACTAAAGATCAATAATTACTAGAAAAACTAATTCACGTGGGAAGAACAAACTTGTCGGAGTGGTTTGAAAAAATCACTGACTAATTCTGCAAGAGCAAGCAGTAGAAGATAGAACTTCGGTGGAAACTGTCAAGAAGAAATTCTACACAGACCTCACTGAGCAATTTTTGTGTTCCTTACTGACCTTGCTGTTTAAGTTCCTGATCGAGAAGGGAGTGGGTCATATTGTTGAACCTCGTCCATCACTTTGCGGACCGCCATTAAACCCTAACTGGGCGAAAAAGCAAAAGAGGTGAGAAAAATTCATTGCCGAAAGGGAGTGGGAATACTTCCTAAGCAAGTAGACCAAAATATCCGGTCTTTCTAAATCATCGAGTAGGCTATGGGGGGGTAGCTGGTCATATGTTGGAATAAAGTGGAGTGGATTCTAGTCGACTAAATGAGATACCAATCACCAGTAATGAGAAGTCAACCTAAAAAGGAAATCAAGAAGACAGTGTCACAAAAAGGTATGATAGACTTCCATAAAATAGAGAGGGAGAGGAGGATACAAAGTAGGGAAGAAATAAGAGAAAGAGCCTTAGTGCCGCAGAGAGGAATGAGTACTAGGGTGACCGACCAGGAAAGAGATCCGCTGGAGTCAGATCATGACCGACAAGAAGAAGTCGTGGAAGAAGAGGCGTCCCCTATGGAAGAAGAATTGTGGATAGAGCATTGAGAAGATCTCTAATTAGAAGTTCCCTAGGAAATAAAACCTCTGACAGATCTGCGTACCCAGATACAAGCTATTGTCGAAGAGGACCTCAGACTAGGAGCTAGTGACTTTGGTATATGGAGTCGACTAGACGATGAAACATACACGGGTCGACATTTAATTATATGTCGACCAGAAGAAGGAAATTGGGTTACACTTCAAGCGGTACCCTCCAACTGAAGTATCCACTTACTTTTACCGACACATGAAGGAGCACCCTCCCTGCCAGATACAGCTTTGGAAGACACAGAACATTCAGAACTGCGGACAAATAATTGTAGTTGGACATCGACAGAAGAAGTTGACACTAACCAACTGCTGGTCGAAGAGGAAATGATAAAAAAAACCGACGGGAGCGAGAGTTTCATTGGCGATAGTTCCACAGAGAGGACTAAGCAAATAACCCCACCGCCCACACCACCACCTCCACCATCGCCACCTCCTGAAGAAAGCAGTGACAGTGACTTCGACATGGGTCACGGGTCAGCACACATTCCCCTATATGAGGGTGATGAGGACCCTAGAAGACACTGGTTCATTCGTGAGTCGACTTGGGAGGCTAACCAAGTTACCAATGAATACGGGAAGATGGCGCAGTTCACTGGTGCCTTGAGGAAAAGGGCATTAACTTGGTACATGACCTTTTCTGAAAGAACGCCCCAAGCAACCAAAGCCGAGATCAAAGCACAATTTCTATCATTTTTCAAAACTCCAGATGCAAAACATCTGGCAGCAAAGAAACTAAAAACGACATCGCAGAATCCAGTAGAAACTGTCCGCGATTACGATAAATGATGGAAAGACCTTCTTAGCCAATTGGACTATGTTATTGATGAAAAATTATTAATCCAGTGGTTTCTTCCAGGTTTATCATAGAAAATTTGTCGACACATAAGTCTGGAGACATTCAATACTTATGAATATGCGCTTACAAAATCTCTCCAAGTAGAAATAGATGAGGACATACCAGCATAATCCAACGATCACAGATTAGAAGAACAGATTGAGAGCGTACAGAAGTCATAAAAAGAATTAAACCTCAAAATTCAGGATATCTGGTGCACGAAGTGCTCAACTGCCGAACATTCAAAAGACAACTGTCGACAGGACATCAGCTGACAGGACGTTCGATTCGTGCGGACTAAATGTTTTTCTGACATTTTCCAAGAGCATGGAGACCACTCGACAAAATATTTCCCATTCAACATGAAGAAAGGAAAGGAATCTTGGTGTGCAATCTACGAAACTAAAAATCATAACATGGCCGACTGCCATCTGAATCTCATGCAGTCTATTAGACCAACGTAGTTGCACAAAGTAATGAGAAAAACCATGCGCCAAACGATCAGAACCATCAAAGATACGAGCACTGGTATGACAATCGACGTGGAGGCTATGGAGGTCGAGGTCGATTCTCTGGGAATCGAGACAACCGACCACATCAACCCATCCAATGTTTCACATGTTATAAGGAGAGACACCAACATGCAAACTGTCCATACAAGGACAAGACTGCCCTAAAATTCTGTACTAATTGTGGCATAGGGGATCACTCATTAGAGGATTGCCCTATTATGCTTGAAAAGATAAATAAAAAGAAGAATGTTAATGTCTTGTCGTGTGTGCAAAAACATGATACTATCAATACAAATAATTTACATATCGTAACCCGACAAGGGACGAAAACTGGGAGTGATAACCCCCAAATAACAAAGATAAAAGAAAAAAATGTTTATCCTAACCCAGTTAAAGAAAAACAAATATATAAAGATGCAACAAATATATTTAGAGAATTTGCTCGACTGGAAGAAGAAGATGATAATCAACAAGACGCAGTAAAAGAGCTAATAAAGTTGATACAAAAAGATAAAACAACATCACAATTCATCGACTTACTGTATAAAATAAAACACAACAAAGACACCGAAAAACAAATAAAGAATATCTGCAGCTTAAACCAAAAAGATAAAAGTGATGCTCACCCACTTGTCAACTTGGAAATTGAAGGATACCATGTTTGACAAGTTGTACTCGATTTTGGATCACAGGTAAATATTATGACTCGACACACATGGGAACAGTTAGGAAGACCTCGACTATATGAGTTAGGTATATACCTGAAACTAGCCGACCAAGGCCTAATTGAACCTATTGGAGTCTGGAAAAATGTTGACACAACAATTAAGGGAATATCAACCAAAGTTGACTTTGAAATTATTGACCCTAAGGAAGGATCCATCTCCTTCCCAGCATTAGTAGGTCAACCTTGGGGAGGAAATATAAAAGCGTCGATATCCCTAGATAAAGAGAGAATAAAATTAAAAGGAAACAGACAAAAGTTCATTGCAACTATTCATCCATCCCAAGGAGAACCTTGGATAGAACCTATTGATGAAGAAGTTGATATCTCACAACTTTATCAGATACAAAATAATGCAGATTATACAGAACCTAATATCTATGGAGAACTTCATTTAGGAAACCAAGACTCAGTAGGATATAATTCAGATGCAGAATTATATGATTGGGAAGTCGAGAACTACGAGACACAAGTAAGAGGGTGCTGGACTATCCAAAAAGTACAGAAAAAGCCCACCCAACAGTGCTTCATAATGTCCATTGTACCAAAAATATTTGAGAAAAAAATTAGGGAATACCCTACTTTAAAACCTACAAATGTAAATAATACACAAATACCAAGATATAAGGAAAGAGAATCACCAGTCATGCAAATAAAACAAGTGTCCAAAAATGTTTGTGAACATGGTCGACTACAAAGTTTAGTAGAGACTTTTACAGGACAAGCTGCTAGATGGTGGGATACCCATCAGACAAGAATGCAGACCTGGACAACAGCTTCGAATTACTTTGTAGAAAGGCTTGGAGGAAAGAAGTTAACCAACCAAGTTTAGATACCTATTTTCATTCAAGGATAGAATCCAGAAGACCATATTAAGACATGTGAAAAAGAATGCAGAAGACTTGGGTCCAAAGATGAACGTGCCAGCCGAATTCCCTCCCACATTCTCACAATTTAAAGAAGGAAGTCGACCAATCAATGAAGCCAAAGCACCAGAATGGCTAGATGCTAAGGTCAAAACTAGAGAATTCGACATCTCAAATGATGACTGACCAAAAATGGCAAAGATTGGAGACTAATGGAATGAAGAGCAGACAACAGAAATAGTGAACCTCTTAAAAGAGTTCGAGGATGTATTTGCCTGAGATTATACAGATCTCAATGGTTTAGTCCACAAAATGAGTGAAATGAAAATTGACACTAAACCTGATGTTCCACCTGTGAAGAAAATGCCATATAAGCTAGCTCATAAATACAAAGAGATGGTAAAAAAGGAGATTGATAACATGCTTGCAGTAGGCATCATCTACCCTATTGACCAATCAGAATGGGCAAGTCCAATGGTTGTTCAACCTAAGAAACATGATCTGACCAAATTAAGAATTTGTGTCAACTTCAGGGAGCTAAATAAAGTGACATTAACAGACCCATTTCCAACTCCGTATGCAGATGAAATCTTAAATGATGTTGCAGTACATGAATGCTACTCATTTATATATGGATTCTCAGGTTATAACCAAGTGCCAACAGCTAAAGAAGATCAGAAAAATACAACATTTGTATGTGAATTTGGCTCATTTGCTTACAAGGTTATGCCTTTTGGATTAAAGAATGCACCTGCAGTATTCTCTATAATTGTGGTCAAGACATTCCAAGAATATATTTACAAAACCATGGCAGTATACTTTGATGATTGGACAATATACTCCATGTTAAAAGATCATTGCAAGTGGCTAAGGCTTATGTTGAAAAGATGTCGACAAATCCAGTTAGCTTTAAACATCAGGAAGTGCATATTTGTGACCCCCATAGGGATATTGTTAGGACACATTGTCTGTAAGGAAGGCATTATGGTCGACTTGGTAAAAATCAAAATTATCCTTGACCTCAAACCACCAGTAAACTCAAAACAAGTCAGGGTGTTACTTGGCCACACAGGCTATTACCGAAAATTCATAAGATATTATTTAGATATGACCTATGCACTAGAAGAAATTTTAAGGGAAGATAAAGAATTCAATTGGATAGAGGAATGTCACATATCATTTGAAAAACTAAGAAAACTATTCGAAGCACCAATCCTAAGGTTTCCAAATTGGTCAACTAAATTCCATGTCCACATCGACGCATCAGGTCTAGCAATAGGAACAACCCTAACTTAGCCAGGAGATGATGGAATGGCTTATCCTATAGTTTACAGTAGCAGGAAACTAAACAAAGCTGAACGAAATTATTCGATGACAGAAAGAGAAGCATTAGGAATGGTCTTTGCACTACAAAAATATCGACATTATCTCCTAGCTAATTCGTTTATCTTTTACACTGATCATCAGGAATTAAAATACCTTGTGAATAAGCCTCTGCACCATGGAAGAATTTGTCGAGGGCTACTTCTATTCCAAGAATTTGAATTCAAAGTCGTTGTTAGACTAGGTAAGTTAAATGTCGGTCTAGACCATTTATCTCGAATCGACACAGAAGAGGAACAGACAGGAGTCGAAGACGACTTACTAGATGCACATCTATTTCGAATAGAAGCAGTCTCGGTAGAGTTAGAGGAAATAGCTCAATTTTTAGAAGATGGAAAAGCACCACAAGGCATGAGTACCAAAAAGAAACAGATCTTATCCATGAAAGCTGCACCTTACAGCCTCATAAATGGATTCTTGTACAAAATGGGTTTAGACGACATCCTTAGAAGGTGTGTACTAGAACATGAAAGGAACATTAGAGGAAATTTCAACTCAAAATGGGCCTTTTAACATTAACTCAAATTCCATTTCATCATGTGTTAGCCAATGAAATTGCTTTAAATTTGAAATACCGTATAGGTCTTAAACACTTTTTTAATATAAATTTGGGGATATGTATCATAAAAAAAACTACTTTTTTGTTTGTATTTTCGACATATCTCCCCGTGTTTTTACTCAAATTTTGATCGACAGAGCTCGTTGGATGCAAAATTATCCAACAAGTACCCACTCGGTATGCTTTTGACGGACCCCGCTACCCCAAAAATAAGAAATACCTGAAAAAACGTGATGATGACATCATCATCATGTTTTTTCAGGTATTTCTTGTTTTTGGGGTAGATGGGTCCATCAAAAGTATGTCGAGTGGGTACTCGTTGGATGCATAATTAAATTCTGCATCCAACGAGCTCTCCCTATCGAAATTTGAGTAAAAACACGGGGAGATATGTCGAAAATACAAACAAAAAAGTAGTTTTTTTCTTTTCTTCCTCCAAAATTAATAAATATTATTTTATTATTTTAACTATTATTTTATTAATTTTTTTTAGGAGGCCCATTTTGAGTTGAAATTTCCTCTAATGCAATATTATGCATGAATCACATCATGGACCTGCAGGAGGACATTTCAAAGCAGACACAACTACAAAGAAAATCCAACAATCAGGGTTATGGTGGCCGACACTTCACAGAGATTGAAAAAATTTTGTAAGCCAATGTGACAGATGCCAATGACTAGGTTGACCCCTACCTAGCATAGAAATTCCCTTGATATCTATAAACCCAAGTTTGGCATTTGAAATTTGGTCCATCGACTTCATAGGACCATTTCCTATACCAGCAAAAAGAACAGGTGCAAGGTACATAATAACTGCAGCCGAATATGTAACCAAATGGGTAGAGGAAGAACCAGTCGACACATGTTCCAGTGAGATAGCTGCTAAGTTTATCTATGAGAATATCATTACCATATTTGGATGTCCATTAACCCTAATTAGCGACTAGGGAACACACTTTATCAATAGAACTATCAAAACCCTAACAGACTAGTTCCAAATCGACCATATTCAAAGTACATCATACCATCCTCAGTCGAATGGAGCAATTGAAGCATTTAACAAAACATTAACAAAAGGACTAACCAAAATATGTAATGCAGAAAAAGACGACTGGGATGAGAAGATACCTGTAGTACTATGGACATACAGAACATCATACAAACGTTCAACCGACCAAACCTCCTTTCGACTAGTGTATGGACAAGAAGCAATAGTTCCATTACATTTTTGACAACAGACACCTATTATCGTTGAGATTTTACATGTTGATGCCGAACAAGGAAGAAAGGATCGACTATTGCAACTAAGTAAACTTGAAGAACACCGACTAGTGGCGATACAACATCAAGAAATCCAGAAACAACAATAAAAATCATGGCACGACAGAAACATCAAAAACAAAAACTTGTCTGTAGGAGACCTTGCTTTACTATACAATAGTCGGGTAAAAGGTAAACCTAAAAAGCTCCATACATAATGGATGGGACCCTACGTTGTCAAAGGAATACATGCCAACGGATCAGTTCGACTAAAGACGTTGAAAGGCATAGTCACTTCGAAAACTCATTAATGGATCCCGACTAAAACGCTACAGAAACTAAAACAAAGACATCTAAAAAAAAGAAAAAAAATCATATAATGAGCATAATGGTTAAACAAAAACTATAAAAACCTAAAAATCCAAAAATAAAATAGTACTGTTATATGCACAAAACTGTGACAGGAAATCACCACTTCGAAAACCGACATCATGCCCATCGACATAACACTATAGACCATTTTCATAACCGACATCGACCGATGACCTTGACAGTCCCATCGGCATTCATGAATTCAAGCGCCAAAAGCAAATCACCATTAACACACACTCAAGTGTTCTAGCTGGAACATCACGTTCGCCATTAATACACCCATCGACAAGAACATCCAACACATCCCCTATAAATACTGAACCACCAAAGGATCATTCACCACAATTCAAATAGAGAGAGCATCATAGCAACCAGACAACTGAAAACCAAGAGCACCGTAGTAAAACCGACCCCCAGATCGACAAGATGGCACCAAAATAGACCAGAGCCTCAGCCAAGGAGAAGGAATTACAGACTACAAAGACACCATTAGTGAGAGGATTAATGAACATTAAGAATGCTAAGGTGCAGGAAGGCTCATGGGCCAAAATTTGGGCCAAGATAAAAGAATGGGCATAGGTCGACAAGAAGCCTACCCAAGCTGCAGAGAAAATACAACACAGTTCCATTGTAAATTATGCCAATGTGTCACTCATGGCCAGCTTCGGTGGCACAAAATAAACAACAGTCAAGTTTGTCATAAGCCGGTACCACAACAGCCGATTTTACTTTGACCAACCGGTCGACATATTCGGGGAAGTCATTTCCCAATTAATAGGGCTGTCAAACAAAGGAGACCCAGTACCAGTTGGTATACAAGAAGGACTGGTCGAAGAATTAACAGGGTCGACATCGAGCAAAAACTAGGAAGGACTAATGATTGGTCACATAACACATCAAACGCCCAAAATCATAGCTATTACACTCACAATGGCAGGTCATGGAAGCGACCTCAAACTAGATATGTTGGAAGCAGTAGACACCATTGCAACCAACGAAAAGATATACAGATGGGCTGAGTATGTCGCAGACATGATCAAAAGCATCTATGAGAAATGCCAAAAGATAGGAGGAATTATCAGGTTCCTGTCCCTTATCTTATGGATAGTAATGTTTGCTATTTTCCCTGAAGGAGACAAAAATTTTCAAGAACTGACAAAATTCCATATGTGGAGACTGAAAGCGTTCTCCCAGAATGGAATAATGAAGGAGCTTGTGAATGGAAAAGTGCTGTTGGAAAATTGGCTCCAGCAGCTAAAATTCCGTACAACCAGATGGAGGGTGCCTCAGAACATTCGATGAAGTCTGCCTAAAAAGGCCCACATTCAGCTAGAGCTATACCATACCACAGTGTGGTACATGCAGGGCGCCAAATCAAATGCAAAGACCCTTGACTATTATCCATCAGTCGAAGCGATCTTTCGGGAACTATCTCGACAGGCGGGAACAAAGATACCAATACCAGCAAAATCAAAGGTAACGAACTTCTCGATAGAGGAACCGTTGATAGACCAAGAGAAGGAGGAGGATTACGAACTTAACCTATACATCAGTACCTTTGTGTCGAAGGAGGCACCGGTCGAAGGAATTGGTCGACTACAGATCATAATCAAGCCTCTGATGGCACAAAGGGAAGAAACACATGTAGAATAGTAGGTAACCAATCCGGATGAATAAAATCTCATCCTGACTCATACACCAAGGGAAGGGATAGAAATAAAAAATCTAGAGTATGCTGTCACTATAGAGATTATCACCAAATTGTCGAAGGAGATAGAAGCTACAAGAAAAAGGAAAAGAACACAACAACAGCCACAAGGGAAAGGTAAGTGCAAGCTTATCATTCCAAAGTCCTCAGATGATGACAAGGAACTGGCAGTTACAGCCCTTGACATAATAGAAGATGGCGCAGCAAACAAAATGCCAGTCGAAACCCAATTTCAAAAATTTGTTGAGGCGGGGGCACAGTAAGGTCGACCAAAGAAGGAAAAGATCACACACACTTCAACGCTTGAAAATGTTGTAGATCTTGTGTCTACACCCCCACCTCTGTATCCAACAAAAATAACAGAAGAGATAGTACCAGAACAGCTTTCAATAAGCCCACTTGACTTATGCAAAAATGATATGTCGGAGGCTGTGAAGGAAAAGTTCGACCAGGATAGAGACCTCTAGGCTTACATCGAAAAATTGCCTGCGATATTCACCAAGGTGTAGAAGCTCTCTACCAAAGCACCTCTTTTCGAAGTCGGAGGATCTTGACTACCAATTTCCCAACCTGGCCAAGTACTCCAGAGGACAAAGACGACGGTAATAATCATCTCGACATTCGAAAGGAACCCTGACAAAGAATCTGAAGTTATCGCACGTCAGGTCACATCTATCACTCCGACTGACCCTGAACCCCAACCACTAGCTGCTGAATCAACCGGAGGTGAGGAAGAAGAAAATATGTAGGACATAAATCGAGAAATTGACCAACTATTCTCCGACCTGGACTCACCTCCTCAGATCGACAATCCACCACTCGACCACACTTCCACCAACCCAATCACACCTGACCATTCACCAACACCATCACCACCACCCCCTAACTTAGAACCCTTAATTCAACCAGCTGCACCAGAACCACCGCCACCATTAGTAACAATCGCATCCACTTCTGAACCCTTTGCACCCAACCAACTAGAAGCACAACCAGATGTAGGAGACATCCAACCGAATCAAACAGAAATACCATCAACCAGTGCTGCACATCAAACAGACAATCCAGACTCGACTCTTGTAGGTACACAGATGCCGAAACAAGCAGAACCAGAGAAGCACAAAAATAAGAAGGAGAAAAAGAAGAAGGACCATCATGGACAGCCAGCAATGGTCCACATCAATCTACTTGGGTTGACCATTGCGGTCAATGCAATCAAATTGAGAGATCTAGAGCTAGGACAACTACTGGAAGCACTAGTAGTCGAAGCAAAAACAAGGAACCACCACAGACGTAAGGAGATAGACAACAAGGAAAAAGAACAAGTTAATTTCCTTAAAAAATGTAGGAACCTGGTTCAGTCTGTGATACCAGGACCGGTAGAGGTTGACACCGACAAACCGCAAGAAATAGCTTATCAACTATTTGAAAGCGTGGTGTCGGCGCTCCAAGCACAAATTCAGGACACAAAAGAGGAACAGAAAGAACAAACTGTTCGGCTACTGATGGAGCAACACACATCCTTTTTAGAAGCCTACAAAGTGTTGCAAGATCACATGGAGGAATCTGTTATCACGGAAGAAGTACTGCAAGACAGGCCTGCTTACTATGGGCAAGTCTATCAGCAAACTAGGCAGACCTAACAAGAGATCCAAGCACTCGAGAAGAGGAGAAGTACTGACGAAGTACTCAGAAGCACAATTGAAGATCAGATAGTGCTTGAAATAGCTAAACTGCAGAAGCTCGAAAGGGAAGCAGATCAGTGGGTACATCAAGCCATCCCCAACTTAGAAAAAGTAGACATCATCTTCCCACAAATGAAACAACTCATAGAGACAATAGAGGAAAAGGACCAGTTTATGGGTCCCGACATGGGAAAATTAGATGAAATTTCCATTCAAAAGAAAATGTCGATCTTATCAAATCTGACTACACTAACCATCGACATACAGAAAATATTGCAGAGTTGGACAGATTTCCAACATCACCTCGCAGTGACAGCCCCAACAATTGTCGAAGTCTTCGTACAAAAAAGACCGACCATCAGACTTCATAGCCCATGACGATCAAAGCACAAAATAATGAATACTTAGACAAACAAGGGAATTCCGGTACCTCCCTGGTTCTTCGAGACGAAGAAATGTTCTGTTCATGGGGTAGATGTTGGAGGAGCAAGTCGGTATGTCGACTTGAACAACATCCAACTTAGTTGATCAACCGACTAAGTCGGTCAGCCGACTAATTAGAGATTAGGTCGGCCACCTAAGGTCGTGTCGGTTGAGTGAACCGATAGGTAGTTATTTTGTAACTGTTTGTAAATCGTATATATTAGGCTGTTGAGCTAGATGAGAACTTGGTTCAGTTCTCTGAATTGTATGGACCCTCTCATGTTAATATAATCTGTTAGTTTATCTACTGTTCTTATCTCTTGTCTCTGTTATGTATGTATGTTTTAGTATGTATTATTGGTAACCCTGTGTGATCTATGAGATTACAATAGTTAAGTTACCGTAGTACCAAATCTAGGTGTCACGCAGTGTGTGAGATAAAAGAATTAATAACTCTCTTGGTTTATGATGATGTACTTTTGAAATAAAAAAGTACCACGGGGGCACTTGGTGAAAGGCCAAAGTCAAAAGTCAAAAGAAATAAAGACTTTTTGTACCACAGGTGGAAGACAAAATTAAATAAGGACTTCTTATAAAAGTCAAAGGAAAAAATAAAAGTACCTTTTTGGTAAAAGCGAAAGTGAAATTAGGAAAATAATAAAAATATTATTATTTTTATCTTTCTTAATATTGTCCACCTAAAAGGACCATAGGTGGAAAACAAAATTAAATAAGGACTTCTTATAAAAGTCAAAGGAAAAAAAAATAAAAGTACCTTTTTGGTAAAAGTGAAAGTGAAATTAGGAAAATAATAAAAAAATATAATTATTTTTATTTTTCCTAATCTTGTCCACTTACAGCTGAACAAAGTCTATAAAAGAAGATCGAGCCTTCTCATTTGACACACACACTTTTGCGCTCACAGGTGAAGAAGATTATCTTATGTTCAAACCCTTTGCTAGGATTTCATCAGCAAAGTCCATCTTCAGCATTTTCATACAGCCATCTTCAGCAGTCTGATATTTTTGGGCAGTTTTCAGCAGTCTGATACTTTCGGGCAGTTTTCAGCAGTCTAATATTTTCAGGCAGTTTCAGCAGTTTGACATTTTTGGGTAGTTTTCAAGAATTTGATATTTCCGGGCATTTTTAGCAATTTGATATTTTCGGGCAGTTTTCAGCAGTCCGATATTTTTAGGTAGTTTTCAGCAGTTCGATATTTTCAGGCAGTTTTCAGCAGTTCGATATTTTCAGGCATTTTTCAACAGTCCGATATTTTCAGGCAGTTTTCAATAGTCTGATATTTTTTGGAAGTTTTCAACAGTCTGATATTTTTTGGCAGTTTTAGCAGTATGATATTTTCGGGCAGTTTTCAGTTGTCTGATATTTTCAGGAAATTTTCAGCAGTCTGATATTTTCAGGAAGGAGAGAGAAAATCTCAGTTTTTTTAAGAAAGCCCTAAATTGGTAATTTTCTGTAATTCTGGAAATTATAGGTAAAATTATCAGTTTTATTTTTACTAATGAATTTTACAGTTACTGTGGTCAAAATATAGATATGGATTTGATGAATTTTTCAAAGAATTTCTTAAGCCATCTCATTTACGAGATGAGCTGTTAATGCTTTTGGGGTTTTTGTGCTTTGAAGGTTTCCTTAGTGAAAAATATTGTGTCCATGTGTGCTGATGTGATGAATGTGTTTTTACTGCACTGCTGTTCTATTTATGTTTATCTGCAAATTTTTAAAGTTTATGCTGATGCTGAAAGTTCAACATGGTATCAGAGCTTAGCATGTGAAAACAGAGTAAAGGGATACTGTTGTTGTTTTTCTCTAGATCTTGGAATAAGATTTGCAGATCTAACATTTGGATAAGTGATAGAGATGGCTACCCTTGGTTTCAAACCAGAAGAGAATCTCTCTCATTTAGGAAACTTCAATTCCCAGAAGGCCAGGTTGACAACCATTCATGATGAGAATGACTTGGATGACATTGTTCTTAATGTCACAGAAGAGCCATCTACAAATGCTGGTAGGATTTCCTCCAAGAGGAAGCAAGCTAAGGTTAGAAGAGTTATTTATGATTCTATCAAAGAATAATTGATTCCTAACATCACATCCTTGAATACAACTAAAGAATTCTATCATACATTGGTAAACCTCTATGAAAAGAACTTTCCCAGTCAAAAGAGAGTCTTGAAGAAGAGGCTATGAACTTTGAAGCTGAACAAAGACGAAAGTGTTGGTTCCTTCTTCACCAAGATCAAATAGTTAAGAGATCAACTCCTTGTTATTGGTGTTACTGTTGATGATGATGATCTTGTACAAATAGTGGTCGATGGTCTCTCAAGCTCTCGGGAAACCTTCATGGCATCTGTTTGTGGACGAGAAAATAAGCCAACCTTTGAAAGGATTTAGCATGATTGCATACAAGAAGAAGCAAGGAGCAACGAAAAGGTAATCAAGCAGGATAACCTTGCACTTGCAGCAAAGACCAAGAAGTTCAAGAAGTATTTCCATCAACAAAAGAAAGGGAAGAAACCCCTTGGTAAGTTTTCTGCATGTCTAATATTGAATGTTATACTTCTCACAAGTTTGGGCATTATGCTAGAGACTGGAGGAAGAACAAGAAGAAACCCAAGAGAAGGTTTCAGGCATCTTCTGCAGAAGCAGAGGAAGAAGAAGAAGGTCAAAGCTAATAAAACGGATGAGCCTAGAAGAGAGTACTATTTGATTTATGCTCTAACTGGTTATTTCTCAGCTTGCTCTACTTCTTGGTTGGTTGACAGTGGTGCCTCCAGGCACATGATAGGTAACTGTGGTACCCTTACCAGTTACAGAAAGAAGAAGTTCACCACTCAGATAGAACTTGGAGATGACTCCACTTACAAAATTGAAGGAGTTGGCTCAACATCACTTCAACTTGATTCAGGTACGGTTCTTCATATCGATGATATTCTTTATGTTCCTGGTTTAAAGAAGAAACTTTTATCTATTTTTGGTTTAGAAGACAAGGGCCACAGAGTCCTCTTTATTGACAAGGAGGTATTTTTATGGACAAAAGACACAGATCTAGACTCAGTAGGTGACATATTGGGGTTCGATAGGGAGATCTCTACAAGGCTTCAAAAGTTTCCACTCATGCTTTGTTACATCACTCAAATGATCCGTGTGAACTTTCGCATAGAAAGTTTGGACACCTTCACTACACAGCTCTCCAAGGATTGCAAAATATGGTTACAGGTATGCCAAAAGTTTCTTTAAAGCATGAAGGAATTTCCAAAGGATGTGCTCTAGGTAAGAACATTAAGAAATTTTTTCCCAGAAGTAAGAGTATATCAAAAGGAATTTTGGATTTGATTCATTTTGAAATTTGTGGGCCCATGTATTAACCCTCCTTGATTGGGTGTTTATATTATGTCTTGTTTATTGATGAATACTCTCTGAAGTCTTGGATTTACTTCCTCAAGGCCAAGAGTGAAACCTTTGACAAATTCAAAGATTTCAAGACACTGATTGAAAATTAGATTGGTAGGACATCCGTATCTTGATATCAGATAGCTAAAGTGAGTATGAATCTAATGAGTTTGATGATTTTTATCAAGAAGCAGGAATCAAGAAAGAACTAAAAGTACCTTGCAACCCCCAACAGAATGGGGCTGCAGAAAGGAAGAATAGAACAATTTGTGAGGCTGCTAAATCCATGATCACTGATCTAGATCTTCGTTTGTCTTTATGGGCTGAAGCTACTGGAACTGTAGTGTACATCCAGAACAAAAGCCGTCATGCTATCTTGGGTGAGAAGACTCCAGAAGAAGTATTCACTAAGAAGAAACCTACAGTTGATCACATGAGGATATTTGGTACTCCTGTGTATGTTCATGTGCCAAAATAAAAGAGGGCCAAGCTAGAGCCTTCTGATAATAAAGGCTTATTTGTTGGGTACATTGATTGCTCGAAGGTTTATCGAGTATATATACCTGGAAAGAGGTACATTGAAGTCAGTAGAGATGTGATCTTCCATGAAAAAGCGGTGTTTCGTAAAACACTAGATCTTTCATTGGAAGATGCAGTTGCTCCACTTGAGTTTCCAGATTCAGAAATTCAGAGGGAGGAAGAGTTTGATGATTAAAATCTAGATGTTCCTGAGAACATTGAAAGTCCACTAGAAGAACTAATTTAAGTTGCTCCTTCCAAAAGGAGACGTACTTGGTACCGAGAAATGGTACAAGAAGCTGAGAAGCATAAAGCTCCTCCAGGGACTTTCAAAGAAAGCATAAGACCAGAGTACTCTGGTCTTATGAGTCAACTTATCAGTTCAAAACCTTCATCGTACGAAGAAGAAGCATTAAAATGGTATGGGTTGATGCCATGATTGAAGAGTATAAGTCAATCATGAAGAATGATGTTTGGAAAGTTGTTCCCAGACCTACAGGAAAGTCAATAGTGACTTCCAGATGGCTTTATAAGATCAAGCATGCTGTAGATGGTAGTGCGAAGAAGTTTAAAGCCAGATTCATATCTCATGGCTTCACCGAGAAAGAAGGCATTGACTATGATGATACATTTTCACCTGTTTCTAGGTACACTACCATCAGAACCATCATTTCAGTTGTGACAACATTCGGATGGAAGTTACATCAGATGGATGTAAAGACAACCTTTCTCAATGGTAAGATTGAGGAAGAGGTTTATATTGAACAACCTGGAGGCTTTGTTACTCATGGAAAGAAGATCCATTTATGTAAACTGAAGAAAGCCTTGTATGGACTGAAATAGGCTACGAGAGTCTGGTATGCTAGGATGGATGGATTTCTCCATAGCTTGGGGTTCTCCAAAAGTACAACTGATTCTAACTTGTACTCTAAATTTGTTCATAATCATGTCTTGATACTTGTTCTATATGTATATGAATTGTTTCTTACAGGTGATGAACAATTGATAGACCAGTGTAACAGGAAGATTACCTCTGAATTCGAGATGAAAGATCTTAGATTGATGTATTACTTCCTTGGCTTAGAAGTATGAAAAAATCCAGGTGAGATTTTCCTGACACAAGGAAAGTATGCAGCGGATATCTTGCAGAGAGTTGGGATGCATGACTACAAGTCCATGAGTGTACCAATGACTACCAACTTGACAAAGTTGCGGGACTCAGCCTCTAGTTCATAGAATGTTTACTCTACTCTATACAGATAGCTCATTGGTTCCCTGATGTATCTCATGCATACGATACCAGACATCTGCTACATAGTGAATGTACTAAGTCAGTTCATGTCAGATCCGAAGCACATACACTTGGTAGCCGCCAAACATGTACTTAGATATGTGCGAGGGACTATCACTTATGGGCTCAGGTATACTTCTAGTAGTGGAGTATTGTTATATGGATATTCATATTCAGATTGGGATTGCAGTGCAGTCGACTGGAAAAGTACATCTGGATATTGCTTCAGCATGGGATCAACAATGATCTCTTGGTCCAACAAGAAGTAGGATTCTGTAGTTAAGAGTATAGCTGAGGCAGAGAATATTGCTGCAAGCGATGATTGCAAGGAAGAAGTTTGGCTCAGAAATTGTTATCTCATCTGTTCAAGGGAAAGCTTGACTCAACGATCATCCATTGTGATAATCAGAGTTGCATAAAGCTTTCAGAGAATCTAGTGTTTCATGACAGATCAAAACACATTGAAATGAGGTATCATTTCAATAGAGACCTAGTGCAGAGAGGTTCTCTGAAGTTGCAGTAAACTCGTATAGATGAAAAGATTGCAAATATCTTGACCAAGCCTCTGACAGCATCAAATTTCATGTACTTTCGTGACAAGCTTGGTATGGCAAAGAATGCCTCTCTCACTGAGAGAGAGCGTTGATTTTATGAGCAACATCGAGAGCCCTTATCTTCAGAGAAAGGGACCACCTGGTCTGGGACCAAGGTGAAGACTCAACCCAGTGTTGAGTGACCATTATGTTGAATGGTAGATATCTGGTTTGGGACCATGATATAAACCCAGATCTTCCCTAGGTAGACTCAACCTTGTGTTGAGTAGACATCTGGTCCGGGACCACGATGTAGACTACTCTTGGACTAGTAGACTCAACTTAGTTCTGAGTAGCCATTCTCTGGGAGAATGAAAACACTGTAATCCCTAGACTGGGTCTAGGCATGTGTGTGGCACTTTGACCCTTGATCTATGGGCTTGGTGTGCTTCTCCAAGTATTAAATACCCTTGGTTAAGTTACCCTAGTACCAGATCTAGGTGTCACGCAGTGTGTGTGATAAAAGAATTAATAACTCTCTTGGTTTATGATGATGTACTTTTGAAATAAAAAAGTACCACAGGGGCACTTGGTGAAAGGCCAAAGTCAAAAGTCAAAAGAAATAAAGACTTTTTGTACCACTGGTGGAAGACAAAATTAAATAAGGACTTATTATAAAAGTCAAAGGAAAAAAATAAAAGTACCTTTTTGGTAAAAGTGAAAGTGAAATTAGGAAAAGAATAAAAATATTATTATTTTTATCTTTCGTAATCTTGTCCACCTAAAAGGACCACAGGTGGAAAACAAAATTAAATAAGGACTTCTTATAAAAGTCAAAGGAAAAAAATAAAAGTACCTTTTTGGTAAAAGTGAAAGTGAAATTAGGAAAATAATAAAAATATAATTATTTTTATTTTTCCTAATCTTGTCCACTTACAGGTGAACAAAGGCTATAAAAGAAGATCAAGCCTTCTCATTTGACACACACACTTTTGCTCTCATAGGTGAAGAAGACTATTTTATGTTCAAACCCCCTGCTAATATTTTATCAACAAAGTCCATCTTCAGCATTTTTGCACAACCATCTTCAGCAGTCTGATATTTTTGGGCAATTTTCAGCAGTCTGATATTTTCGGGCAGTTTTCAGGAGTCTAATATTTTCAGGCAGTTTTCAGTAGTCTGATATTTTTGGGTAGTTTTCAACAGTTCGATATTTTCGGGCAGTTTTCAGCAATTTGATATTTTCGGGCAGTTTTCAGCAGTCTGATATTTTTAGGCAGTTTTCAGTAGTCCAATATTTTCAGGTAGTTTTCAGCAGTCTGATATTTTTAGGAAGTCTTCAGCGGTCTGATATTTTTTGGCAGTTTTAGCTGTCTGATATTTTCAGTCAGTTTTCAGCAGTCTAATATTTTCAGGTAGTTTTCAGCAGTCTGATATTTTCGGGTAGGAGAGAGAAGATCTCAGTTTTTCTAAGAAATCCCTAAATTGGTAATTTTCTGTAATTTTGGAAATTGTAGGTAAAATTATCAGTTTGATTTTTACGGATGAATTTTACAGTTACTATGGTCAAAATATAGATCTGGATTTGAGGAATTTTTCGAAGAATTTCTTAAGCCATCTCATTTACAAGATGAGATGTTAATGCTTTTGGGGTTTTTGTCCTTTGAAGGTTTCCCCAGTGAAAAATATTGTGTCCATGTGTGCTGATGTGATGAATGTCTTTTTACTGCACTGCTGATCTATTTATGTTTATCTGCATTTTTTTAAAGTTTATGCTAAAGCTAAAAATTCAACATGGTATCAGAGCTTAGCATGTGAAAACACACTAAAGGGATACTGTTGTTGTTTCTCACTAGATCTTGGAATAAGATTTGCAGATCTAACATTTGGATAAGTGATAGATATGGCTACTGTTGGTTTCAATCCAGAAGAAAATCTCTCTCATTTAGGAAACTTCAATTCCCAGAAGGCCAGGTTGACAACCATTCGTGATGAGAATGACTTGGATGACATTGTTCTTAATGTCATAGAAGAGCCATCTACAAATGCTGGTAGGATTTCCTACAAGAGGAATAAAGCTAAGGCTAGAAGAGTTATTTATGATTCTATCAAAGAAGAATTGATGCCTAACATCACATCCTTGAATACTGCTAAAGAATGCTATGATACATTGGTAAACCTCTATGAAAAGAAGGCTCCTAGTCAAAAGAGAGTCTTGAAGAAGAGGCTATGAACTTTGAAGCTGAACAAAGATGAAAGTGTTGGTTCCTTCTTCACCAAGATCAAACAGGTAAGAGATCAACTCCTTGGTATTGGTGTTACTGTTGATGATGATGATCTTGTACAAACAATGGTTGATGGTCTCCCAAGCTCTTGGGAAACCTTCGTGGCATCCGTTTGTGGACGAGAAAATAAGCCAACCTTTGAAAGGCTTTGGCATGATTGCATACAAGAAGAAGCAAGGAACAATGACAAGGTAATCAAGCAGGATAACTTTGCACTTGCAGCAAAGGCCAAGAAGTTCAAGAAGTATTTCCATCAACAAAAGAAAGAGAAGAAACCCCTGGGTATGTTTTCTGCATGTCTAAGATTGAATGTTATACTTGTTACAAGTTTGGGAATTATGCTAGAGACTGCAGGAAGAACAAGAAGAAACCCAAG
Organism: Pseudotsuga menziesii; assembly: GCA_001517045.1. Taxonomy (NCBI): domain Eukaryota; kingdom Viridiplantae; phylum Streptophyta; class Pinopsida; order Pinales; family Pinaceae; genus Pseudotsuga; species Pseudotsuga menziesii. The sequence continues at coordinate 158,931 of LPNX010199638.1, read as the reverse complement.
AGAAGGTTTTAGGAATCTGCTGCAGAAGCAGAGGAAGAAGAAGAAAGTCAAGGCTAATAAAACTGATGAGCCTAGAATAGAGTACTATTTGATTTCTACTCTAACTGGTTATTTCTCAGCTTGCTCTACGTCTTGGTTGGTCGACAGTGGTGCCTCCAGGCACATGACATGTAACTGTGGTACCCTTAGTAGTTACAGAAAGAAGAAGTTCACCACTCAGGTAGAACTTGGAGGTGACTCCACTTACAAAATTGAAGGAGTTGGCTCAACATCACTTCAACTTGCTTCAGGTACAGTTCTTCATATCGATGATATTATTTATGTTCCTAGTTTAAAGAACAACCTTTTATTTGTTGCTGGTTTAGAAGACAAGGGCCACAAAGTCCTCTTTATTGACAAGGAGGTATTTTTATGGGAAAAAGACACAGTTCTAGACTCAACAGGTGACAGATTGGGGTTCAAGAGAGAGATCTCTACAAGGCTTCAAAATTTTCCACTCATGCTTTGTTACATCACTCAATTGATCCATTTGAACTTTGGAATATAAGGTTTTGGACACCTTTAGTACACATCTCTCCTAGGATTGTAGAAGATGGTTATAGGTATGCCAGAAGTTTCTTTAAAGCATGAAGGAATTTGCAAAGGATGTGCTCTAGGTAAGAACACTAAGAAATCATTTCCCAAAAGTAAGAGTAGATCTAAAGGCATTTTGGATTTGATTCATTATAACATTTGTGGGCCCATGTATTCACCCTCCTTGAGTGGGTGTTTATATTATGTCTTGTTTATTGATGACTACTCTCTGAAGTCTTGGATTTACTTTCTCAAGGCGAAGAGTGAAACCTTTGACAAATTCAAAGAGTTCAAGACACTGATTGAAAATAAGATTGGTAGGAACATCCATATCTTGAGATCAGATAACGAAAGTGAGTCTGAATCTAATGAGTTTGATGATTTTTGTCGAGAAGCAGGAATCAAGAAAGAGATGAAAGTGCCTTACAACCCCCAATAGAATGGGGTTGTAGAAAGGAAGAATAGAACAATTTGCGAGGTTGCTAAATCCATGATCACTGATCTATATCTTCCATTGTATTTATGGGATGAAGCTACTATAACTGCATTGTACATCCAGAATAAAATCCCTCATGCTATGTTGGGTGAGAAGTCTCCAGAAAAAGTCTTCACCAAGAAGAAACCTGCAGTTGATCACATGAGTATATTTGGCACTCCTGTGTATGTTCATGTGCCAAAATAAAAGAGGGCCAAGCTAGAGCCTTCCGATAATAAAGGATTATTTGTTGGGTACAGTGATTGCTTGAAGGTTTATCGAGTATATATACCTGGACAGAGGTACATTGAGGTCGGCAGAGATTTGATCTTGCATGAGAAAGCGATGTTTCATAAAACACTAGAGCTTTCACCGGAATATGCAGTTTCTCCACTTAAGTTTCCAGATTCATAAATTCAGAGGGAGGAAGAGTTTGATGATTAAAATCTAGATGTTCCTGAGAATATTGAAAGTGTTGATGTATATGTAACTTCAGAATGTATTCTTCTATGTATCTTATATATTGTAACCCGATGTTTATTCCGAGTTG